>CP092863.1:189222731-189296135 GCA_030710605.1 Cordylochernes scorpioides | reverse complement strand
AATTTCCAACATAAAAGAAGTCGGTGGAGGACCGGTATAAACTGTGGATTTCCGACAGCCATGAACCAGGATTGAATCCTGCATTGGACACTTTTTTTACGGGGCTCTGGCACATTTGTAAGTGCAAAGTCAAACTTCGTTTCATATGTGTAGACATGTGGTGCATTTACAGTAAAAGCAGTCGCCTACTTCTACCCACCATGATTATCATGGCCTTTACCACATGTACTAGGGATAAGCAAAAAGAAGAAAAAAAAAACTTGTAACATTAGATTATATTATCTCTACAACAAAGTAAATATAGCATTCACACACATTAAACAAATATTACTTTGGGAAAGAGCCACAACAAAGTGACTATGTTCATCAAAGGTATTAAATGGTTAAAAACATCTTTTATTTATTCGCTTCCAAATTACAAACTTTGATATTTCATTTGTGCAGAATAGCAAAATAGTTTATAAGCTTAACCATATTTTCATTTATAACAAATGAGTTCATTGTAGGTTTGCAAATTGTATTTTTTAAAATACAAGGCCCCATCTATATAGAATAAATGAAACCATCTAGCACATGTAGTAGGAAGTTTGTTCCATTTTAATGTGAAATATCCATGTTAAATGGTTTCATTTTCTTGGGAGGTCTCAGTAGAAACTTACTGATTTACTAACCCTTATCTGAACCAAACGTAACCTGAACCTATTCTAACCCAACTTTATCTCCTAAAGGCTTGTAAACACTTTACGCTAGATTAGGGTTGGTAAATCAGTATGTTTATCCCAAGACATTCTTCCCCCCCCCCCCCCCCCTTTTTTTATTTTTTAAATTTCTATTACTTATATATAGGCAGGTGTGCTATATAATCCCTTGTGTGTTCAAATTTTTTTATAGCTGATTTTTATAAATTGTTTGCAGAAGAATATTATTAAATGCATATATCAATATGTATTTCTATACTACCCTCAATATTTATGTCTATAGAGAGTTTGCTTAAATATCTTAACCAAGAATTCCTCTCTAAGGTACCGATATATAAGCAGAATTATCCAATGCAATATCAGAGTTGTATGGTGTATTAAATTAGCAAACCTGCTGGGAGGGTTCACCACTAATGAGTAAAGCCCTCCCAATATTTTTTCATCGAAGTAAGTAAGTTGTTGAATGAAGAATAAGAATATTCTTTTGAATGTTTTAAAATATAAATTATGCGTAATACCTGTTTTTTGTTATATTTCATTGTTTTGATCTTTCATTATAAAATCGAATCATGTAATTAATAAAAAGAAGGAAATATAAGCATAAGGCAAACGAGATAAAAACAAACACGGAACAGTGTTTATAAAAAGCGCTCTTTAAACAAAATTTAATACAGAGTAATAGTCATTGAAGCGCATTTAATTATTTTTTTAAAACCAAATTTGGCAAATTATCTTCATATATATTTTAGGAAAATATTTATTATATTAATATACAATATAAAAAATGTTATTATAATTTGTTACTCTTTAAAATTCCCTCTCTTCATCTCTTTGGTATTTTATAAATTATAATTTACTTGGAGCCTGGGTTACCTATGTAACCTCGTAAAAAGCCTGTAGAAGGACGCATGCGTCCGAAAGCTTGCTAATAAAGTTCGTATAAAATACTCCTCTTCAATCATCGTTTTATTTTTCTATAATAATAATTTTGTTTTTGATTAAATAAATTGCGTGTTATTCCAAAGTTTAAATTTTCTAATTTCTGCGTGACATTTTGTTGGAGATGCTGGGTAGAATAGGAAAACAAATTGAATATTGCTGAGAAGACCTTGAGGTCAGGCGTGTTGTAAACACAATTTCCTCAACTGACCCCAGGATTTCACCACTGTGTCAAAGTTAAGGCTTCCTTCCAAGAAGAGGATGTCCCCATAGACTATATGACTATAAAGCGTTCTTCGCGCCAAAAAAAAAAAAAAGATATGCAAAGCTATTAGGGACAAACTTCAAGACTCCAAGAAAATGCTTGACAGAATCAATTTAGCTCCATGTCAGTAGCAACAATATTTGCAAGCTGTGGGTCACAGCTCCCATAGGGAAAGAACTACTTAGCAATATATAATTATGTTTATACACATCTATAATTTAATTTATTATATTTTGAAAGATATATTCTCTTTTTTTTTAAACTTCCCTGTTTACCTCTGGTGTGCTTAATGGTAAACTTCATAGGAAGAATATGATAAAAGATCATCAGTCATTTTCATTGTTGATAGCGGATCCGCCTGTCACATAATTAATGAAGAAAAGTTGCTTGATCATCAAAAAAGGTGTGATGTGAACATCAATGTTGCCAAAAAAGAAGAAGGTATGATAGCAAAAACTTCAGGACAATTTAAGGGAAGACAATGTAACCTAAATGAAGTAATATTTGTGCCTGAATTACCAAAAAAACTTTTGTCAGTGAGCTCAATTGTTAACAACGAGGAGAAGTAAATTTTAAAGGTAATAAAGTGACAATTTTGAAAGATGGAAAAAAGTTCTAGAAGGAGATCAACTTGAAAATGAACATTATGCTCTAAATATTGAACAACATTTTTCAAAGCAAAACGACTCTAACCTTACCTTACCAAGTGAAAACAAAACCCAAGAATGGCACAGCAAACTTGGACACATTGGAATGCAGAATCTAAGAAAACTTGAAAGTTTGGTTGATGGTATGGAGCTTAACAAATTGGAAAAACAGGAAAATGATGTGTGCGAAATTTGCATCATGGAAAAGCAAACTAGGAAGTCATTTGAAAATGAAAGAATTAGAGCTACCCGACCTTTGGAAATTGTTCATACTGATTTGTGCGGCCCAATAGAACCCTTAAGACATGATAATAAGAAATATATAATGACATTTTTGGATGATAATACACATTTGATCAGCAATAAATAGGAAGCAAACGAATATATTTTTAAATGCGAAAGTGTCAAAATTAAGGTGTGATAATGGCGGTGAATATGCCAATACGCAAGTTGAAGAATGGTGCAAAATGAAAGGAATAATACTTGATTTTACAATTCCATATACTCCACAATTGAATGGAAAAGCAGAAAGGTTGAATTGAACTCTGATTGAAAAAACCAGAGCACTTTTCCTGGATTCCAAATTAAATAAGGAAATGTGGGGAGAGGCCACAAGAGTCGCTGTCTATTTAATCAACAGAAGCCCTTCAAATACAGTACAAACAACGCTAGCATAGATGTGGTATGGAAGAAAGCCTAATCTTTATAATATAAAATTATTTGGGAGTGAAGTGTATGTCAAAAAATGTGTAAAGTGAAAAAAGTGAAAATATTCACTTATCAGATACAGTGGAAATGGATACAGATCGTGGGACATGCAGGGAAGAAGGATTATAATTACAAGAGATGTGGTGTTTACAGGAAAACTGCTGGACCGTAACGGCGGGCGGCTAACTTCGGCAACACCAGAGCTGACGTCACACACTCGTACTTTCACTTTCTGTTTTTGTATCCTGCATCGGCGTAGCCGCGCTGACTCATATTTTCTTTCCTCATGATTACCATTTCAATATATATATATAATCCTTTCACCTTGTTGTAGTTAATTAAAGAATAATTAACGTTAAGCGCTGTGTGTGTAATCAAATTAAAATAAAACAAAGATTATGAGACTGAAGAAGCTCAAGACCTAAAACGTCAGACCGAAGAAGCGCAAGGCCTAAAACGTGAGTAACTAAATTTCCTTTGATTACTTGGCCCATCCTTTTTCTACTTGCCAAATATTTTGTAAAATGGCAAACACGACGATTAAAAAATTAAATGGTGCTAATTACTTCAGCTGGAGCTTCCAGATGAAACTCGTTCTAATCGAAAACGACTTGTGGAGTTTGATCAATCCAGGAGAGGCTAAGCCTGACCCTAGTGACCTTGTTGCAACAAAACTTTTTTTGTCGCGGGAGGGTAAGGCGTTTGCAAAAATTTGCCTCGGGATTAATGATGAACAACAATTGCATGTTCAACATTTGAATACCCCGAAAGAGGTCTAGGAGGAACTGGAAAAATTATACGCACCAAAGGATAGTAGATATCGAGCCGTACAACTAAGAAGGCAGTTATATGGCGAAAGGTTGACTCAGCACAGCAATATGGAAGGGTATATGGGGAAGATAAACAACACTGTAAACGAACTGGCCCTAATTGGCGACAAAATTGATTATGGCGATTTGGCTATGGTTCTTTTGGGTGGATTACCAGAGGATTGGGACACCGTTGTCTCAACCATATGTAACTTGCCTGATTCAGACTTCACGACCGCCACAGTTAAAAGACGGCTGTTGGCAGAAGCAGAAAGGCGTTCTTCAAATCTACCAAAAAATGTGGGTGCCATGGTCGTTAATGCCTCTTCGAAGCCCATTGAAACAGAAAAACAATTTAAAGCAAAGGTTGTTTGTTTCAAATGTGGAGGTAAAGGCCATTATGCAAGGGAATGCAGGAAGAATGGAAAGAATGAACAAAGACCGAAGAGGTTTGACCAAAACAAAGGCGTAAATATGTCGGCAATGTGCAACACTTTGTTTGTAGCTACCGCTGAGACCTGGATCATAGATTCTGGAGCGACGCAACATATGACTCCCAAGAGAGATTACTTCACATGTTTGAAAGAGTGCACAAGCAATATGAGTTCCATCACTGTTGCGAATGGCTCTTCTATAGAAGCATGTGGTATCGGTACTGTCAGTGCCAATATTGTTGGACACAAGGGAGATGCCAGCAATTTGGTTGCTCAGAACACCTTGTACGTTCCAGATATGCGTCACAGTGTTCTGCCTGTACTCCAAATGATAGAAAACGGTAGAAAAGTTGTCTTCAACAAGAGTGGTTGCCACATTATGGACATGAAAGGTAAACTCTTGATAGAGGGAAAGAAGCTTGGTAGACTTTATTACGTCCAGACTACTCCAACCTCTTCGATAGATCAGAATCATCGTGTTTCTCTTGAATCTGAATGCAAGGAAGAGCTTACACTGGAACTTTGGCACAAAAGACTGATGCATGTAAATCCATATACGATAGCAAAGATGGCCAAGAACCAAAGCGTAAGAGGACTTGATTGCAGCCCGGCAAAGCCAGAAAAGTGCGAAGACTGCTTGATCGGCAAGTCTTACCGTCTGCCATTCCTTCAGCACTCACACAAGGAGGAAAAGAAATCATGCCGTTGGACTTGGTGCATGCGGACTTGATGGGTCCACTTGACGTATTGAGCTGGGGAGGAGCCAAGTACGTCTTAACCATCATTGATGAATCTACGAGATATGCAAGTGTATTTTCCTGAAAAACAAAGGCAGAACCCTGGGAAAAGTCAAAGAGTGGATTCAAGAATCTGAGAAACAAACCAGCCGGAAACTAAAACGAATACGTACGGATAATGGCTTGGAATTTTGTTCCAAGGAATGGGACACTTTCTGCACGAGCATTGGAATAGTTCATGAACACACTATGACGTATACACCCCAACAGAATGGTGTGGCAGAAAGAATGAATAGGACACTACTAGATCTTGTCAGGAGCACTATATCTGGAAGCGGTCTGCCAAAGGCTTCATGAGCGGAGCTGACTTACACGTCAGCCTATGCCAGAAACAGAGTTCTCAACAATCACAATGGTGAAAGCACGCCATATGAACTGTGGACAGGGAACAAGCCTAGCCTTAAACACATAAGAGCTATTGGCTGTCAAGTATTTGTCCATATTCCAAGACAAGTCCGTAAATCCAAACTCGAAAGGAGAGCTGTCAAAGGTAACCTTGTTGGATATGCACTCAGAGGACGTGGCTACAGAGTGTGGATTCCTGAGATGAAGAAAGTGGTGGAATCTCGGGACTGTGTCTTCAAAGAGAGTGATGTATCGAGGAATGACAGCAACCGGGAGGTGCTTCCATCAGTTGAACACTACAGCTATGGGACTCAACGGGAGATTGAAGAGTATCCAGTGTCTTTATTAGATCAAGAAGATGTGATACCTACAGAAGAGGACAGCAATAATGAAGATACTGTGAAGCCTTCTCCTACTCGATCTCATCCAATGATCCTAAGGAACCAGAGAAATGCTCTGAACTCAATTGAACTCCTCAGTACTGAAGTATATAAGGGAGATCCTACTTCGTATAAAGAAGCTATCCAAGGCCCTGAAGCTGAGCATTGGCTTAAAGCAATCGAAGAAGAATTGGAATCCTTGAGAAAGCACAAAGTTTGGGAACTAACAGAACTACCAAAAGACTCTGCCCCAATTGCTTGTAAGTGGGTACTACACAAGAAGACCAACGCCGAGGGTCAAGTAGTTAGATACAAGGCCCGACTTGTGGCAAAGGGCTTCACTCAACAAAAGGGAATCGATTATGATGAGATTTACTCACCTGTTTCTAGTTTTGAAACGACAAGACTACTCACAGCAATAAGTGTTGAAAATAACTGGTTCATAGACCAATATGACGTGAAAAGTGCTTATCTCTACGGCAAGCTTGACCGAGTGATCTACATGGAACAACCAGAAAGCTTTGTTAAACCTGGTGAGGAACATCTTTACTGCCAACTCAAAAGGTCTCTGTACGGACTGAAGCAAAGCGGCAGATGTTGGAACAAGTGCCTTGATGAGTGGTTGAAGAAAAAGGGATTTATGAGGAATCCAGTTGACCCTTGTGTCTACAAGCTCAAGCTGAACGAAGGAATGATAATCTTATCATTATACGTGGATGATATTCTTACTCTGACGGAGAATCAAGAAGTGAGAGAATAGTGCATTGAACTGCTGAGAGGTCACTTCGAAACAAAGTACATCGGACCAGTATCCTACCTGCTTGCTGTCAACTTCACTCGATCAAAGGGTGGATGTGTAACTCTAACACAAAGAGCCTATATAAAAAGTCTACTGGAACGGTTCAATCTTCAGGAAGGAAGAGAAGTCTCAACGCCGATGGAAACCAGACCAGAACTTCTTGAGGAAGAAGATGAGGAAAACTGCCAAGACCTTCCCTACCGTGAACTAATTGGTGGGCTGCTCTACATTTCACAGCGGACAAGGTCAGACATTGCCTATGAAGTAAGTCAATTGGCTCGCTATTGTTCAAAGTACACTAGAAAACACTGGGTTGCTGCGAAACGAATTTTCAGATACACAAAATCTTCAGAGCATCTAGGCATCACCTATAGACGGACTGGGGAACAACTGTGTGTCTATTCAGATGCAGATTGGGGAACCAACCTGGAAGACAGAAAGAGTACATCGGGTTACGTAGTGATGTTTGCAGGCGCTCCAATCCTATGGCGAAGTTCAAAGCAAACTGTCACCGCCCTCAGCACAATGGAGGCGGAATACATTTCCCTATCATCGTCAGTCAGGGAAGTGACACGGATCAGGGAGTACCTGAACCATTTGGATATACCACAAAATATGGTTGAGCCAACTCCGGTGTGGTGCGATAACCAAGCGGCTATAGCACACGCCAAGAGCTACATCGGCCGATCCAAGACCAGGCACATCGCTATTAGATATCACTTCGTCAGAGAAAAGGTGGATGACGGTGTGATTCAACTGGACTATGTTACAAGTGGAAGAAACCTAGCGGACATTTTGACCAAGTCACTGGGGAGAAACCTACACGAACTTCGTCGTTCGAGACTTTTAAGCGGCGAAGCAATCCATGAATAAGAGATCACTTCGAGGGAGGAGACTGCTGGACCGTGACAGCGGGCGGCTAACTTCGGCAACACCGGAGCTGACGTCACACACCCGTACTTTCACTTTCTGTTTTTGTATCCTGCATCGGCGTAGCCGCGCTGACTCATATTTTCTTTCCCCATGATAACCTTTTCAATATATATATGTAATGATCCGGTCGACTCACAATGTGATGATCCGTGTCGACTCTCTGTGATGTGCTGCTGTCGTGTCGTAATCCTGTCGACTTTATGTGTAAATGCCTATCGACTCTAATCCTTTGCTGTGGTATTTCGGTGATCTGATTTGAGTCGTGGTGTAAGATAGTGATTGCGCAGTCGTGCTGGTGATTGTGCAGTCGTGCTGGTGAGTGTGCAGTCGTGCTGGTGATTGTGCAGTCGTGCTGGTGATTGTGCAGTCGTCCTGGTGATTGTGCAGTCGTGCTGGTGATTGTGCAGTCGTGCTGGTGATTGTGCAGTCGTGCTGGTGATTGTGCAGTCGTGCTGGTGATTGTGCAGTCGTACTGGTGATTGTGCAGTCATAGTGGTGATGAGTGGTAAAGCACACAGAGACGAATCAAAGGGTAAACCGAGGCATCGGGGAGAGAACGCAACGACCTTGCGGCCAGCGGCCACTTACTAACGAACTTTCTAACGAACTGTCTAACGAACTTCTGCTGCTGCCTGCTATGTTGCAACACTCAACCGTCTACTCTGACCTTGAATCTGATTGGCTGCTGGGCAAGCCCTTTGTTAGCTCAGGCGTAACGACGCGCCTCGGTGTCTAGCATTTGATCTCAGGTTTTGGTTTCTATAGTCTGGCCTTGGTTGCTACGTTCTCTAGATGCCTTTGTATTTATTTGAACACACCAAATCGATACATACAAAGTTAATGGATTAACAGAGGATTGGGTACAAAGACAATTAGAGTAGGGGTTCTAAGAAGAGGTGGGGAGTATTTACACAGGTGTTTTACTCTTCTTAAATTACCACATATATACATATAATCCTTATACGTATAATCCTTTCACCTTGTTGTTGTTAATTAAAGAATAATTAACGTTAAGCGCTGTGTGTGTAATCAAATTGAAATACAACAAAAACTAATAAATGAAATGACCAATGTCATTCAGCCAAGATACAGAGAAGATTTGGATTCTGAAATAGAGGAAAGTCAAGACACTAAAATGGAATTGGATACCCATGATAAACCACAGAACTCGACCAATTCAAAATATATGTTAAGGAATAGAGAAAATATCAATAGATCTGAAAGACTAAAATATTATGAAGTGTTGAATTCTGTTTCTGAAGAAATAGAATTGTTAACATACAATGAAGCAGTAACCGGAGTAGACAAAGAAAACTGGGTAAAAGCAATACAGGAAGAAAAAGATTCATTGAAGAAAAATGAAACTTGGGATTTTGTAAATGCTGAAGAAGTTAAAGGAAAGAAGATACTCAGTTCTAGATGGATATTCAAGATAAAGGATGGTGGACATTATAAAGCAAGACTTGTAGCTAGAGGAAATGAACGAAAAGGACTAGATTTTGATGAAACCTTTAGTCCAATAGTGAGTACAATTTCTTTATGAATGTTGTTATCCCTAAGTGTTAAGAAAAATCTAAAGTTCAAAACTTTAGATGTCAAAACTGCATTTCTCTATGGATATTTGGATGAAGAAATCTTCATGTATTTACCCGAAGGATATGAAGATAACAAAATATGTCGACTAAAGAAGGCACTTTATGGACTACGACAAGCACCTTCGAAGTGGAATAAAAGATTTGAAGCCTTTTTTAAAACAAAAGGACTGGGGCAATCAAAATTAGAAAATTGCATATTTAAAAACCAAAATGGAAGCTTAATTTTGGCCTTATATGTTGATGATGGAATGTTGTTTGGAAGTGATGAAGAAGAAATGGACAATTTGTTGGAAGAACTGGCACAATAATTTGAAATAATAATGAATAATAATCCTGATATGTTTGTTGGCATGAATATCATAAATACAGATGAGGGACTGATACTTTCTCAACATGACTATATAGAATGTGTTCTAAAAAATACAACATGATGGATGCAAAGCCGGTGACAACTCCAATTGTAGAAGGAGCTGTGAAAATTGATCCTATATTAGAAAACAAATATGAAGGTAATTTTACATATAGAGAAGCTGTTGGAAGTCTCCTATATTTAGCAAACAAAACCAGACCAGATGTTGCTTATGCAGTTGGTTATGAAAGTCGTTCAATGCATGAACCAACAAACCAGGATATACAAAATGTTAAAAGAACTATGAGATATTTGAAACAAACCAAAACTTTTGGACTTCACTATAGTAAACAAGATAAAAATATGGAACTTAATGCATATTGTGACTCATACTTTGCTGGAGACATGAAAACAAGAAAAAGTACATCCGGATATACAATTTTGTTTGGTAAAGGACCAATAAGCTGGAGTTCAAGAAAACAACCAATTGTAGCCTTATCCACTACTGAAGCAGAATATATTGCTGCAGCTGAATGTGCGAAAGAATTCATTTATATAAAAGCACTAATCGAAGAATTTACAAATTTATTTATTTATGCTTATGAGGTGATACAGCAGCGTATTTACAATTAGAGAGGAGACAAAATGAATTAAATCTAGAAAAAAGAAGTGAGGACATATCGGTCATTAAAGTCTGAGAGGCAAGGCCTTCAGCCAGTTCAGGGCTTCCGGGGTGACAGAATGGAGATCGGAGATTCCTCCATTGAATTTGTACAGCGGGCAGTCATCTAGTATATGGGACATTGAGCTGCTGTATTGTCCGTGAGGTCAAGAGACGTACGGACCTCTGTGGTGTTGATCTCTTGGCGGAACGACTTGGAAGTCGGACTCGGCCCCCCCCCCCCACTACGGCAAAGTGGATCAACTTCGGGGGGGAATTTACAAATGAAACCATACTATATGTTTTGTCTTTCTGTTCATTTGTCCTGTCTTCATAAAAGTCATTGCACTTTAATTGTCAATATTTAGTTCAGCAAGAATTTACAAATGAAACCATACTTGCTGAACTAAATATTGACAATCAAAGTGCAATGACTTTTATGAAGACAGGACAAATGAACAGAAAGACAAAACATATAGATGTTCGATATTATTTTTTGAAAGATCAGATAAGAGAAAATGTTGATGTTCAGTTTTGCCCAACCCAAGACCAAGTTGCTGATATCCTAACCAAGCCTCTGCCAAAGGAAACTTTTGAAAAACACAGATCTTCGCTGCTGCAGAAGATGTTTTGATAAAAAAATAAGTAAAACTCTAAAACATGAATTCAAGAAGGAGTGTTAAATAGATGAGTTCAATTTTAGACTTTAATATTTTATAAAATATTAATTAATAATTATTTCTTTTAAATGTTTTAAAATATATATCTTGTCACATTGCTGTAAAATTAAGAATGTAAATAACTCTTAGGTATAAGTTGTATCTTTTGTTTTGTTCCTTTAATTTTTAATAAACTATTTTCATTTAACTAAAATCGTATGTATTATTTCTTTAAAATAAAATAAAACCTAAAACCATTCTAACAGGACCAAGGTGTGGAGATTGAAAGCAACTCATGGGAATCTGTGTGTTTCTAAGACAGAGAGGCCTGAATGGAGGAAAGGCCACTGCCAAGAAGAAACCCTTTAAGGGATCGGAGACCTCCTATACGATATCCAAGCATGCATCCTGTGCATGGGGAAGATGGTGTAATATATTAGCTCATTAGTATAATATTTGTTTTGTCTAATTGTTTTTCACAGAATTTATGATTATAATTGTATGTGTATATAAATAAAGAAATAAATACATACATATATATTATATAAAAAAAGAGATTTCTGTTGTATTTTGGAATTAGGTTGATATATTGAATTATTATTATTTGTTGCATGATTTTGGTATCCATGAGTATCATGATATTGTTCTGCAGTTGTGGCAATAATAATCTTGAAAATATAAAGTCTAAAAATAGTTTTGATCAGAGATTTCTTTTATTGAACTAAAGGAATATATATAAAAAAAACATGGTTTGATAAAAGTACTGCCTGGCTTAAGGCGTAAGAATAAAAAAAGAAATACTTATTTACATAATGTACAAAAGGTTGAGCCAGCCATCGGGGAAGAGTGACCTCTGGCGGTCGATTTAGCAGAATATTTAAATCTATGATATATAATTTTAAATAAAATAATATTTTTATATAACATATATATTATAAAATAAATGAAGCTTCCAGAGTTAAGTTTCTATACATACATATATATCTTAAAAATAAAAAAGGCATATCCTGACCAGGATCACATGTGCTTTTCGCGCTGTTGGCGCTCGTCAGCGTGGAGTAGGCTGTACCATGTGACCAAAAATATTTTTGGTCCCAGCGGCTTCTTGAGAAACCAAGAAATGGGTATTTAAGGCCAAACTTGCGTAAATACGCTTAACACATGAAAAACAATAGAAAAATGTTTTTCATGTGTTAAGCGTATTTTCGCAAGTTTGGCCTTGAATTCCCATTTCTTGGTTTCTCAAGAAGCCACTGGGACCAAAAATCTTTTTGTTCACAGTGGTACAGCTTACTCCACGCTGACGAGCGCCATCAGCGCGAAACGCGTTCGTGGATGGCTTTTCTTGATTTATCAAGAAATTGAGTTTGCTAAATATCAGGGAAAAGGCTAAATCAATGTTTAGTTGATTTCTGTTCCACCAGATGGCGTTCTGCCTTCTGAAAAGCACATGTGCTCTGGTCAGGATATGCCTTTTTATTTTTAATATCAACACCTGGCCTTTTTATTTTTTATTTTTTTCTATTGTTTTTCATATATATATATGGTAATTTAAACCAACAACCCTATATTGTATAATACTTATAACAAGATTGTCATGTTGTATATAGAGACACATCTATAAATAATTATACGCATGATTGACATGTTTCATTGCATCACCATATGTAATGTACTTTGTACAAACTGAGGATGAATGAATAAAACTATGTAATAGATTAAGAGCTGAGTTAAAGCAAGATTGAGAAGTTCAGAAGCGTCTAAAATCGAGATAGAAAGCAACACTAAAAAGGAATTTGGCAGCCCGTTGGCATCAAGATCAAAGGGTGCAGAATGCCGCAGACGTTCAAAGTCCAAATTCTCACATGTCTCCCCCCCCCTCTTCGGGAATGGTATATAAAACCTCGGTTTTAGCCGAACTTAGTCAGACTTCACCGTCGGCGTGAGCCCTTGTTGGTTGCAGCCAGGTCCACCTCATCGACCATGTAAAACAGTAAGAAACCTTCTTTCTCCATCTTGCTCTTAGCTCGACTTTTATCTGTTCATGGAACTTTCCTACTACAGCTGTGTCTCTTCGTTTTGTGTGTGTGGACATTCCCAAGCTTTCCACTCTGCCTCGACCACGACTGCCTGTACTCTGTGAGAACTGTTAAAGGTCCTACAAGGTGAAGAGAGGTACTGGAAAACTCTCCACGCCCTGACTGTCCCTCTCGGTTACTACAGGTTTGACTCTCGGTTACCACAGCTATAGCGGGAGTCGACAGGATACCTCAACACAGATAAGTCGACAGGACCTTATCAGAGAAGAGTCGACAGGATGACCACAACGAAGAAGGTAGGAAGTCTGTTTAGTTTTTTTTAGTTCAATTTTTACTTTATTTTAAGCAACTTATAAATTTTAATTCATTACTTTCAATTTTACATTTTAAAAAAATCATTATTTTTTAATTACTCAAATCATCATTCTAAACTTATTTGTGTGTTTTCTTAATATATTTTTTTTATACCAAAACACCAATTCCTTAACCAAATACTCAAAACTTTGCAAAAATCATTGTTATGTTCACTATCTTATGTAAACGCCCCATTCAAATTATAAGTCACTACACGCCATTGCCTTTTTACAATGATAATTTTCGCACTACCATAATCAACGATATATTCAAATTTTAATAAACATAGGTGAAACGCATTTTTTTATTGCAAAAATCGAGAGATACAATATATTCAAAATCACAACTAGAAGAGTAACTGTCCTTCCCCAAAACAAGTTAAAAATCCAACAAAGTTTCACTCCCTCGTCTTTTCCTTTTACATGCATAATTATTAATCATCCACACATCTCTCTCAACAAACTTCAACACACTCCCCCATCACTTTCTACAATTGGCCACCATCTATTAGCGCGCGACTTAGCAACAAATCAATCTCGAGTCACACAAGCTCCATATCGTCGCCACTAAACGTGCTACATCCACCAACAGCCGAAATATCTCGTTGTGTTTTGTACAACCACCACCCATGACTAGTAAATTTGTTATTCGTGGTGAAACAAGTTAGATGCTGTACCAAAAACAAAGACTTCACGTGACACCTTTCTATTCAATTCACTCACTCGTGTCACACAGCGCATCACAACAATTTTTCTCACTTAACAGGCCACAAAGACGCCTTCATGCCTGTGACACAATTCACCCCAAAGCGTGTCCACGTCGAAAGTCGCACTTTTACTCACATTTAAACCTGACATCATTGAATAACATTTTTTACTAAGTCCGCAACAAAGTCGAAACACAACACTTACGAACACCGAGAAAACTACATCTTTCAAATAGACGATAAAACTGCCAACAAGCTTTCACCACTCTCAAAGAGAGTTTAACCAGTAAACCAGTACCCTAACGTAGATTCAAACCCTCAAAACTGTACTACAACAAGGATTTCCAAAACTCTGTTATCTGACAGAGCGCCCGCTTTTACCTCAGAAAAATTCCGTAAATTTCTAATAACACATGGTATAAACCCCTACTCACCACAAGCAATAACCCATAAGCAAACGGTTTAATAGAACGCTTAAATGCCACCATTACAGGCAAGCTCAGACTAGCTTATCTAGAAAATCCGAAAGCTTCCTGGACTCAACTAGTTAAGCGCGTCACTCAGACGTATAATAACACACCCCATTCTGTCACAAGTTTTCCTCCCACCAACTTAATGTTCAATGTTATCCCCCAGATCTAAGAACTCATCTTACCCCATACCCTGAAATAACTAGAGCTAGAGAGATAGCACGCTCTCGTACCCAAAATAAGCATAAAAAAGATAAAGAAACATTTGATAAGCAGCACAGAACACCAAATTTCGAAGTGAATGATCTGTTTTGGTCGAAAATTATAGACATCCCGACACAGGCAAATTAGCACCATATTTTACTGGACCATATACAATAATTGAAATAATCTCACTAAATGTCGTTCGAATAGATCGCCCTAATCAACCTCTCAATAGAGACAGTGACACCATACATGTCAATAAATTAAAATATTACACAGAGAATGTTCTGTACATTACACCTCCACAAACCCGATTTATTCAAAACCCACAGCGAATGTCTCAAGATGTATATCTCAGTGAATTCAAACATTTGACTCCAGATATCTTCGAGACGCAACTATACCGAATTATACCGCCTCAAACTTCCCAGCCATTCCTACATTTAAATCCAGATATATTTAACATCGATTGTTTTAAAACAAAGCTCATGTAGCGACCAGAAAATTTCCCGTTAAATTCACAAACCTATTCTATCTACATACTCTCTACCAACCCATTTGGATCTGTATTACTTACTTACTTACTCTCTTTCACACAATATAAAAATTTCTTTGAACCCACCAGATCCAAACTAGAGGAGAAAGAATTTAAACCCCAGCGCTGTAGACAAGCCCCATATTTCCCCCTTCAAAAATAATACACATCGCCGCTCACAAAGCTGTCAACTAAAATATCCGCTATCGGAATGACCGCCATGTGTAACATGTGTTTCACATCAGCCATTTATATTTCCTCGAGAATTTCACAAATTCCCAGACAGGGAGTCATAAAAATACCGCTAGTTGGCCCCAGTGAGAATAGAAATAGCTTCTTTATACGAAGTAGGATCTCCCTTATTTACTTCAGTACTGAGGAGTTCAATTGAGTTCTGAGCATTTCTCTGGTTCCTTAGGATCATTGGATGAGATCGAGTAGGAGAAGGCTTCACAGTATCTTCATTATGGCTGTCCTCTTCTGTAGGTATCATGTCTTCTTGATCTAATAAAGACACTGCATACTCTTCAATCTCCCGTTGAGTCCCATAGCTGTAGTGTTCAACTGATGGAAGCACCTCCCGGTTGCTGTCGTTCCTCGATACATCACTCTCTTTGAAGACAGTCCCGAGATTCCACCACTTTCTTCATCTCAGGAATCCACGCTCTGTAGCCAAGTCCTCTGAGTGCATATCCAACAAGGTTACCTTTGACAGCTCTCCTTTCGAGTTTAGATTTACGGACCTGTCTTGGAATATGGACAAATACTTGACAGCCAATAGCTCTTATGTGTTTAAGACTAGGCTTGTTCCCTGTCCACAGTTCATATGGCGTGCTTTCACCATTGTGATTGTTGAGAACTCTGTTTCTGACATAGGCTGCGGTGTAAGTCAGCTCCGCCCAGCAAACCTTTGGCAGACCACTTCCAGATATAGTGCTCCTGACAAGATCTAGGAGTGTCCTATTCATTCTTTCTGCCACACCATTCTGTTGGGATGTATACGTCATAGTGTGTTCATGAACTATTCCAATGCTCGTGCAGAAAGTGTCCCATTCCTTGGAACAAAATTCCAAGCCATTATCCGTACGTATTCGTTTTAGTTTCCGGCTGGTTTGTTTCTCAGATTCTTGAATCCACTCTTTGACTTTTCACAGAGTTCCGACTTTGTTTTTCAGGAAAAATACACTTGTATATCTCGTAGATTCATCAATGATGGTTAAGACGTACTTGGCTCCTCCCCAGCTCAATACGTCGAGTGGACCCATCAAGTCCGCATGCACTAAGTCCAACGGCATGATTTCTTTTTCCTCCTTGTGTGAGTGTTGAAGGAATGGCAGACGGTAAGACTTGCCGATCAAGCAGTCTTCGCACTTTTCTGGCTTTGCCGGGCTGCAATCAAGTCCTCTTACGCTTTGGTTCTTGGCCATCTTTGCTATCGTATATGCATTTACATGCATCAGCCTTTTGTGCCAAAGTTCCAGTGTAAGCTCTTCCTTGCATTCAGATGCAAGAGAAACACGATCATTCTGATCTATCAGAGAGGATGGAGTAGTCTGGACGTAGTAAAGAGTCTACCCAGCTTCTTTCCCTCTGTCAAGAGTTTACCTTTCATGTCCATAATGTGACAACCACTCCTGTTGAAGACAACTTTTCTACCGTTTTCTATCATTTGGAGCACAGACAGAACACTGTGACACATATCTGGAACGTACAAGGTGTTCTGGGCAACTATATTGCTGGCATCTCCCTTGTGTCCAACAATATTGGCACTGACAGTACCGATACCACATGCTTCTATAGAAGAGCCATTCGCAACAGTGATGGAACTCATATTGCTTGTGCACTCTTTCAGACATGTAAAGTAATCTCTCTCGGGAGTCATATGGTGCGTCGCTCCAGAATCTATGATCCAGGTCTCGGCGGTAGCTCCAAACAAAGTGTTGCATATTGCCGACATATTTACGTCTTTGTTTTGGTCAAACCTCTTTGGTTTTTGTTCATTCTTTCCTTTCTTCCTGCATTCCCTTGCATAATGGCCTTTACCTCCACATTTGAAACAAACAACCTTTGCTTTAAATTGTTTTTCTGTTTCAATGGGCTTCGAAGAGGCATTAACGACCATGGCACCCACATTTTTTGGTAGATTTGAAGAACGCCTTTCTGCTTCTGCCAACAGCCGTCTTTTAACTGTGGCGGTCGTGAAGTCTGAATCAGGCAAGTTACATATGGTTGAGACAACGGTGTCCCAATCCTCTGGTAATCCACCCAAAAGAACCATAGCCAAATCGCTATCATCAATTTTGTCGCCAATTTGGGCCAGTTCGTTTACAATGTGGTTTATCTTCCCCATATACCCTTCCATATTGCTGTGCTGAGTCAACCTTTCGCCATATAACTGCCTTCTTAGTTGTACGGCTCGATATCTACTATCCTTTGGTGCGTATAATTTTTCCAGTTCCTCCCAGACCTCTTTCGGAGTATTCAAATGTTGAACATGCAATTGTTGTTCATCATTAATCCCGAGGCAAATTTTTGCAAACGCCTTACCCTCCCGCGACAAAAAAAGTTTTGTTGCAACAAGGTCACTAGGGTCAGGCTTAGCCTCTCCTGGATTGATCAAACTCCACAAGTCGTTTTCGATTAGAACGAGTTTCATCTGGAAGCTCCAGCTGGAGTAATTAGCACCATTTAATTTTGTAATCGTCGTGTTTGCCATTTTACAAAATATTTGGTAAGTAGAAAAAAGGATGGGCCAAGTAATCAAAGGAAATTTGGTTACTCACGTTTAGGCCTTGCGCTTCTTCAGTCTGACGTTTTAGGTCTTGTGCTTCTTCAGTCTTACGTTTTAGGCCTTGCGCTTCTTCAGTCTCATAATCTTTGTTGTATTCCAATTGATTACACACAGCGCTCAACGTTAATTATTATTTAATTAACTACAAGGTAAAAGGATTATATATAGATTAAATGGTAAACATGGAGAAAGAGAATATGTCAGCGTGGCGACGCCGCCTGCAGGGTTGCGTCAACAGGAAGTGACGTCAGCTCCAGTGTTGCCAAGCCAACCGCCCGCTGTCACGGTCCAGCAGTTTTCTTATGTGTGTAGTAATTTATGCGTATAAAGTTTCATTTTTGCGGATTGTGTAGTTACTTTTACGGATAATGGAGTCATTTTGCAGTTAAAGTTTCATTGTTGTAACTAGAGTCGTCCTTGTCGCGGATAAAGTTTCCATTGTTGCTGATTAAAAATTCATCGTTGTGGTTATAATTTCATTGTAGCAGATAAAGTATTCATTGTTGGGTTTGAAGTTTTATTTTGCAAATAATTTTAATTTTGTTTGATAAATATTTAATTGTTGTAGTGTTTAAGTATTGCCTAATTAATTTTTATTATTATGAGTAAAGTCGTCAATGTTCTTGAGCAACATTTTATTATTGTAGAGATGAGTAGTCATTGTTATTGATAAAATTTGTTTATTTGCGGTTGTGTGTAAAGTATTCATGGTTGTGACATAAGTCACCACTGTTGCCGAAAATAGTCATTTTTATGGTTGAAGTTTTACTGCAGCGTATGAATTATACCTTGTGGTGGATAAATTTTCATTGTTACAGAAAAGCATTAAATGTTGTGGATAGGGTTTCAATGTTGTGTATGAATTAGTCACTGTTGTGGATAAACTTAATTGTTGTTAAATTGTTGTGATAAACAATTTGCATTGTTTCGTATGATTAGTTTTAGTTTGAAACAAGGATACATTGTTATAGATATTTCACTCATTGTTATGGTAGAAGTTTCATTTTTGCCTATATATTCATTTTGGGGCCTGAAATAGTCATTTTTGTGTATGAAGATTTATTGTGTCAAATAAATAGTTTTTATTGCGAAAAAAAAAAGTAATCAATGTTGTGGATATAGCTTGATAGATTCAGATAAAATAGTTATTATTATAAAAGATATTCCTTGTTGTTGGTGAAGTGTCATTTTAGTAGATAAACATTAATTGTTTTGGCTAATATAGTCATTACTCTGTATGAAGTTTCATTGTTGCAAATAAGTAGTCATTGATGCAAATAAATTGTTATTGTTGCAGATATTGTAGTCATTGTGACCAAAATAGTATTCAATGCTGTGGATTAAGTTTCAATGTTGCGGATTGTTGGTGGTAAAATTTCCTTTTTGCAAATTAAGTTGTCATTGTTTTGGTGATTACATTTTGACTTCATTGTTGACGCTTAAGTGTCAAAATTGTCGATTAAGAATCATTGTTGCTTATTAAGTTTTTTTTGTTGTAACAAAGTTTGTTATTGTTGTGGAGAAAATATTATTGCTGCAGATAGTCTTTGATGTGAATAAGGTTTCATTTTTGCGAATAAATTAGACTTTGTTGTGTGGTTAACATAACATTTGTGTATTTTAAATTTCATTGTTCTGCTTTAGTAGTCATGATGTGGATAAATTTTCATATTTTTTGGATAATGTATTCATTTTTGCAGTTAGACTTTCATTGTTGTGACTGGAATCGTCATTCTCGTGGATAAAGTTGTCATTTTTGCTCATTTTTGTCATATAAGTGATTGTTGCGATTAAAATTTCAATGTGGGGATAAAATGTCATTGTAGCGGATAAAGTATTCATTGCATATTTAAAGTTTTACTTGTGCCAATTAAGTTTCATTTTGTTTTGGATAAATGATTTAAAGTGTTTTAAGTGTTGCCCAATGAGAACAATTTTATTGTTGCAGATAAAGTGGCCATTGTTATGGATAAAATTCATCATTAAGGTTGAAGTATTCATTGTTGTGACAAAAGTTGCCACTGTTTACGAAAATAGTCATTTTTTGGTTAAGGTTTCATTGTAGTGTATGACTCAGTAATTTTTGGGTGTGTGGCTGAATTTTCATTGTGGTAATTGATATAATAATTGTGATGGATAAAGTTTAATTGTTGTGACTAAAGTCATCACATTGTTGCATATCAAATTGTTGTTGTAGCGGATTGAATTTATTTTTGCGGGTAAAGTTTTTGTTGCGGATAAATATTCATTGTTGTGGGCAAATTTTTAGTATTTCTGTTTAAGTTTTATTGTCGTGACTTTTGTGGAAAATTTTCATTTTTGAAAATGAAATAATTATTGTTATGGATAAATTAATTGTTGTGTGTGTGGAAAAAGTCCTTGTTAGGACTATAGTCGTCTCTTTCGCGAAAAGGTAATCATTTCTGTAGATAATATATTTATTGATGAGGATAAATATTACTTGCAAAAACATATTTTGAAAATAACATCTTCCAAAAAACTTTAAAAGTTTGATTTTTGTTTGAGCTGCACTGGGTGTCTAAGTAATAAAGGAAAAAAAGCACAAAAAGTTACAATTATGAAAACTTTTGAGTAAGTGTAATTTTGTAAAAATAAAACATTCGCCTATTCAAAAAAATATTTGAATACAACTTAAAAACGTTTTTATATATAAACTAATGCAAATATTTAAAATAAAAACCCTAATTAGTTATAAAACTTATAAAATACTAGACGAATGACCCGGCTTCGCCCGAGAATTTCCCCTAGTGCAATTTCCTTCATACTGAAAATACATCAATAATAAATAGTAGAAGTGCCATAGAATAGAAATACAGAAGTAACACATAAGCCACAGGCAAAAAGTATGTGTGATGGCAAAAATTGAATTATATTAGTGTTTAGGTATTTGATTTAATTATTTTTTTCAATCCATTTAGTTGCTTCAAAATCAATATAGTTTAAATAGATGGCAGCTTTTCCATCCAACCCCCGAGGTACCCGCCCTAGCGCATTAACCCTTGAAATTGCCTGAGTTGAGTGAGTGACTCTGATGGATCTTGACTGCGATGCTCATCTTCTCAGTAAAAATAAGAAAAAAAAAGTTTATAAAACATTAATCCAAAATACTGGCATGTAAACATTTTTCTGTAAAAAAAATAAAAGAGCACATGGAAATTAGACAAGCATATGTGTTTGCTAAAGACTGCGACTGCATTTTAAACGAGTTTTTTTAAAGAGATAAAAAATAATAAAGGTCAGAACAAAAATTAATAAAAAATACGAAAGCCATTATTTACACACAGTAACGCTAATTTTATAAAGTTTTTTTTTTCAAATTACATTGTGTGCACTTACCATAACTTAGTAATATGAATTTCTCTCTCAATACTCAATATTTTTGCAAAAAATGTAGAACGCTCATTGGTCGCTTAATTGGCCTGGTGTTGTTACTTCGCCTCGTATTTACTCCGAATAAAAAAAAGTTCCTCAAATGACAAAAATAAATAGTCAAAAATACTAATCAAAATATAGCCGAAAATTTTCCCAGGTCTATAAAAAGCGACATGCAAAATTTGGTACCAATTAGTTCAGTAGTTTTTGAGTTTATCGCGAAACAGAGAACAGAAATTGACTTTTATATATAAGAAGAAAAGACAATATAATCTGAAACAATCAAAAATACAAAATATACAGAAAGATAAATTTTAAAAACTATATAAAGGTGCTCACCACCCCCACTTCGAAAAAAGAAAAACGAGAGGCCCTTCTGCTGTTATGCCGGCCGTCTGAGCCGCTTGTACAATTTCCAGCAAAACGAAGCTCCCAGATCCCCCCTGAGCTTTTATTGCTTCATGTCAATGACAGCCGCTTTCATTTCCTTTCCGAGACGTTTGCTGGATTCTTTAGAGAAGATGGAGAAAACTCTTTGGAGGTCACCCCGATCAAGCGCGTCCCACCGCGCACACAAAACTGTCTGCCTCTTTTTGCTGCTACTGCTGCTCTTTCTCTCCTTGGCCACACACCTGGCTACCAATTGGCCCACAATACTGCCTCGATTGTTCGCTACTTGTACTACCTCACGCTCTACTCGCCCTTTGATTGGCTATATATAGTCTTGACTGTAACGTCCTCGTGTTTGTTGGTTGACGTTAATCAGCAAAAAGTATTTGGAAGTTTAAAAAAGAAAAGTCTTTATTTATTTTAGGCTAACATCAGACATAATATAAATTATCAGACATAAGTTTACATGTGCTATATATTACAATAAGTCAAAAAGGCAACTCCACAGAGTACCATCAGTGATAATAATGTGCTCACTGATAATTTACTAAACAAGAATATCCTGTAGGCATGCGAGCTGCCGTTACAGTGACCGAGTCACGACTCACGTGATTGACAGTTGTATTATTTAATCTCTTAGCTAAATTGCCACGAGTTTTAACAGTACTCATTTTCAAAATGACAGTAGTCGGTGTTGTGGTCTGTTGATGTCGATTAAGTTTCTTAGTTATGACAAAACATAATTGCGCTGTGCATGAAGTTTCATTTTTAGCTCTAAAATAATTTTCATTTTCAGTAACAGATGGCGTGATAATGCATTTTGTTTATTTTATCTTTTAAATGACTTTATTAATTATAAATGTGTTGGGTCCTTTTTGGACTCAGACCCAACAATGATAACATTATGAGTGAATTTAAGGAAACAAGGTTCTCGGCTGGATGTTGGATGTGCAGGATACCCCTGACCGGATTCTGCAGACCACTAGCACATCATGCACTGACTTATCAAGTGGCCTGAAATCCAGTGGATTATGCATCCTACAGCCTGAGAAGAACCTTTTAAAGGCCTGAGGGATGTCAAATTACACCATACAAATTTCTAACGCATGCCTTATTTTGTTCTATTATGTAAATATTTTTTTATGTTGGGGCCTAGGCTATTTTTTGTTTAATAGTAGGAGTAGATTCTAAATAATTCATCTGAATTATTTATTAGATAATTTTAAGATTATTTTACAAATTTGTTTTATGATTCATGGGAATATATATATATATATATATATATATATATATATACGAATAAAACAAAGCATCAAGGGCTGCGTTTCTTTATTAAAACAAATATATTCGAGCTTTCGGGCACATACGCCCTTCTACAGGAATTAATAAACAATAATCCAACTAGTTTGAATTATTTCAAACTAGTTGGATTATTGTTTATTAATTCCTGTAGAAGGGCGTATGTGCCCGAAAGCTCGAATATATTTGTTTTAATAAAGAAACGCAGCCCTTGATGCTTTGTTTTATTCATATATAAATCTTACAGGGCTTTTTCAATTGATATATATATATATATATTTCTTTACCTATCACAAAGGGTGACCAGACAAAGATTTATTTTGGTTACGGTTATGATGTGGTCACCCTGGGAGAGGATAGGGGTGAGTTTTAAAGCGGCCACCAGGGGGAGCAGAGAGGTAAACCGGGGAGGCTTGGCGATGAAAAAAAAGTTATGAACTGGGGAAAAAAAAATGTAAGTAATTTTTTTTTCTTTAATCTTTAATAGGGATATATAAATTCTATTTTTTAAAAATATATAATTAGATTTTTTTTGGGTAGTTTACCTAGGCCAGCATTACCTTTTTCTGTGATGTATGGATGCTGTGTTATAAGTGTTATGATGTGAAAAAGAAAAAATTGTTTGGATGCAAAAATGAACATGTTATGGCTCATTTATCGCAGTAAAGCCTTTTTCTTACATTTTGTTGAACACATCTCACATTTTCAATCATATGGGATATTAATATACTTAAGATTGAAATTTAAATTATATTTGATACATCATTTCCCTCGTGTATTTGTGAATATTGTGTCTTCTGGATAAGTCTGTCTATTTGCGGTTTGCAAATCGGACATTCGCTTGAATTTGATTTATGGTTTGTATAAAAAATTGTTTTTTCTTTGTTATTTAGGGTGCTTAAAATGATTGTGACAATTTGTTGTTTCAGTACAGTTGTGGTTACCCTGTACACCGCATATTATACATATTTTAATGCTTTGGCAGTCTTTTGTTTTGTGATTCGAATTAAATTCATAACTATTTGGCATTGTTTTACAAATATTCTGTCTTGTGTATAACATCGCTCAAAAAATAGGTGTATATCTCATTACCCATTTTTCTTTTTAGAATTTGATAAACTTTAGGAGTCACTCTTAATATTATACTCTGATATGGAGAGTTAGATCTCATTGTAAATAGAACTTTTATAATTACAGATATTTTTTTTGCGTTTATAATTCTATTAATCTTAATGTTTTTACCATTTCCTCCAACAATATTAGAGATTTTTTTGAAGTGCATCAGAATTAGATACACCATCGTTTAAAGCCACAAGTAAAGTAGAGTATATATCGTCGGGCCAGAAATCTGAATTCTACATTGGATGCCCACAACGTGGAGCCGAAACTACCGAAAATTTCAAATTAGTAAAAATTTGTAAGAAGTAGGCCTACAACCTCTGAGTCAATTCATGTCTCTACCTGAAAATTTAACGATTATCTGACTTTGAAATATATATAATGCATTTGTGTGTGTTATTTGAAATTTTTAAATCAATAATAATTGTGCAATATTAATAAAACTTTAATGATCCTAAAATTTCCATATTTTCCAAACTTTAAATTTCACGTTTTAATAGACTTTTTTTTTTCTTTTTAGTATATAATCTTGAAATTCTAGGATATGTACAACTGAACAAAGTTAGGCTTAAAACAGTGTTTTCCCACACTTCAGAGCTTCCCACAAAACCCAAATTTAGAGCGCCTAGGGACATCGTTGATTGACACACTGGGGCAAGGGACACATCTGTAGAGGGGTGGAAATAGATGGACGTGAAAAACAACAGATGTGCGTGCAAGATGTTTTCGAGGGGGGGGGGTAAGCTATGAAGATAGCATGTTTCATCCTCTAACTACTTTAAAATTTTTAAGAGCCTTTTCTCTTTTTTTTTTCTTTAGATTTAGTTAGTATTAATTGATTCATACAACTATAGGAATATAATTATTTTGAATTAGAGTCTATTTTAGATTAATAATTATATTCATTTAACGTCTACCTATCCACAGGGTTTTATTTATTTCATTTTTTTTGTAATCCACTTATTATTTCAATTTTTTTTTTTATTTTTTGTTAACGCGAAAGTGTGTACCTTCCCAGAACGAGTGTTTAGTTTCGTTGCCTCTGTCGAAAACCAGGTATTATTGTGGATAAGGTGTTTCACCGTTGCCTATAATATAGTCATTTGAAATTTTGGAAATTGCGGGGTATACTTCACGATTTTGCCTGTCATCCTTGCGCAGGGGCCATGCTAATATTCTCTGTATCGTTCCAATTTTAGTATATGTGCTATGATGCATTAGCGGGCCATTGTTATACTAGTCATGTGGAAAGTAAAGCCGCCTTGTTGTGTTTAAAATTCTCTCGTCGAATGATTTGAAATCGAAGCCGCCCCTGTACTGATGAGGGCCAAAGCCCAGAACCATTGGAAATTTGCCTAAATTTTTCAAAACTGGCGTTGTGGCTCATTCATTACCACCACTAGCAAAGTTTAATACTAGGGTGATGTACAGTGCCATCGTTTTGATGCATAATTAAAGGGAGAGTGCCTCTTTTGGTACATGAAGATCATCCTCCCGGAACGTTATGTTTTTATATTAAAATATACAGTTATCAGAGTCATCAATAAACAATTATGTCACCGTTTGCTTTTGTGAATGGAATAAATACCCAAATATGGCCATTTTTTATACGCATCGGTGGTTCAGTGGTAGAATGCTCGCCTGCCACGCGGGCGGCCCGGGTTCGATTCCCGGCCGATGCATTTTTTTTTTTGCAATTTTTAAAACTCATTTGTATTATTATTAAAATTAAAATATACAAGTATCAGAGTCATTAATTCTGTCATCGTTTGCTTTTGTGAATGGAATGCTTTTACGTAATATACGTAAAACACGTAACTAATATGACTGAAATTTTAGCAGTATGTATAGTAGAATTTGGAAAAACTTATATTGAATATTTCAGGTCGCTATCCCGAATATTCTTCGAGTTATTTGCAAATTTGAGTTGCAAATTTGCTCTTTCGCTCGCAAGCAGCGCCTCTAGCGGTGAAGATGGGAGGTAATATCAGCTGACCTAATGTACATGTAAAACGTGTTTTAACAGGACATAGAAAAAATATGGAAGAGATATTTGTCGCATTTTTAGCCAAGAAAAATTAAAATTGACAGGTTCTGGGCAAAAATAGTTGTTTTTTTTTAGTCAGAAAATGATTACGACAATATTGCTGTATCATATTTGATTATCAGATACAAAATTATATCCTGAAAAATTCCAAAAAGCAGAAACCACGGGTGAAGCCAGTTCATTTTTAGTATGCAGGAACAAAATTCTAACAGAAAAACATTCATTTGAGCAGAAGACACAAAGCCAGATCATCTCTTTATAAAAATATCGCTTCTCAGACACAAAGTTTGGAGCGGGACGTTTCACAAGAATGACATCCACGGCGCCAATTTATAATTGTAACGAATAGTATTTGAATAAAAGCATTTAATCGGGTAAAACCCGGGCGTTGCCCGGGTCATACGTCTAGTATTTATATAAAGGTAAAATATTTTAATATAAAAAACGCCGTATTTTTGAGTTTGAGTTCTCTTCCATAGATGGATAGTGAATATCATTTGCATACACATAGAAGGGATAATCATTTAAATGAATTACCAATTGTTTATGGAAAGATAAAATTTCAAACCCAATACATTTTTTTCTTCATGATAATGTTGTAATTTGGAAAAGAAAAATATTTTTGTGTTCAATATTTCCAAGTATTCAAATTTATTTGAATAATAAAACACACAAACAGTAATAATTAAATAACCTATTCGTTTGAATGAGTGCGGAACAATAATCAAAGTTCTATAAACTTTTATTTTGGGGAGGATATTAATAAAGAAGTTTTGAAAAACACCACGCAAAAAAAGGTTCTTGTTTATTAAAAATAAAACGAATTTTTGGGCCTTGACCTTAAACGGGTCATGAGTACTAAGAGCAGCAGAAGGGTAATGTTCGAAAATTCTTTTTTTTATATATAAATGAGAAACTTTTATTTGAAAAAAAAAAATCCAGGATAGATTTCTTATGTAAAACTTTTAATAACGGATTTCCAGAATTTTGGCCTTTACACCCTTCTACAATCCTCCAGTGGAAGGCCAAGGCCTGAAAGCTTGAGGACCTATCCTTAATTATTTCACCCTCCCCTTCCCCAAAATAATATCGTAGCAAAGTATTTATTATTTTATTGACAGAGTATAATTTTTTATGTTTATATTTAGCTACTCTGTAAACACTTCTGCTTGCTTATCTTTTGTTTTTTATCACTCATAGTTTGTTCTTGCCTTAAATAGATTGGTGTGTCATCCCGAAGTTTGTCTTTCCTAATTTTCCCCACGTGGCAATATAATATAAAGGATTATTATTTTTGATAAGAAACCTTTTGCGCAGTTATTAGTTCAAAATGTCTTTAAAACACAAGTATCAGTTATCCGGCGAGTTGAGCGGTATAAAACAGAAGTTGATGTGCACGGGCTCGTACACCAGGTGGGTGATACCCTCGAAGGTCGGACTGGTGCCGGGGACTAGGGCAACCTGGAAGCGGTTGGCGATTGCAGCGGTGTAGAGGAAGAGTTCTGAGATGGCCAGTCCTTCCCCGGGGCAGGAGCGGCGTCCTGCGCAGCCTGGTCGTTCACAACAACGTCTTTCTCAACAATGCAGCCCAAGATAAAATACCCCCATATTCAATATCTCCCTCAATATTCCTTAACCATTTATCAAAAAAAAATGTTCACAAATATTTAAATCACGTCATCTGTATTCACAAATATAAGTTATTAGTTTCAAATATTCCATTTGAAGACAATTTCCTACTGCCTTTTATGCAATATGGAAAATATTGAATGACTAATCAGTAGTGAACCTTGTCAGCGAATAGGGCAAATTTAGTCTACCATACCGCTCTAATGTTGTATTGGGCTGTTCAACTTATATATTACAGTAAGGGCAGTTGGAAATTTTTGTTTGAAAATGAAACATTCGTGCTAAAATGTTGATATTTACAAATTTATATAAATATGAAATGTGTTCGAAATATTTTTTTGCCTATTTTTATTTATTAAGTGAGCCATATTTCCAAAGGGAAATTATATTATTACCTGAATAATGAGGGTGATTGTTTTAATCGGAAGAGTCTCAATTGTAAATTCTTGAATATATCTCATAAATACTCCTCTCGCTATGTCTCACAATATCTATTCTATGTGTTTTAAAATACTCTAAGCTGTTTCTAAATGTCAATTAAAGATGTTACTTGAGATTGAATTAAACGATATGGCTATAAAGGGGTATATATCCAGATGAGCGAGTAGCCAAACAGAGCTATGACACCTTATAGAATATAATACACTGCGGCCTGTGATTGTAAAACGACACTTGAAGCTACACCGCATGATTTTCTTTTTTAACGAAAAATCAAAATTTTATTTCAAGGTGAAATATCGACTATTTCTAACCTTTTTGAATGAGGTATGAAAGGATGAATTATGAAGAGTAATGACGAACGGAAAAATAAAAGTGTTCAGGGATGGGAAACGAACCCACAATGTTCCGCTTACCGGGCAGATGCCATGTCTACTAGGCTATCATTTACGAACGGAAAAATACGTCCAGGGTAGCCTAGTGGACATGGCATCTGCCCGGTAAGCGGAACATTGTGGGTTCGTTTCCCATCCCTGGACACTTTTATTTTTCCGTTCGTCATTACTCTTCATAATTCATCCTTTCATGCCTCATTCAAAAAGGTTAGAAATAGTCTATATTTCACCTTGAAATAAAATATTGATTTTTCGTTAAAAAGAAACTCATGCGGTGTAGCTTCAAGTGTCGTTTTACACCTTATAGACCCTAAATTCGAACTATTTTCAACATTTGGTGCGCTTATAGTAAAACTACCCTCTATGGTTCACTACCATGGCCTGTTCCATGTGTACTCCAGGATTCAAAAAATGGCTCACCTAGAGTAAAAGGCATGAAGGCTTCGTGTTTGACCAACTTGGTGCCGTTCTCATTGAGGAACCTCTCAGGACGGAAGGTCTCCGGGTCCCCCCAGTACTTGCGGTCGTGGTGACAGGCGTAGAGGTTGGGGATTACCATTGTCCCCTCGGGCAGTGTGTAGCCGGCCATCTGGACTGTGGTGGATGTTCTGAAATACGCATCTATCACTTTACTTTCCTGAGTTGAGACAATATAAATGTTAGAAAATATCAAGTATGCTAATATGTTACAACAGTAGAGCCTTCATGAGAGGCCACATGGCTCCACCTAGTCTCTCCTGGAGATGCCTTTTTATCAGAGATCATGTCAAGAGGAGTCTTTCACCGGAACAGTTTCTAATGAGAGATAAACTCAAGGGGAAACTGCGTTTTTTAATTTTTTAGACTGCTTTTCATTTGAAACGCTATTGTATTTCTAACTTGCGACGATGTTGATTATTAGGTATTTACATAATTATTTAAAAACTAGGTATTGAAAATTTAGATGAAATATATGAAGAAAGGAGTGAAAATAACTTACCAGGTTGAATCAGTTTTATAAAATTGTCTTTGGAGACAGATTATAAAGTCTAAACCCTCTCTCCAACGAGCACCAGGACTCATACCCAAATCATCTCTCCAGTCAAAAGTACTGACTGATCCAGTCTTCTGATCCTGATATTATTTCAGCCAACCCCTCCAATTTTCTCCTCCTCCATCATAGCCACCTGATTAGCTCTAATAAGAAAGGTCATTTTAAAGATGAAATTTCATTTACCGTCATATGGATGTGAGACATGGTCATTGTTAAAATCTTCAATTAAACGAATAGAGGCCTTCAAGGTGTACGTTTATAGAAGAACACTTAGGATTCACTGGACAGGTAAAAGGACAAACAGGCATACCCCTTGATCAAATGTAAACAGAGTGCCAGCTTGTTATATTCATATAAAGTAATGAAAGCTGACGTTTGCTGGACATGTGATGCGGGGATCATTATGGGAGACACTTTTGGAGTGAAAGATCAAAAGAGAGTATATGGACGACCTGAAACAATAAACAAGACGACTCACATACAAGAAGATAGAGCGGATGGCGGGAAATATGGAGAGACCATGGGGCTTACCCTCAGTAGAAGAAGGCACTGAAGGAGGGAGATATGGAGAGACCATGGGGCTTACCCTCAGTAGAAGAAGGCACTGAAGGAGAGAGATATGGAGAGACCATGGGGCTTACCCTCAGTAGAAGAAGGCACTGAAGGAGGGAGATATGGAGAGACCATGGGGCTTAACCTCAGTAGAGGAAGGTACTGAAGGAGGGAGATATGGAGAGACCATGTGGCTTAACCTCAGTAGAATAAGGCACTGAAGGAGGAAGATATGGAGAGACCATGTGGCTTACCCTCAGTAGAATTAGGCACTGAAGGAGGGAGATATGGAGAGACCATGTGGCTTACCCTCAGTAGAATATGGCACTGAAGTAGGAAGATATGGAGAGACCATGTGGCTTACCCTCAGTAGAAGAAGGCACTGAAGGAGGGAGATATGGAGAGACCATGTGGCTTGCCCTCAGTAGAATAAGGCACTGAAGGAGGAAGATATGGAGAGACCATGTGGCTTACCTTCAGTAGAATTAGGCACTGAAGGAGGGAGATATGGAGAGACCATGTGGCCCACCATCAGTAGAGCACTGAAGAAGGAGAAGGAAGTTTTAGATGATTTTTTTAAAGATTCGAATACTAAGGCGTTGAGCCCGTAAATTATAATGTAAGCATAGTTGAACTGATAAAGACGCTAGGTATAAAACATTTGTTTTGATTTATTTTCTTTATCAAAACTGTTGAGCTGAACATATTAAAATATTATTGAACAATCAAAGTAGGTTTTAAATTTGATTTATGACTCTAGGTTGAGTGAACTTGTGTAAATAGTTTCAATTTTCATTAGTGCATGGGAGCTATCACTTATTCGGAAGCTTCTTGAGAATATGTAAAGTACTAACGAGAAGAAATGATGTATTTAGTGGTTCTTCTAACTCTCTTTTAACTCATCATCCTTCATTTTGATCATAAGTAAAGAAAATAAACTGAGTTTCAACAATGAGTTTATTTACTAATAGCATTTATTTCTATTATATTGGTTTCTAAGTGGTCTCTATGCTGGCTGTCGCATTTCAAATTTTAATTTTAGGCCATTATTATATTAGCATAGCAAGCGTATCCTTTGGTATCAGTGTTGTCATGAAAATTGGTATACAAGGCATTTTATTTTTACATTTTTGATGCATGTAGGTTTAATTTTCAAATCCACATTTTATTGTATTCCAAAGTGCCTTTTAGGTTGATTTTAAAATATCATAGAATGTTATATAGATGTCTACTCCGGATGGATCAAGCAATGGACCCTGATTCAAAGAATTTCGAAGGGCAAAGTTTGATGTTCTTCAGTAAGAGTAGAGAATATTGCATCAGTCAGCGGGGACAGATTAGGCTTAAATTATATATAAACTTCTTCACACGCCATTTTTTATAGAAGGAATCAATTTAATATACCTTGTCATTGATGATTTCGTAATAGAAGGTTGTCTCAAAAGTTCGTGATTTTCTTATTACTTGGCGAATAATATTATTACGGCGAATACATAATAATATATAATACAATTACTTCATACATAATATAAAAACATTATACATGACGGCGAAAAATATTGGTATTTCAATTTTTTGCAAGTGATTACGAACTTTTGGGACAACCTTTCCTAATTATTTCGAAATATTGTTCCAAGACCATGCATGGGTCTAAGTAGACTACTACCTGCGTGGGAGGCTCAGCGGCGCAATAGTCTGCCACCGCAATATCTCCAAGACGAAGGCCTCAGTGAAGGGCATGGAGGTTCGATCCTCAGGACGAGGAGTCTTATTAGGTCCAAGGACATTCCGAGCCTCAATCCTGAGCTTGGTCTGGTAGTGAGGCTTGAGTGCCATGGTCAGCACTATCCAGGACAATGTAGTGCGGGCCGTGTCACTGCCAGCGCCGAACAAGGTCTGGGTGTTGCCAGCAAGGGCCTCCACTATAACCACCACATCGATCCCCTTTGAGACTTATCGGAGAACTATGGCACAATGATCAATTTTAGTACAAGTAATATATATGTGAAGGTACTCTTACCCCATCTTTATAGCTATTAGAATAAAAACCTTCGATTTGAAGCATTAATTTATGAAGATTTTGAGTGAGGGAACACACAAATACACATATATATTTATTAATACAAATACCTATTCGTAAACAAAATATGAATTTTACTGCTGTATACAAATGCAATTTTCTCTTTGACCATGTCTATTAATTTCTGTTTCAACATAATATTGTAAAAACGGATATCACGTACCGCAAAGAATCCTTATCAAGCATTAATGTTATATTTGAATATATGTATGTTCATATTTTCACTTTATTCACGCTCTGATTAGCTGTTCTCTGTTACGTGACCTTAATTGATTGGCGAATCAGCGTGAAGTTCATTAATCTATCAGCGTGCAGTGTTTCCTTATTAGTTTAGAGTCATTCAACACACACAGAGCGAAACTCTATGTTAAATATAAATGGTGCGTTAGATTCTAATTATAACATATAATTAAACATAGGCTTTTAAAGGACTCTATCCTCTTCAGACTTTTTCGAACTATTTTCTAGAATGTTTCTGAAGAATAGTAGCTCAAAAGCCTACGTTTGATGAGCGTCATAGGTTAAAATATACTTTGTTTTACGTGATCTCTTTTTTTACAATATGCTTTCTCTCTTTATATATTTATTTAATTATCTATATATATTCACTTTTATATATTAAAAAACAATAGAAAAAAAAAAAGGATGAGTGGGTCAGGTTTTGATATTAAAGTAAAAAAGGTATTTCCTGACTACGAGCACATGTGCTTTTTAGATGGCATATTGACATTCTCAATTTGTGACGATCAAACTCTGAAATAAACATTTAATTGTTCTCAAATTTTAATCGTTTTTTCTCCTATACATGCTCTTTACATTCACCATTTTTTGTCCTAATCTGACAACTCCTTCTTGGTGCGTCGATATTTATACAACATATATATATGTCATAATTTGTACAATTAGATGCCAACCTAATCCAATATATGTATGAAAATGTATGATTTGTTTCAATAAAAAAACAAGGTAACATTGGGGAACAGAAAGGCCTAAAAGAAAGGCCTAGGAAGAAGGCTTAAAAGATAGCACAATCATTAGTAAAGTTATTACCAGTTTAATTATCGCGGAACTAATAAAAGTTAGAGTTCAACAAACTATCACTTCCTGGTCAAGCTGGGACATGTCTAAAGACAAAGAAGTAACGTAGACCAATCAGTGAGCATTTCATTTAGTGGAGAACCAATAGGGAAACTCCACGTCACACCTTTCAACCAATGAGATGTAAGAAGAGTTCTCGTGTTAAATCGAGAATCAAGAATTGTCAGTTTTCACTTCGATCCCACCGAGATAGCACCTAGAGTTATCGACTGGATCCCACCGAGATAGCACCTAGAGTCTTCACTTCGATCCCACCGAGGTAACACCTGCTCTTGGATCCCTCCCCGCTCATCCCATAGCTAAGTCAATCTTACCGCAATGTGAATAGATAGCTAATAGCCAAATCCGCTCCACCTTCTCCAAGCCTTTCTTTCCTCCGACAGGTTGCCTTATTTCAACCCATCAAGTGTCCTGGTTATTTCCCCTGGTGTGTACACCTTATCACTCAGCCACCACGACTGCGCCACCACCAACAACAATCATCAACCTCCAAGAGTAATATTTCCCCGCATATAATATTACATATATAATTAATTTTATGGCTCTAGTCATCCTTGTTGGCGCGTTGTAGCCGCGTGCTCGAGCTCCCTACTGTTAAAAATAAATCGTTTCAGAAAGGGTTGGGAACGGAAAGGAATTCAAACCTTCTTATAGGCTTCAGGCTCTTCCATCCAAGAATGACCAATTGCGACAACTGCTTCGAGAAGAATCATCGAAATGCGACGTTCTTCTGAAGGAAACGTTTCCAGTCAAATTTGAAAATCCTTTCCTGAAAGTTCACAAAACAAAAATACAATCACCGCGTGCTACAGAAAAATCTGAAAGTGCTTACAAGGAAAATAAAGACAAAACCGGAATTTACTCACGACATGTTTTCGTGCAATTTAGGGGAAAGTGTTCCTGGTGTTGAAGCACAGTATGGAAACGATGATTAATTCCTGCTTGGAGAGAGGACATTATTCTTTCCCTATGTTCAAGGAAAAAAATATTCAGTACGTCCAATCGACTCAAGACATTTCTAGACGCTGTCAAGGAGAAATGGAATACTTGGAAAAATATGTATATTGTGACTGGGAGCTATTTTGACTAGAGCTGCCCCAAAACTGGAAATGCTCAAAGATGTATTTCGATGAAAAGGACATTTACAAAAAATGTTAACTATAGGATATTTACAGATCAGGATACAAATGAACTATGTGAAAAGAATCTGTCTTGAAAGCATTGCAAATTTTTCATTAATATATAATTTATTAAAGAATCTCTCTCTATGTCGCCCTACGACTGGCCCTCCACGCCCTACCCCATTCTGATCATCCTGCCTCGAGGCGTGTCATCTGTGCCGCCTGTGGGTCGACGGATCTCTGACCCACAGATACTGGATTTGCCGAGCCGTGCGACCCCTGCTCCGGGAGGTGTTCGCCTCCTGTCTCTGGATTGAGCCCCTGGATATGCAGACCTGGCTCTTCGGCGTCGGCCTCCATCCCGAGGCAGTGAAACTGGTCTTGAAGTGGGTAACGCCAGCCATCACTTCGACCTGCCCACTCTTGCAGTCCACTGGCGGCGGAGTCTTTCCCGCAGTGGGCGCCACCAATGAAGACTTAGCATATATTATATATAAATATATATCGTAATTTAAACAAAGATATGTAAGTAATAAAGTATGACGTCTTTTCTAGTCGTCTAAAAGTGACACCAGTTTGCCACCGGACCCCAGGGGAGGTGAGGATGACCCACATAAGACTGACCAATGAGCATCAACACCCGGGGGATCCAGAGAGGGACAAAAAGGGGCGTTTTGTCCGGATGTTGACAGCTAGGTTCGGGTGGATAGTTCGGACAGGCCCGCTCAGTACTAGGTCCGTTATTAACTCACGGCGGCCCTCGTGGCCGCCGTTTTAGCTCCTCCCTGCCTCCGCGACTTCATGCAGGATGCCAAGCTTTGCTCAGTTAATCCTCAACTTTCCCCTGGTCCTGGTGCCACGTGAGACGTACTAGGAGAGCGTCTTTTGATCCCAAACTTTGTCCTTACTGTCCCACTCTGCACGCCTTGCTACTCAACCCCGACTGCTTCCAAATCACTTGTTGGATTACCCTGGTTTACGCGACATATATCTTTATCAATTTTATATTTTTTACATTCATTTATCTATATTTATCCTTATCTATATAATATTTTTTTTATTTATATTAACTTTATATCTAACCGTATCTTATATTTTATATCTAACATTGAAAACACTTGGTGGTTTCAAACACTCTCTCTTCTTTATTTATTTGAATAATTTAGGAAGGGAGGCTTGTTTATAGCGAGAAGCACAAAGATGAAGGTGAATAGTTTTCTTATTAGGCAATCGTTGCCACAGGTTTTAGAACTTCTTCGACAGCTGTAATGAACATTAAATACTAGAAAGACGATTCATACACAAGAAATACCTTTTGCAAATATAAAGAGCGAAATAGGATGAGAAATACTCAAAATATCAACTAAATAATATATGCAATGTGAAGCATGAACAAATGTACTAACTCTGAAGGAAAATATTACTATACAGAGACGTGAAAAAAATATGGTCAGTAGACAATTAAGGGAACAAACATGGTTTAAATAAAAAAAAATTATAATGGTCGCGGGACGTCTATTTACTAGATGCTATCATTGATAGTTTTCTCGTTATCCAGCAATACTGGGGTGGGTATCGGTTACAAAAGGTTGGCTTAGTTGATGTTGGGAGGGACTCACTGGAGAAGTGGGGCAAGACCTTCCCGCTCTCTATCTCCTCCAGGTAGTAGTCGATGTAGTCCCGCGGGTGGTCAGGGTCGCGGGTGGCCTTGTGTTCCTCCACTTCTTTGCTGTCACAGCCACCTATTATTGAAATATTTTACATTCGAATCGAATATAGGAGATCCAGTTATGTCTAATGAGAATTGTTTTAATATCTCCCTTCAACATTATAAATAACATACTAAACGCGATATCTACTTTATATTACTTTATAAAGTTGCGGGAGGATGATATTCATGTATCAGAAGAGGCATTTTCCCCTTTAATTGTGCATCAGAGCGATTACACAGTGCATCACCCTAGTAAAAACTTTTATTAGTGATCATAGAGAACGAGCCAGAACACAGGTTTGATAAATTCAGACAAAAAGCCAACCTGTATATCATGGTTTCAGGCTTTGACCCTCATCATCCCGCAACTTTATGTTATAATCGCGCCTATAAATCTGCCCTTGCCACTTCATCTATTCGATAAATTATACTGATTTCATAACCCTTATCGTAGGATGTTATCAAATCGAAGCCGCCCTTGAACTGATGAGAGCCAAAACCCGAAAACATGGTATACAGGTTGAATTTTTGTCTGTTTTTCCCCCTGAACTGGTGTTTTTGGCTCATTCTTTATCATCACTAATAAATTATTTTACTAGGGTGATGCACTGTGGCATCGTTCTGATGCACAATTAAAGGGAAAGGTGCCACTTCTGGTACACACGCACTCACACACACACATATATATATAACGGAGCAAGTTAAATAAACGTTTAATTTATTTTTGCTCCACTAGATGGCACTCTGCTATCTAAAAAGCACATGTGCTTTTGGTCAGGAAAGACCTTCATTGTTTTTAATATATATATATATATATATATGTTATGAATATTTTGTTGTTGTTATTAGATAAAGGATTGATAAGACAAAGGATCGATAAAATAAAGGGTTGAGGTGCAGTCGTGATAATAAAAATATAATTATTTACCGTCAGGTAGCTTTTATTTTCAATTACTTGAGGAAATATTACACATTAGTTATTTTCACATTATATAGAATTTATAAAATTAATCCTATATATTAGTGATTTAAAAGGATAGATATGTTAACTACGCATATTTACAACAAAACTATACAACAAAACTGAAAGTCTTTCTAAAAAACGATGATAACAAAAGTAAAATTATCAATGAATAAAATAAAATAAATATTTTTTAAAATATAGAAATATTTGAGTTTTTAGAATATATAATATTTCCCCGCTGTGAAAAAGATTTTAAAAAATTAAAATTTTAAAATAAAATTGGTAGAGACACAAATTATTAAGCAAAGTACATACAAAGCATGGACATATTAGAACAACTCAAGTGACTAAAATAATTTATCCACATTATTATTGGCCACATATGACTAGGGATATTGCTAATTACACCAAACATTGTGAAACTTGTCAGTTTAACAAGTCTAGGGATAACAGAATTGTTTATGGACTACTACAACAGATGCCAATAGCTACACACCCCAAACATATTTTTTCTCTAGATACATTGGGCGGGTTACATAATTATGGGACAACTAGACACAGTATCCATATGATAGTAGATCATCATAGTAGATTCCTTTGGTCTTTTCCAAAAAAATCTGCATCAACTGATTCATATATAACTTGTTTGAGAGAAATTTATTCCAAATTAATAAACCTGAAATATTAATAACTGACAGAAATGCAGCTTTTCTCAGCAGTAAATTTGAAAGTTTTTTGGAGAGAAATAATGTTAAGCATCTACTCACCAGTGCCCATCATCCAGAAACAAATGAAAAAGTAGAAAGACTAAATTCCACTATCATTAATAGGTTAAGATGTGAATATAGTGCTAATTTAAAGATTCCTTGGACAAAATATATTCCTAAAATTGCTGAAAGCTATAATGAAACAGTACATACCACAGCAGGCTTTACTTCTAAATTCTTATACTATGGAATACAACCACTGTATATAGAACATGACACAGAAACACATACACCAATAGAAAAAGCAATAAAATTAGCTATTGAAAGAACCATAAAATCCCATGAACACAGCAAACAACTTTATGATATTAAACACCCAGAATCCCTTTTTAAAGAAGGAGATCAGGTATTAGTAAAAACCTTTATTTATCCAAACACTGGTAAATTAACTCAAATATATATAGGCCCATTTACAATTTTAAATTAACTTTCTCCAGTCACATATGAAATTAATAAACCCAATTTACCCCAAAGAAAACAAACAGAAATTATACACTCTAATAAGCTTTAATTATTTTACCCAGAAGCAGATTTTTTACTTCACTATAACACTAACATAGAAAATGACTTAATAGTAAACCAAAATTATAAAACAAAGTTAATATATATTGATGATAAACCATGCTTTTTACAGGAAGGCCATATTTTGGACATGGACAATGAAGAACAAATATCAGCACCAATTCTTAAGCCATCACAAATAACTTAATGTCACTCCATACATCTCTCTATTAGCATTTCATTACTCAACCATTATTAATAAATACCTTTATATATTATATCACATACGTTTAAATGTTAATATATCAGAAACAATTTATTTTTGAGCTATATTTGTGTAAAAATAACATTTTCTACTGCTTTTTGATATTTTGAAGTGTAACTAGCATAATGTCATAATTACTCAAATTTTAAATACCTTTTTGCTTCAAATCTATATTTCATATGAATCGTTCATTAATACATCTTATATAAACTTTTATTATAATTTCATAATTATATAAATTATTTGTAAACAAACTTTCTTTTGTTTATTTTGAAAAAAATTGGATATTGATTTTTATTGTTTCATTTTTAATTATTTCTATAGATTTACTGATTTCATTTAATTAATTAATTTTAATTATTAATTTTATTTTAATTTTTTTTTAACAGGGGGGAATTGTTATATAATCTAAAAACTCAAATATTCTATATTTTAAAAAATATATATTTTATTTTATTCATTGATAATTTTAATTTTGTTATCATATTTTTTAGAAAGACTTTCAGTTTTGTTGTAAATATGCGTAGTTAACATATCTATCCTTTCAAATCACTAATATAGGATTAACTTTATAAATTCTATATAATGTGAAAATAACTAATATGTAATCTTTCTTCAAGTAATTGAAAATAAAAGCTACTTGACGGTAAATAATTATCTTTTTCTTATCACGACTGCACCTCAACCCTTTATCTTATCGATCCTTTGTTTTATCAATCCATTATCTAACAACAACAACAAAATATTCATAACATATATATATTTTTCCCCCACATTTATATGTTGTAAATGCGTGCAGCCGACAAAACGTCGCAGCAAGCTCCTCATCCAACATGCAGTCATGGGCCGGAAATGGAAGCTACTAGCCTGAAGACAAAAGACTTCACTCATAGGAACATGATTACCTCAGTTTAAGGAATGGTTTCAGAGAAGGTGAAACTAAGGGGGAAGTCCTGAGACCGCTCTGGTCAGTCGGGCAGCATGGCGCCCTAACTACTCCTGGGCTCAGAGCAACCCAGCATATATCCTAAGCCTCAAGACTTTTCCCGAGGTCCCACTATTCTTACATCATGCTGTGTGTCTCTATGTACAACATTGTATGTCCAACATATAAAATACGACATATATGTGATGATTTAAGACCATGGAATTGTTGTAAATAGTCCAGATATCTACTACCACATGTTCCACCACGTGACTGTATATAACTTGTTATTTACTGCAATTAGAAAGCCTCAAGTAACATCAATCTGTACCGCGTAATAATCTAATAAAGTATAGCAACTGTACAGATAGAAGGAATGGAGAATAACAGGAGAAAATTAAGGTTAAAACTAATCAGGCCTAAGCGAGAATAAGAAAGCAGGCCTAGCGAGCCTAGTCCAATTTTTACGATGTCGTGGCCCTCCTGGATAATATAACTTCCCCCCCCCTGTTTACGTCAGAAAAGGGCAGTGACCTGTTCGGACGTAGCTAAGCTATAAAAGGAGGCCCCGAGCCTCAGTTAGTCAGTCCTTAGTTAGTCTTTGTTTCAGCCCCAGTCCGCCGGACGCTCCGATAAAAGGTGAACCCTTTCCTGCCAGAAATCTCCTCGTCCCATTCCTTCTTGACGTTCAGACGCTTCTTAGTGGAATCTCTGTTTGTTTATTTCATCTTTGGCCCAGCTGTGTCGCCTTCCACCACGACTGCACGGTAGAGTTGACATCGAGGTTCGTCTAGCATCTGGTAACACTGGTCCCAGAGGTCCCAAGATATCACATATATATAAAGGGAATGAACACACCAAAGGTGGGAAATGGTGATGTAAAACCACTGGTCCAGAGAAGGCAGCTACCGCACAGCCCAAGAATAAAGTTCAGAGCATCTTGTCTAGAACCTAATCACCGACTAACGTAAAATACCAGAGGGCCATTATTTATTTCCAGGGTGCTAACTCCGTATGTCCAAGAGGCTGACCTTTGGACAGTCAATTGTATGTCAAGTGGTGGCGTTTTCCCCCGTCCCACTGGATGCCTAGGTTTACCATCATTGCCTTCACACAATTTACATTTAAAAGAAAACATATTTATATATAACTAAAGATTCTTTAAAAAATTGCAAAATAAAATTTTATTATGCATTAGCGCGCCATCTGTTATGAAAATTCGAAACTATTATAGACGCGTACGATTCTTTTTAAAAATTAAACAATTTCTACTGCAATGGAAAAAAAATGTTTAATTATTTTTTTAATTTAAAAAAAGAATAATATGCGTCTATAATAGTTTCGAATTTTCATAACAGATGGCGCGCTAATGTGCATCAAAATATAATTGTTCTAATAAAAGATTCAGTATGATGTTTTCGGAAGAGCGATTGCTCAAAGCATATTATATATTTATAATTGTATGTAATCATACTGTCCTCAAAGCTTATGTCCATTGTTCATCTAAAATAACCATTCCAAGAATCTAGCATCAGTATCACTATAAAAAGAAGATCGAAAAATGCAATATAACAGCAGTATGGTAGATTAAACTGGCGAAATCGCTAGGAGGGTTCACCACTGATGAGCCAGGTCCTCTCATTAATTTTTCCATTGCAGTAAGGGCAGTAGAAATTGTTTAATTTTTGAAAAGGATCTTTACGTCTATAATATTTTAGAAATTTTAAAATTAAATTTAATTAAAAAATATATATGTATATATCTTATATTTAAAAGAGAAAAAGATGATTTTCTGTTTGAATTTAGATCATGTTGAGGATTATTGTAATGGTGATGCAGTCGTGGCTATAATCTTGAAAAGTAAAATAATGAAAATGGTCTTGATCAGATATTGCTTTATTGAGCTGAGAAATGAATTCATATTAAAAACATAATTTTGTATAAGTACAGCCTGGATTAAGGCGTAAGAATAAAAAATATGAAAAACAAAAGAATATTTACATAATTACATATGGTTTGAGCCGACCAGCGGGGAAGAACAAAAACAATGATGTTTTATATGGTAAGCGAGACCTCTGGCGGTCGATTTAAACAGAGTATTTATATCTATGAAATTATAATTTTAAAATAAAATAATATCTTTTTATATAACATTTTAAATAATTATCTTAATATATCATTTCAAATAATATCTTATATAACATTTCAAAATAAAATATTTCAATATAACATATATATATGGTAATTTAAACCAACAACCCTATATTGTATAATTACTTATAACAAGATTGTCATGTTGTATATAGAAACACATCTATAAATAATTATGCGCATGATTAATCTGTGTCATTGCATCACCATATGTAATGTACTTTGTACAAACTAAAGACAAATAAATAAAACTATGTAATAGATTAAGAGCTGAGTTAAAGCAAGATTGAAAAGTTCAAAAACGTCTACAATCCAACAACCCTGAAAAGGAATTCGGCAGCTAGTTGCCATCTGGTCCAAAGGGTGCGGAATGCCGCAGACGTTTAAAGTCCAACTCCCCCCCCCCCCCTCCTCGGGAATGGTATATAAACACCTCGCTTTTTAGCCGTCCGCAGTTAGTCCGGAGTTAGTCAGCAGTCACCCCTTTCACCGTCAGCGCGAGCCCTTGTCGCTTATAGCCAGGACCACCTGATCGCCATGTAAAACAGTAAGATCTCTTCTAACTCCATCTTGCTTATCTCAACTCCTATCTGTTCATGGAACTTTCCTACTACAGCTGTGTCTCTTCGTTTGGTGTGTGTGGACATTCCCAAACTTTCCACTCTGCCTCGACCACGACTGCCTGTACTCTGTGAAAACTGTTAAAGGTCTTCCAAAGTGCAGAGAGGTACTGGAAAACTCTCCACGCCCTGACTGTCCCTCTCGGCTACTACAGGTTTGACCACCGGTTACCACAGCTATAGCGAGAGTCGACAGGATCTCATCACAGATAAGTCGACAGCAACTCTTTATAAAACATCTAAGTCGACAGGATTCTACAAGGCTTACCAGACCACACTTTATCACAAATAATTCGACAGCATGACCACAACGAAGTACGACCACAACGAAGAGGTAAGAAGCCTGTCCAGATAGAAGCGAGGAAGAGCAAAGATGGAGGAACAAACCCGCCGCCAGTCCAACGAAACGACCAATCAATCTTCCCCCCAACGACACAGCCGAAAATCCCGCAAAATAAGCCGGTGAGACTTTCCCCCTTCGGCCTTACAATGCAACCATCTTCCAGGCAACATGCCGCCGTCACCGAACAGAAGTTACAAGCTTCTACAAGCTCTACTTGGAGCGTCTTCCCCATCATCAGGACGACAACCAAAGACCAAGTATCCTGACTGAACAATCCTCAAAACTGTGAGTTTTAAAAAACTTTCTCCTCGTGCTCACAACTTGATTTTCCATAAGTTTAATGTTTATTTTCACTGTAATCATTTTAAAATCAATTTTTACCATTTTTATATCATTTAAATTCAAATTTTAAATCTTTTACACCCTCATTTATCAATTTTTACCTCATTTTAAGCAACTTATAAATTTTAATTCATTACTTTCAATTTTACATTAAAAAAAAAATCATTATTTTTTTTAATTACTCGAATCATAATTCTAAACTTATTTGTGTGTTTTTCTTAATTACATATTTTTATAACAAACACCAATTTCTTAATCCTATATTCAAAACTTTGCAAAAATCATTGTTATGTTCACTATTTTATGTAAACGCCCCTTTCAATTTATGAGTCACTATCACGCCATTGCCCCTTTTACAAAGATAATTTTTGCACTACCATAATCAACGATTTAAAAAATATATTCAAATTTTAATACACATAGGTGAAACGCATTTTATTTTTTAATCTCAAAAATCGAAAGATACAATATCTTCAAAATCACAACTAGAAAAGTAACTCTCCTTCCCCAAAACAAGTTAAAAATCCAACACAGCTACACTCCCTCGTCCTTTTCTTTTACATGCATAATTATTAATTAGCCACACATCTCTCTCAACAAACTACAACACACTTCCCATCACTTTCTACAATTGGCCACCATCTATTAGCGCGCGACTTAGCAACAAATCGAATTCGAGCAACACAAGCTCTGTCGCCACTAAACGTGCCACATTCACTAACAACCAAGATATCTCGATGTGTTTTGTACAACCACCACTCATGACTAGTAAATTTGTTGTTCATGATGAAACAGGTTGGATGCTGTACCAAAAACAAAGACTTCACGTGACACCTTTCCATTCAATTCACTCACTCGTGTCACACAGCGCATCACAACAATTTTTCTCACTTAAAAGGCCACAAAGACGCCTTCATGCCTGTGACACTTCTCACCTCAAAGCGTGTCCACGTCGAAAGTCGCACTTTTACCCACATCTAAACCTGACATCATTGAATAACATTTTTACCGCAACAACGTCGAAAGACAACACTTACGAACACCGAGAAAACTACATCTTCAAATAGACCATAAAACTGCCAACAAGCTTTCACCACTCTCAAAGGGAGTTTAACCAGTAAACCAGTACCCTAACGTACATTCAAACTCTCAAAACTGTACTACAACAAGGATTTCCAAAATGTCTGTTATCTGACAGAGCGCCCGCTTTTACCTCAGAAAATTCCGTAAATTTCTAATAACACATGGTATACAACCCCTGCTCACCACAAGCAATAACCCACAAACAAACGGTTTAATAGAACGCTTAAATGCCACCATTACAGGCAAACTCAGACTAGCTTATCTAGAAAATCCAAAAGCGTCCTGGACTCAACTTGTTAAACGCGTCACTCAGACGTACAATAACACACCCCATTCTGTCACAAGTTTTCCACCCACCTACTTAATGTTCAATGTTGTCCCCCCAGATCTAATAACTCATCTTAATCCATACCCCGAAATAAATATAGCTCGAGAGATAGCACGCACTCGTACCCAAAATAAGCATAAAAAAGATAAAGAAACATTTGATAAGCAGCACAGAACACCACATTTCGAAGTGAATGATCTTGTTTTGGTAAGAAATTATAGACACCCGACACAAGTAAATTAGCACCATATTTTACTGGACCATACACAGTAATTGAAATAATATCACCCAATGTCGTTCGAATAGATCGCCCCAATCAACCTCTCAATAGAGACAGTGACACCATACATGTCAATAAATTAAAATATTACACAGAGAATGTTCTATACATTACACCTCCACACACCCGATTTATTCAAGACCCACAGCGAATGTCCCCAGATGTATATCTCAAAAGGAATTCAAACATTTGACTCCAGATATCTTCGAGACACAACTTTACCGAATTATACCGTCTCAAACTTCCCAGCCATTCCTACATTTAAATCCAGATTTATTTAACATCGATCGTTTTAAAACCAACTTCAAGTAGCGATCAGAAAATGTCCCGTTAAATTCAAAATCCTATTCTATCTACATTACACCAACCCAAATATTTCTTTGAAACCGCCAGACCTAGAACTAGAGGAGAAGGAATTTAACGCTGTAGACAAGACCCCAGTAATATAATCCCCGACGATAAACAGCAGCAATTGCCCTTTAGTCGACCCCGTTTCATGTATATACAACGCCTCTCTCCCCGCTAACAAAGCTGTCAACTAAAAATCCGCTGTCGGAACGACCACCATATGTTTCACCTCAGCCATTTATATTTCCCCCAGAATTTCACAAATTCCCAGACAGAGTCATAAAAATACCGAATTGATAGACTAAACAACTCGACACCACCCCGCGTCTCTCCCCCTATCTCGCCTCCAGAAAATTTGGAGCGTGTCCCGCATTCCTCTTACTACATTAACAGTCGATTTCTCAACCTAACTTTTAAACATTTAGATATTTGAATTTGAACAAGACCTTCCTTAAATTGAACATTTTAAATATTTGGATTCCGTGTAAATCTCTATTTTTTTCTACATATCAAACATTTTACATGTTAAATTGAGATCACAATCTTTAATTATATTCTATTTTTTGTATAAAATATTTTATTTTTATTTTTTGCCTTTCAATTATATAATCACTAGTTTTTAATCCAACATTATATATAAAAAAATCAATTTTATTTTTCATAATATTATTTTAGTATTACAAAAGATATATTTGTTGTCAAAAATCACTTTAATTCTTCATTATTATCACTTTTATATATTGATTGTTTGATTTTATCCACTTAAACTTTATTCAACCACAATGATATTTCTATATTTTATTCATTTTATATTTGTTTTTATACCTTTTTATAAAATGACTATGTTATCATTAACTTTCGGGCATACAACAATCTATTTCTCTAACCACTTCAGTGTACTTTACACTACTATCTTCTCAGTCATTGCTTCACATCAACGTAGAAAAACGATAGTACTGCTTGACAATTTTTTGATTTCATAATTTCAACAAACTATTTGATCAAAGTTCCCCAGAATTAAAAATCTCAACTTCTGGCCTGAGCACGTTTCAAAAGTTTACTACAATCATCCCTAGAGCATAATCACCCACGCAAACACCAAGCGTCCACAACTCTCACAACTCAATTTTTTAGCTCTAGCGGACCACAATCAACCTTTGATTTTAAGTCAAGTCAGATCACTTACTGTCGCTACAACAATTCTACTTAACGCATGACTCTATTTCACCCCTTTCAATCATATTAATAAACGACTTTTTCTTCAACAACTTTTCAACGCAATAACCCTACAATTGTGACAAAGCACTGTAACCCTTATACAGGATCACAGGTGAAACATTGCCTCGGAAGACGCACAAGTCTATATCCTCGCTTTGCACCTGGATCTAAATATTTGATTACCTGTGTAATACTTACAATTGCATATTCTTTAACCACTGACCCTTTCCAACGCCCGCCAACAATCTCTTAAAACATCATCATTATTTTTTATCAAACAAAGGTTTTATCTTAATTTCTCTTTTATATGAATATCATAACTTTTAAATTAAAGATAAGTTGTATTTTTTATAATTCGCAGATATATCCAAACAAAACATCTTGTTATAGCCCTTTTTAACCCTCACAGTTTAAATTAATTAAAAGATATTTTAATTACTTACCTGTGTTAGAGAGGCTTTACCTGTTTAAACCCGGATAAACCCTTTCACTCCCGGGGCTCATCTATGGTAATTTAAACCAACAACCCTATATTGTATAATTACTTATAACAAGATTGTCATGTTGTATATAGAAACACATCTATAAATAATTATGCGCATGATTAATCTGTGTCATTGCATCACCATATGTAATGTACTTTGTACAAACTAAAGACAAATAAATAAAACTATGTAATAGATTAAGAGCTGAGTTAAAGCAAGATTGAAAAGTTCAAAAACGTCTACAATCCAACAACCCTGAAAAGGAATTCGGCAGCCCGTTGCCATCTGGTCCAAAGGGTGCGGAATGCCGCAGACGTTTAAAGTCCAACTCACCCCCCCTCCTCGGGAATGGTATATAAACACCTCGCTTTTTAGCCGTCCGCAGTTAGTCCGGAGTTAGTCAGCAGTCACCCCTTTCACCGTCAGCGCGAGCCCTTGTCGCTTATAGCCAGGACCACCTGATCGCCATGTAAAACAGTAAGATCTCTTCTAACTCCATCTTGCTTAGCTCAACTCCTATCTGTTCATGGAACTTTCCTACTACAGCTGTGTCTCTTCGTTTGGTGTGTGTGGACATTCCCAAACTTTCCACTCTGCCTCGACCACGACTGCCTGTACTCTGTGAAAACTGTTAAAGGTCTTCCAAAGTGCAGAGAGGTACTGGAAAACTCTCCACGCCCTGACTGTCCCTCTCGGCTACTACACGTTTGACCACCGGTTACCACAGCTATAGCGAGAGTCGACAGGATCTCATCACAGATAAGTCGTCAGCAACTCTTTATCACATCTAAGTCGACAGGATTCTACAAGGCTTACCAGACCACACTTTATCACATATATATATTTAAATATATTTAAAATTATTTTCTTATTCTTATACTTATTATGAATCATGTATATATAGTCTATTATTATTGATATTTGTGTGTATATATTTAAATTTTAGCCCCAGAGTTGTAAATATTTTATATATCGTCGCGTGAAGGCATCGCGTGATCATCGAAGCAGTTTAAAAACAAGAAACGCCCTGATGAAGTTAGGCGTATAGCCTATTGAAATATTGGCATTTTTATATTAAATAAAATGTTTGTTTTATATTAGATCCAAAATATGCCCTTTAATTAATATATATATATTTATGGTAATTTAAACCAACAACCCCAAATTGTATATAACTTATAACAAGATTTTCATGTTGTATCATAGAAACACATCTGTAAATGATTAAACGCATGATTGGCATGTGCCATTACATCATCATATGTAATGTACTTTCTACAAACTGAGAATAAATAAATAAAACTCTGTAATAGATTAAGAGTTGAGCTAAGGAGATAGAAGTCAAAACGTCTAAATTCGAGATAGATGGAAGTCACAAAACAACAAGGTCTAAATATGGAAACTGCCACGGCGCCAGTAGAATTTCACCAGACGATCCACGCCCCTGTCGCATAAGGCCCCCGTCTCAACCTATAAATACAGTCACTTGAGCATCTGCGTCAGCTCTCGTTGGTTGTACCCCAGGTCCATCTCATCCATCATGTAGACCAGTAAGAAATCTTCTATCTCTCCATCTTTCGCTCCTAGCTCAACTTTTATCTGTTCACGGAACTTTCCTACTACAACTGTGTCTCTTCGTTTTTTGTGTGTGGACATTCCCAAGCTTTCTACTCTGCCTCGACCACGACTGCCTGTACTCTGTGAGAAATTTTAAAGGTCTTACAAGGTACAGAGAGGTACTGGAAAACTCCCCATCCTGACTGTTCCTCTCGATCAACACAGTATAGCGAGAGTTGACAGGGACTCACACCATAGTTTAAGTCGACTGGATACCTCACCACATATTTAGTCGACAGGATTCTACAAGAGGCTACCAGACCTCACCACATTACAGTTAGTCGACAGGATACCCAAAACGAAGGATACCAAACGAAGAAGGCCAGATAGTCCAGATAGAAGCGCGAAAGTGCAAGATGGAAGAGCAAACCGAACAGTCCAACGATTCGACCGGGCCATCTGTCCCCAAACAAGAGACGACATTTGAAGAGGAGGAAACGACGCCGTCCCAAGGGACCTCCGCAGACCCGCTATAGATCGCCAACGCCGGGAGCAAGCTGTCTGACCACCCCAACGACACAGTCGAAATTCCCGCAAGTTATGGAAATCGAGGAAAACCCGGTGAGAAGTTCCACACCTTCGGCCTGACATCGACAACGCTTAAGGCGACAAGCTGCAATCAACTTTACAGAAGTTACAAGGTTCTACAAGCTTTACATGGAGCGACTTCCACGACATCAGGAAAACAACCAGAGACCAAGTTTCCTGACTGAACAATCATCACACAATTGTAAGTTTAAAAAACCTACCTTAACTTTATCCTCACGTTCACAACTTGATTCAACATAAATTTTGTATTTATATTTTCACTTTAAGCATTTTAAAATCAATTTTTACATTTTTATCATCATTTTTTTTTTCATTTTTTTTAAACTTTCACACTCTCATTTATCAAATTTACTTTAATTTTTAATCAGATTATAAATTTCAAGTTATTACTCTCAATTTTACTTTAAAAAAAATTCGCCCATCACGCATTTTTACCAATTTACTAATCTTACATGCTTTCCAAAATTTACCTAAAATGGCATTATCCAAATCTACAACTTAAAAAAAATCATTATTATTTTTCCAAAATTCCTAATTCATCATAATTCTAAACCTTTTTTTTTGTTTTTCATAATATCTTATTGTCATACCAAAATATCAAATGTCAATCAAATGTTAAAATCATTGTCATGTTCACCATTTTAAGTAAATGTCCCAATTCAAAATATATTTGTCACTCTCACGACGTTGCCCTTTTACAAGAATCATTTTAGCAACCATAATCAACGATTTAAAAAATTAAATAAACATAGGTAAAACGCATTTTCTAATTTCAAAATGGAAGGATACAATATCTTCAAAAACACCACTAGGGTAAACAACTATCTTTCGCAAAACAAGTGAAAAATAAAAATCCCATCAACTACCACGCCAGTAGCTAAATTAAGTCACAGGCTTCCAAAACGATTACAATCGTTAATATTCGAGGATAAATACACTCTCTCGTCTTTTCCTTTTACATGCATATTTAATCATCAACAAATCTCTCTCAACAAACGTTACAACACTCACACATCACTTTATCCAATTGGCAACAATTATTAGTGCGCGACTTAACACACAAATCCAATTTCGAGCCACACAAGCTCCATAACGTCGCTCCACTAAACACTCAAAAAATTTCACATTAAGCGTGCCACATTCACTAACAGCCAAAATATCTCGATATATGTTTCGTACAACCACCACCCATGACTTTAGTAAATTTGTTATTCATGGTGAAACAGGTTAGATTTTGTACCAAACTATGACTTCACGTGACACCTTTCCATTCAATTCACTTCACAAATGTCACACGGCAACACAACAAAACTTTTCCTCACTCAACAGGCCACAAAGACGCCTGTGACATTTCTCACCCCAAAGCGTGTCCACGTCGAAAGTCGAACTTTCACCACACATCTAAACCTGAACTCACTGAATAATATTTTTACTAAGTCTAAACTAACTTCGAAACACAACAACTACGAACACCGAGAAAACCATATCTTTCAATTATAACAGAAAATTGCCAACCTCGACAAAAGAAGAGAGAAAAAATCAGTTTCAAGTAATTGACAAAAATAACAAACATCCCACATGTTTGACCATCCCAAAAATAAAAAACACCCCGCACGAGTGACCCCCGAGTAATAGGATTCCCCGAATCTATTTCAGTTACATATCCCCGTCTTCCCTCCCCTCACAAAGCTATCATCTTGACCGCCATCTTCATGATAGCCATTTTCTTTTTAAACACATGTTTCAAACCAACCATTTAGATTTCTTCGAGATTCTCACAAACTCACATTCTCACAACATACATTAAACATTTTACATGTTAATTGATATCACCAATTAAAACAACTTGTTTACGTCTGATATAGACTTTATAACGTAAAAGAGATATACGAGGTGTGTTCAAAAAGTATCGCGACTTTTGTGTTTTTCAAAAATTATTCATTCATTCATGAATACCTATTTTGTCCCCTTCAAAGTAATCCCCATGAGATATTATACACTTGTGCCAACGGTTTTCCAATCTTCGAAGCACTTCAAAAAATCATTTTTAAAAATCTTTTTCAGCTCCTCCTTCGATGCCGTCTTTATCTCGTCAAGCGTAGCGTAACGTCGTACTTTCATGGGCCTCTTCAGTTTAGGGAACAAGAAAAAGTCACAGGGGGCCAGATCTGGGGAATACGGTTGCTGCGCGGCATCATTAGTGTGTTGTTTTTGGCCAAAAAGTCGCGCACAAGCGACGATGTGTGAGCAGGGGCGTTATCGTGGTGCAAAAGCCAATTTTTGTTCTTCCACAAATCCGGGCGTTTCTGGCGGATTGCTTCGCGCAAATTGCGCATAACTTGCAGGTAATATTCCTTATCGACCGTTCTACCCTGTGGCAAGAACTCATGATGCACCACGCCCCTGCAATCGAAGAAAACTGTCAGCAAAACTTTCACATTCGACCGAACTTGGCGCGCTTTTTTCGGTCTTGGTTCGTGCGGCAGCTTCCATTGAGATGATTGAGCTTTGGTTTCCACGTCATAACCATAAACCCACGCTTCGTCACCAGTTATGACCCTCTGGAGCAAATTTGGGTCGTCGCGGACAGAGTCCAACATCTCATTAGCAATGTTCATGCGATGCTGTTTTTGGACGCAATTGAGCAATTTTGGTACGAATTTCGCGGCGACCCGTCTCATGCCCAAATCATTGATAAAAATCGAATGGCACGAGCCAATCGATATGTTTAAGTCCTCAGCAACTTCTCTAACGGTGATTCGACGATTGGCCAATATCATTTTCTCCACTCCATTAATTTTTTCGTCTGTTGTTGAAGTGCTCGGGCGTCCGGCACGCTCTTCGTCGTTCACATCTTCTCGACCTTCTGAGAACATTTTGTACCACCGATAAACGTTGCTTCGGTCCAAGGTAGCTTCTCCGTATGCCACAGTCAACATTCGGAATGCATCCGCGCAATTAATTTCGTTTTTCACACAAAATTTGATACAGGTTCTTTGATTCTTTTTTTTTTAATAGGTAAAAATCGAAGACGATCCAAAACACCTGCAAGCAAAGCAGCTGTCAACAATTAAGTGAACATTCAAAATGGCCGAGCTTGTCGGCATAAGTGAGAGACATGAGTACCAACATAAAGCCACAAAAAGATCGAAATTCGAATATACGTAACCCGCGAAAATTCAAAAGTCGCGATACTTTTCGAACACACCTCGTAATTATCTATATATCGCCTTTTTGGATAAACGAGAATATTGTTAAATTTTACACTACTTAACATTTATCTAATAATTATAATAATCTTTAATTATATTCTAATTTGTATATAATCTTGAATAATTATTTTTATTTTTACTTTTCAATTATATAATCAAATTTTTAATCCAACTTTATTTTAAAAAAAATTAATCAAATTTACTTTTATTTTCATGATATTATTTTAGTATTATAAAACATTTATTGCTTTAAAAATCATTTTTAATTCAATATTATATCTTTTTTATATTACATGTTTAATTTTGTCCACTTACACTTTTTTTTTTACCCGCAATCATATTTCTATCTTTTTATTCACTATATTTTATATTTGTTTAAATAGCTTTATTATAGGATAATTGTTATCATCAACTATCGGGCATCTACAACAATCGTTTTCAACAATCCTACTCTCTAACCACTTCCCTATACTTTGCATCACTTTCTATTTCAGCAATTGCTTCACATCAACGTAGAAAAACGACAGTACTGCTTTACAATTTTCTTTTTTTGGATATCGTAATTTTAACAAACTCTTTGAACACAGTTCCCCAGATTTACAAATCTCAACTTCTGGTCTGAACACGCTTCAAGAGTTAATTTCAATCATCCGCAGAGTAAAATCACCAACGCATGCACAAAGCGTTCACTTTTTGAACTTTCAACTTTTTTTTTATCAGCTCTAGCGGACCACAATCAACCTTTGATTTCGAGTCAAGTCAGACCACCCACTGTCGCTACAACAATTCTACTTATCGCATGGCTCTATTTCACTCCTTTCCCAATCATATTCATGAACAACTATTTCTTCAACTTTTTAGCCCAATAACCCTAAAATTGTGATAAAGCACTGTTACCCTTATAAAGGATCACAAGTGAAACATTGCCTAGGAAGACGCTCAAGTCTATATCCTCGCTTTGCACCTGGATCTAAGTATTTGGTTTACATGTGCACTCCTAACAATTGCATATTCTTCAACTACTAACCCTTTCCAACGCCCGCCAATATTCTCTTAGAATGTGAATTTTTATGTCATCATTTTATTTTAATCATCATTTTTTTTAATCAAACGAAAATGTCATCTTTATCTCACTTTTATATATCCAAACAAATCATCTTGTTATAGCCCTTTTTAACCTCACAGTATAAATTAATTAAAATAAATTTTAATTACTTACCTGTGTTAGAGAGGCTTTACCCGCTTAAACCTGGATAAACGCTTTCACTCCCGGGGCCCATCTATGGTAATTTAAGCCAACAACCCCATATTGTATATAACTTATAACAAGATTTTCATGTTGTAAAATAGAAACACATCTGTAAATGATTATACGCATGATTGACATGTGTCATTACATCATAATATGTAATGTACTTTGTACAAACTGAGGATAAATAAATAAAACTCTGTAAAAGATTGAGAGTTGAGCTGAAGCAAGAGATAGAAGTCAGAAACGTTTAAAATCGAGATAGATGGAAGTCACAAAACAACATCTAAAGATAGATTGGAAACTGTCAGGACGGCGCCAGTTTAGATTTTCACCAGACGATCCACACTCTTCGCATCTGTTGAAATGCAATACTCCCTTTCTCGGGAAAGAGATATATAAGGCCCGCCTTAACCTATAAATACAGTCACTTGACAGTCACTTCACCATCTGCGTGAGCCCTCGTCGGTTGTACCCCAGGTCCACCTCATCCACCATGTAGACCAGTAAGAACTATTCAATCTCCATCTTTCGCTCCTAGCTCAATTTTTATCTGTTCACGGAACTTTCTTAGTGCATCTGTGTCTTCGTTTTTTGTGTATGGACATTTCCAAGCTTTCCACTCTGCCTCGACCACGACTGCCTGTACTTTGTGAGAACTGTTAAAGGTCTTTCAAGGTGCAGAGAGGTACTGGAAAACTCCCCATCCTGACTGTTCCACTTGGTCAACACAATATAGCGAGAGTTGACAGGGACTCACACCATAGTTTAAGTCGACTGGATATCTCATCACATATTTAGTCGACAGGATTCTACAAGAGGCTACCAGACCTCACCACATATATATATATATACTAGACGAATGACCCGGGCAACGCCCGTGTTTTACCCGATTGAATGTTTTTATTCCAATACTATTTGTTACAATTATAAATTGGAGCCGTGGATGTCACTCTTGTGAAACGTCCCGCTCCAAACTTTACATGTACATTAGGTCAGCTGGTATTACCCCTCATTTTCACAGCTAGAGGCGCGAGCGAATTGACTTTTTGTAAATATACATAATTATAAAGATAGAAGCTTCTATAGAAGATAATGATCATAATGATTATGCGCTCGCATCCGTGACATGAAGAATTGAGGAAAGACAGTCGTGACTATATATATTAATAATAAAATAATAATAATAATATAATAATTATTATTATTATTATTATCATTAGATTATGATAATGATCATAATGATGATGCGCGCATCCGTGACATGAGGAATTGAGGAAAGACGGTCGTGACTATATATGTTGATTAATAATAATAATGATAATAATATAATAATAATTATTATCATTAGATAATGATAATGATCATAATGATGATGCGCGCGCATCCGTGACAGCGATGAGGAATTGTTGAGGAAAGACGGTCTTGACTATATATGTTGATGATTAATAATAATAATAATAATAATTATTATTATTATTATCATTAGATAATGATAATGATCATAATGATGATGCGCGCGCATCCGTGACAGCGATGAGGAATTGTTGAGGAAAGACGGTCGTGACTATATATGTTGATAATAATAATAATATAATAATAATAATTATTATTATTATTATCATTAGATAATGATAATGATCATAATGATGATGCGCGCGCATCCGTGACAGAGATGAGGAATTGTTGAGGAAAGACGGTCGTGACTATATATGTTGATTTTCCCCCACATTTATATGTTGTAAATGAGTGCAGCCGACAAAACGTCGCAGTAAGCTCCTCATCCAACATGCAGTCATGGGCCGGAAATGGAAGCAACTAGCCTGAAGACAAAAGACTACACTCATAGGAACATGATTACTTCAGTTTAAGGAATGGTTTCAGAGAAGGTGAAACTAAGGGAGGAGTCCTTAGAATGCTCTGGTCAGTCGGGCAGCATGGCGACCTAACTACTCCTGGGCTCAGAGCAACCCAGCATATATCCTAAGCCTCAAGACTTTTCCCGAGGTCCCACTATTCTTACATCATGCTGTGTGTTTCTATGTACAACATTGTATGTCCAACATAAAATACGACATATATATATATATAAAAGAATGAACACACCAAAGGTGGGAAATGGTGACGTAAAACCACTGGTCCAGAGAAGGCAGCTACCGCACAGCCCAAGAATAAAGTTCAGAGCATCTTGTCTAGCACCTAATCACCGACTAACGTAAAATACCAGAGGACCATTATTTATTTCCAGGGTGCTAACTCCGTATGTCCAAGAGGCTGACCTTTGGACAGTCAATTGTATGTCAAGTGGTGGCGTTCTACCCGCTCCACTGGATGCCTAAGCCGTCGTTTACCATCATTTCTTTCACACAATTTACATTTAAAAGAAAACATATTTATATATAACTAAAGATTCTTTTAAAAATTGCAAAATTAAATTTCTGATGCATTAGCGCGCCATCTGTTATGAAAATTCGAAACTATTATAGACGCGTATGATTCTTTTTAAAACTTAAACAATTTCTACTGCAATGGAAAAAAAAAATAATTGTTTAATTAATTGTTTAATTTTTAAAAAGAATAATATGCGTCTATAATAGTTTCGAATTTTCATAACAGATGGCGCGCTAATGCATCAAAATATAATTGTTCTAATAAAAGATTCAATATGATGTTTTCGGAAGAGCGATTGCTCGAAGCATATTATATATTTATAATTGTATGTAATTATACTGTCCTCAAAGCTTATGTCCATAGTTAATCTAAAATACCCATTCCAAGAATCTAGCATCAGAATCACTATAAAAAGAAGATCGAAAAATGCAATATTTAGTTCCAACGGGAGCTCGAAAGATGAAAGCCAGACTTTGATCTCTGATGATCCCCTATTTTTGTAGCCGGGTGGAGCTCTAGGTGTGCTTGGTGCTGCCTTGGTTCCCTCGCAAGCGGCGCACTGTTACCAGATGCAGCGGGCTGTTTGCATGTGTCGTCCAGGTGTTCAATTGTGCCTTAAAATGCTTCCAGACTAGCATGTAGAAGGCGGATTAATTGATACGAAAAATGCAATATAACAGCAGTATGGTAGATTAAACTGGCGAAATCGCTAGGAGGGTTCACCACTGATGAGCCAGGTCCTCTCATTAATTTTTCCATTGCAGTAAGGGCAGTAGAAATTGCTTAATTTTTAAAAATAATCTTTACGTCTATAATATTTTAATATTTTTAAAATTAAATTTAATTTAATATATATATATATATATACGGTAATTTAAACCAACAACCCTATATTGTATAATACTTATAACAATATTGTCATGTTGTATATAGAGACACATCTATAAATAATTATACGCATGATTGACATGTGTCTTTGCATCACCATATGTAATGTACTTTGTACAAACTGAGGATAAATAAATGAAACTATGTAATGGATTAAGAGCTGAGTTAAAGCAAGATTGAGAAGTTCAAAAACGTCTAAAATCGAGAGAGAACAACCTTAAAAAAGGAAATTGACAGCCCGTTGCCATCAAGGTCAAAGGTTGCAGAATGCCGCAGACGTTCAAAGTCCAAATTCTCACATGCCCCCCCCCCCCCCCCCCCCCCCCTCGGCAGAGGTATATATAAAACCTCGGTTTTAGCCCAACTTAGAGACGGTCACTTCACCATCGGCGTGAGCCCTTGTTGGTTGCAGCCAGGTCCACCTCATCGACCATGTAAAACAGTAAGAAACCTTCTTTCTCCATCTTGCTCTTAGCTCGACTCCTATATGTTCGTGGAACTTTCCTACTGCAACTGTGTCTCTTCGTTTTTTGTGTGTGGACATTCCCAAGCTTTCCACTCTGCCTCGACCACGACTGCCTGTACTCTGTGAAAACTGTTAAAGGTCTTCCAAAGTGCAGAGAGGTACTGGAAAACTCTCCACACCCTAACTGTCCCTCTCGGCTACTACTGGTTTGACCCTCGGTTACCATATATATATATTAGATAATAAAAGGCATATATTGGATTTAAAAATATATTTATTTTGCCAATATTTCGGCTGGCTGAACGCCAACCTTTATCGAGGCATTACATTTTTGTATACACAAACTCAGCGCCGCATAGTGTTATAAATCCAATATATGCCTTTTATTATCTAATGAATTAAGTATGGATTGCTCTATTTTAAAGCATTAATAGGAAAATTGATTTACCAGACATCTACACACCATTTAGATCTTCTTAATTTTTTTTGTCTAATTATTTTAATTTCAATTAGTCAATTTTTATTTTTAAATTGACTTATTTTATACTTTTTTAAAGGGAGAGGTGCCGTTTCTTTAAATTACATAACTTTGCTTTATTTAATTTATTTTTTTTGCTTTAATGAATTTTTAAATTTTGTTGTAATACCCGCGATTTCTTAAATTATTTTTTTCACACATTAGTTATTACCTGTAATTAATACATACCACTTGTTTAATTATTTTTACATTTATCGCTTTAATACACAAAAGTATTGATACATTAAATATATAACTTATTACATGAAATACTTTAAACTTTTTTAGTTTCCACTTTTTAATCTATTTTTTTTCTCATATATTCTTCCTAAATTGCTTTAACTTCCATTTCAATGCATTTTTATAAAATATTTTTTACTTACATTTAAATCGATCTCCATCAATTTTGAAATGAATTTTTAAATACCCACATTTTTTGTTAAACCTTTTTAAAAAGTTCTTACAGTTTATTGTTTAAATCTTTTTAAATTCATTTTCAAATGTTTTAATAGATACATATATTTTTACATTATTTTTATGTACTTTTTAAAAACATTTTAAAATATAAAGATAGAACCCATATTTTTCCGTTAATATTTTAATATATTTTACATTTTGATTGCAATTTTTTATAATAATTATTTTTTACATTCACAAATTTCTCCCACCTACTCTGTATTTTAATTGATTTCAACTGTGATATTATAACACTATGCGGCGCTGAGTTTGTGTATACAAAAATGTAATGCCTCGATAAAGGTTGGCGTTCAGCCAGCCGAAATATTGGCAAAATAAATATATTTTTAAATCCAATATATGCCTTTTATTATCTAATGAATTAAGTATGGATTGCTCTATTTTCAAAACAATATATATATATATATATATATTAAAAATGACATATCCTGACCAGGAGCACATGTGCTTTACAGAAGGCAGAGCGCCATCTGGTGGAACAGAAATCAACTAAACATTGATTTAGCCTGTTCCCTGATATTTGGCTAACCCGATTTCTTGATAAATCAAGAAAAGCCATCCACGAACGCGTTTCGCGCTTTTTGGCGCTCGTCAGCGTGGAGTAGGCTGAACCACTGCGACCAAAAAAGATATTTTGGTCCCAGTGGCTTCTTGAAAAACCAAGAAATGGGTATTTAAGGCCAAACTTGCGTAAATACGCTTAGCACATGAAAAAACGAAAGAAAAAAATAAAAGATAAAAAGATCAGGTGTTGAAATCAATATTAAAAATGGCATATCCTGACCAGGAGCACATGTGCTTTACAGAAGGCAGAGCGCCATCTGGTGGAACAGAAATCAACTAAACATTGATTTAGTCTGTTCCCTGATATTTGGCCAACCCAAATTCGTGGATGGCTTTTCTTGATTTATCAAGAAATTGGGTTGGCCAAATATCAGGGAACAGGCTAAATCAATGTTTAGTTGATTTCTGTTCCACCAGATGGCGCTCTGCCTTCTGTAAAGCACATGTGCTCCTGGTCAGGATATGCCATTTTTAATATTGATTTCAACACCTGATCTTTTTATCTTTTATTTTTTTCTTTCGTTTTTTTCATATATATATATGAAAAAACAATAGAAAAAATAAAAGATAAGTGGGTCAGGTGTTGATATTAAAAATAAAGAAGGCATCTCCTGACCACGAGGTCTAAAAAAGCACATGTGCTCGTGGTCAGGAGATACCTTCTTTATTTTTAATATATATATATAAAATCAAGATAATTATAATAAGTTTCTTTCATAAAATGCCATCTATCGATAAAATTTGTAACAAATAAATTTACTGGGAATGTGTTTATTTTCAATTATACCATCAAATATTATATCTACAGTTATTATTGCAGTAAGGTCTCTAGAGATAATATTTGATGATATTATTGAACACATTGCCAGTAATTTATTTGCTACAAATAAGTTTCTTTATCAAGTTAAAATGGTAAGCGCTCAAGCGTTAGCTCATCATCAGGTCAACATATAATATAGGAGTAAATTGATAATTTTAATATCGTTGCGAGAATGTAATGTACTGCAGTGCAGTGTGTCCGGAGTGACAGATGCAAGAAGAATCAACAGACTGCGTTCGATAAAAAAAGGAACGCGAGTTTGACGCAGAGCATATTTTATTGATCAGAGAAAAGCTGACAAGTATTCTATATACAGTTACGAGCGTCATGCGTTCTTAATAATTTTTCATCTCTGTCACCGTTTTTTTTTTTTTTTTTTTGGAATGGCGCTCTCCTATTGGTTGGCTACGATCACTCCACCTTTGCCGTTTTTGTAACTATTGTGTTGGAGCGGATCGCTCCTTAAATAAATGCATATATTAGTTAATAACTAAATGGAATCCTCTCTTTCTTTTTCCCAGTAAGAGACGCCTACGGAAGCCAACAGTACATAGACAGATAAAGCACATAGGCTATTGTTATTAACTAATATATGCATTTATTTAAGGCGCCAAATTATAATTGTAACAAATAGTATTTGAATCAAAACATTCAATCGGGTAAAACACGGGCATTGCCCGGGTCATTCGGCTAGTACTATAATAAATGAAACTATTTTTGCTCCATTTCTTTTCTACAAATAAAGCGTATTCCTGCTGTCCTTGCTGCGATTAAAATATTTTAAGGAGGCCTGGCTCATCAGGGATGAACTCTTCCTGAGTTTGACCAGTTTTATCTACCCAACCACACTAATATTGCATTAGAATACACTTATTATATATGGTACTTTATGATATTATTTGACTGGGATATTTAGAGATACATAAGATTTGAAGAGAGGAGAAAGTATATATATTATTGTTGGTACTGAATACGTGTGGAAACAAAATGTCTAGCGATGAACCTGTAGTTTATATGTAATTTCAACACAGTCTGATATTTTTACTAAATAACAATAATAAAAGAATTCTTACTTGACATATTTTTGTACTTCTCTGAGTCCTTTTGCAGCCACATGCTGCTTGGAAAGTCCGGTCTTGGCGAGCAGCCAGGACAACCAAGGCATGTAGTTGGAAGCACCGGTCAGGTCCAGACTCTCTGAGGATTGTAGAATGTGATAGTCAAGTTGTTTCTTTATAGGATCGTTATAGTCTATACGTCTACCAAACACCAGGGCGTAGATGATGTTAGACACACTGTGGGTGATGATCTCACGAGAATCTATCGGCTTGCCACCATATGATTCCAAAGCTGAGCAAAAGTGATCTATTTCTTCCTGAAACATGGAGCGATATGAATGATGCCATACTATATATACGATAGAGATAAATACTCACAAGAATATTTTGGAAAAGTACAGATTTGTTCAGCCCCAAGTTTCTAAGGACGTGTATGCTGTGACGCCGGTGGTCGATCCATTCTCGGGCGTTCATCACCCCGAAGCCTACACAAATATTCACCCTTCGGTAAACCTGATTGTTTGCATTCAGATATCTAATATATAAACTTTTTTATTAATGCAAAATCTCAACTAATCTATGATGAATAAATGAAGTGTAAAACATATTTTTGCATGTTGGCTTTATATGTAAAAAAAATCAACACAACAGTTTTAAAACTTCCTTTGAAACCACTTTTATTCGTTACCTCTTCTTTTTGTATATACACTTCGTTCTCTTTTTATGCGGTTTTGGAGTTATGCGGTGCAAGAAAAAAAAAAATTCGAATTTCGAAAAATTATTTTTTGGTGATTCACTTTTTCTGAAAACGAATAAGAATAACAACTACAACTCTACTATTACGCAATCAATACAAAGAAAGAATTTTGTAACGTCCTGGTTGTATGTTAAGTTATCCAACAAACAGTAGAGGGGAAGTTCCAATGTCTTTTATTCCGCGCCTGCCGGTGTCTTACACAACTCGTGCAAAACCGAAATCAAAACTGAAAACCCGCCGGCGTGCCAGCTGCCGTTACAAATTTCTTTTTTCTTTTATTGACATGTTTTCTCTTGATTTGTTCTTAACCCTTAATTACTCGCGTCGAGACACAGGTCTCACCTAAAATTTTAATCGAAAAAATAAATACGATTTTCGAGTCCAAATAATTTGTAAGTTTTTGTAGCTTAAGATAGCATCGAAATAAATATTTTAGACCATTTGTTCTATCGCTTGGCCCCTAGAAGGAAGAAAAATAAAACAAAAAAGCCACCGCCTGAGACAAACGTCTCGACGCGAGTACTTGCGTAATAATTTTGGTTTAGGTTTCATTTTCTGGCTGGCTCTATCTTCGTAAAACAGTAAGTTATTGTTCTTCTTCTAAGTATATTTTTTGTTCCTAAATATTCTAAATTCTCTGTCTCTCTTAGATATTTAGAATTTATTTATTTTTATTCAATATTTTAATACTAAATATTTTCTAAAATATATATTATATTATAAAAAATGGCTAGTACTTCTGAGAGGAATCAGAGTGAATCCGACATGGATTGCGATGAAATAATTTGTGATTTATCCGATACTTCTGATACCGAAATTTATAGTTATCATGACACAGACTCTGAACAGAATTCAGAGGCGGATGAAGAATTACCAAATGATGATTCTGAATTTTATTTTGGAAAGGATGGTGTCACAAAATGGAAAAAGACAATGTGGCAGAAAACCCAGATTCGTACAAGAAGTACAAATATAATTTCTCAATTGCCAGGGCCTAAATCTGAAGCAAAATCGATAGAATCTGAATCGGATGCATTTACAAAAATAATTGATATTGATATGGTACAAAAAATTGTAGATTGTACGAATGCTTATATAAGCAATATCAAAGAACATTTCTCTAGAGAAAGAGATGCCAAATTAACTACTGTAACAGAAATCCTAGCTTTATTTGGACTTTTGATAATGTCAGGTGTCAAAAGAGCTGCTCATTTAACTTATAAAGAGCTATGGGCGGTGGATGGCTCAGGAGTAGAAATTGTGAGAGCAATTATGTCACAAGATCGTTTTTTATTTCTTCTACGTTGCCTGAGATTTGATGATATTACAACAAGAAAAGAACGAAAAAAGCTGGACAAACTTGCTCCAATTAGAGAATTTGTAGAAGCCTTTGTATATAACTGTAAAAAGCTCTATACTCCAGGTGAATATAATACAATTGATGAGAAGCTCATTCCATTTCGTGGCAGGTGTGGCTTTAGACAGTATATGCCCAACAAACCTGCAAAATATGGGCTCAAAATATATACCATTAGTGATGCAAGAACATTTTATACCTTTAATTTTGAAATATATTGCGGAAAACAACCCGATGGTCCATATAAAAAAAGTAATTCACCCGATGATATCGTAAAAAGATTGATCACTCCAATATCTGGGACAAGCCGAAACATAACAACAGACAATTGGTACACTAGTTATAAATTATCCCAAGATCTTCTTACAGAACATAAACTCACTTTAGTTGGCACTTTGAAAAAAAATAAAAAGGAAATCCCTAAAATATTTCTGCCCAATAGGAATAGGCCAAAATATAATAGTATATTTGGCTTCACTCAGAATACCACCCTTGTATCTTATGTCCCAAAAAAGAGCAAGGCTGTTCTATTGCTCTCAACAATGCACTCAACTCCCACAATTGACGAAGAAAGTGGATTCAAATTAAAACCTGAAATTGTAACATTTTATAATTTGACTAAAGGCGGGGTTGACATGGTGAACCAAATGTGTGGAACTTATTCTGTTGGACGTCGAACCAACAGATGGCCTCTATGCCTATTTTTCGACCTACTAAATGTTGCAGGCATAAATTCAGAAATAATTTTCAAGTCTTTAAATATAAATTCACCTCGAGTTCCAAGAAGAATCTTTTTGAAAAATATTTCCCTACAATTATTCCAGGATCATTTAAAAATTCGATCCCAATTGAAAAACTTGCCAAGAAGTCTCCATGACCTGATAATATTGCATTGCAAGAAGGCTGAAAGTCCAGAGGTAAGTTATATATATTTCATAAAATTATTTAAAATGATAAACATAACAATCTTTTGTTTACCACAGATCGAAATGAGTGTAGAGTCAGAACCTAAGAAGCGAAAACGGTGCTATGTTTGCCCAAGTACCAAAGGTAGTATGACACAAATTATTTGCTACAAATGCAGGAGACACATCTGTCAACGTCATTCTTCGAATATTTGCAAAGATTGCGAATAATATCCGTCTGCAACTTTTAATAGTAGCCTATTTGTAAAACTATGTCAAACATTCATTGTTTTTACTATAGTCATTGTTTCAATAAAAATAAATAAATATAAAAATATTTTTTGCCTTAATTCACATGTGTCATAAACTACACACAATTACGAATATAATGCAGCCTAATTTTCAATCCAAATATTAAAATTTAACATATATTTCGGTTTTTTAAAAGTGAGACCTGGATCTCAACGCGAGTACTTACGTAACAAATATAGGCGCGAGTAATTAAGGGTTAAAAACAAAAGAGACAAAAACAAAAATACCTCGTTAAAATTGCGTGTTTTTATGCTGCATTTTGTTTTTGTATGAAACTAATTAAAAAAGCCTGCATATTGGAAAGCATTAGAAAATAAAACTTTGTGAAAGAAGGTTACTACCGAAAACCGGAAGATAAATTTACTCAAGTGAATTGTAAGTTTTTTTTGAATAATTTTAGTGCGTAATTGTACATTAAGTTTTTTCTATAATTTTTAGTCCTCTTAAAGAAAATGTGTGACAATAATAAAAAACAAAAAAGAAGTGCAATTTCGCTAGAAACCAAAATTATAATTCTCGATTGCTTGGCGAAAGGAGAAAGATCAACAGCAATAGGTAAACGTTATAATTTAGGCGAATCAACTATAAGAGCAATAAAAAAAATGAAGCGGCAATAAGAAGATCAGTCAGATCTGGTACAAATTTGAGTTCTAAAATTTCATCATATTCAAGAGGCACTTTAATAGAAAAAAACAGAAAAGGCTCTCGTAATTTGGATTGAAGATTTAACTCAAAAAAGAATTACGTTAGATGGACATTTAATCAAGATGAAAGCCCTTAAATTTTACAAGGAGTTAAAAGAATCAGAGCCATCTACATCTTCACGTGAAAGTAATCCACAATTCTCTGCCAGCATAGGGTGGTTAACTGGTTTTATAAAAATACATTCTTTTCATAATCTAAAAATAAAAGGTGAGGTGGCTTCTGCAGATGAAGAAGCTGCTAGAAAATATCCTGAAAAGTTGGCTAAAATTATTAAAGATGGATATTGTGCCCATCAAATCTTCAATGCTGATGAAACAGGATTGTTTTGGAAAAAAATGCCAACCCGTACTTACATTGCAAAGTCCGAAAAAAATGCCAGTGGTTTTAAAGCTGCTAAAGATCGAGTTACTTTATTGCTGTGCAGCAATGCATCTGGCGATCGAATGTTAAAACCGCTGCTTGTAAATCGATCTTTAAAACCACGTGCATTAAAAGGAAAAGACTTAAATACACTACCCGTACATTGGATGGCAAACAAGAAGGCCTGGGTAACAACGGCTATTTTCACTGAATGGTTCAATAAATGCTTCGTACCCGAAGTAGAAAATTATATGAAAGAGATGGGTCTCGAATTTAAGATCTTATTAATTCTTGACAATGCACCAGGTCATCCAAACTTAGAACATCCAAATATAAAGGTAGTTTTTTCCCCTCCAAACACAACGAGCCTAATTCAACCATTAGATCAGGGAATTATTTCAACATTTAAAAAATATTATGTAAAATTCACTTTCCAATTCATTTTCGATAAACTGGAATCCGATACAATAACAGTTACTGAAGTTTGGAAACAATTTAATATCTTGAACTGTGTAGATCATGTTGCGTTAGCAATTGCCGAGATAAAATCACAAACTTTAAATGCATGTTGGAAAGCTGCTTGGCCTGAATGTGTATCAAAGAGAAATGAATCAAATAGAACAACAATAGTAACATCAGATATTATTTCAATTGCTAAGGAAATAGGTGGGGAAGGTTTTGATGATTTTGGCGAGCATGATATAGAAGAATTGCTTGTGGACGAAGCCCTAAATGATGATGATATTTTGGAAAGTATGGTAGGTACTACTAAAGATTTCGAAACAGTAGATAGCGAACTGGAAGATGTTACTCCACTGGACGAAAAATTACTTCGGGAAGGCCTTCAACTTTCCGGTAAATTGGAATTTTTTTTATTCAAAATGATAATGATGTAGAACGCGCCTTAAAATTCCAACGTGATCTGAAATTTTGTATGTCTGGCTACAGAGAACTCTACAAAGAACTAGTCAAGCCATCACAGCGTTTGATTACTGACTACCTTGTCAAAGAAAAAAAAATCACTGAAGTTCCTAAAGAAGCATTACCATGTAGATCTGATGACGTAATTTTATCTTCAAGTGATGAAAGTGATCTTGCACCAATCCACAAACGGGTTCGCACATTATCAGACAGCGAATAATGATGAAAACATTCTTAATATGATTTTAAATAAAGTTTTGTTTATGTTTTTTTTTTACATATTAAGTTTTGTTTTTGTTATTAACACACATATGTGCCATTTATTAAAATATGATGAGAAAAAAATTAAATCTTATTATTTATAAATCTTTTTTTATGCGATTTCTGGTGCATTTTAAAACATTATTTTTTAATAAATGGAACGTATCCATCACTTTACATATAAATGTATGTCTTTTTTTGTGCGATTCCCCTTGAACGCATCTACCGCATAAAAAAAGAACCAAGTGTATTTCAATATATTTTTATTAATTTTTCTCAGTTTATATAAAAATATATTTAAAATAATGAAGGCATATCCTGACAAAAAGCACATGTGCTTTTTAAATAGCAGAGCGCCATCTAGTGGAGCAAAAATAAACTAAACGTTTATTTAACTTGCTCCATGATATTTGGCTAACTAAATTTCTTGATTAATCAAGAAAAGCCATCCACGAATATGTAAGCAGAATGGTCCAGTATTAGAGGACTAAAAAGCGGTCTGGTGGATTAAATGGGCTGAAACCGTTGGGAGGATTCACCAGTGATGAGCCTAGACCTCCCAATATTTTTCTCTGTAGTAAGGACAGTTAAAATAGTATAATGATAAATAATAAATAATAATAGATAATAATAAATCTCATTATTTTATAAAGGAGTTGTTAACGATTTGTCGGGGTGTGATATAGTATTTCCCAAGACTATTTAACAATGAAATATTTTTGGAAAAATGTGTGAATACCTCATCAAAAATGTATTAATCAGTTTTAAAAAAGATATATATTAAAGTTCTTTGTGAATACCTGTTTTAAAATTAACTGAAGTTTTCAAAAATATATTTTTCTTGATCTTAAAGCTATGATCACAATCGTACACCTTGTTGCTACGATGGCAAATTTTTCTTGGCTAATTCAATCGACAAGTTGAACGAAAATGTTAGAGAATTACATAAAAAATGGAGATAGTATTTTCGAAAAATAATGGGCGTTTTTATTTTTTATAAAGGTTTTATTTAATTTTCTTAGTTTTAAATATCAAAAATGATTCTTGTATATTTATTGTCATTCACCCATTGGGAAAAGAGATATGGGGACGGATAATGGCAAGCGTTTATTTTAAAATTAAGCTTATTTTATTTTTTTGTTGACATATACATACATGCTCAACATGTTGATTAGTGTTCTGTTCAAACGTTCTGTTAATCCATTTGTTTGCGGTTGGTAGCTCGTATTAAAGACGTGTTTTACTTTGCAAATCCTCATGAATTCCTTCAATCGACTGCTTGTGAACCTGTATCGCACAGGGCCGCCATGCCCAAGAATTCGCAAAGGAATTTTCAAAGTAAAATACTTCTTTAATATGAGCTTCAACCGAAAAAAAGAATCATAAGAACGTTTGAACAGAACACTAATTAACACGTTGAGCATGTATGAAAATGTAAACAAGAAAAGATGAAATCCTGAAATGCATTACAATTGCATACAATCCGACTCCGCAAGAAACAACTGGATTCTATATTGTTGAGAGCTAGTGTCTCACTTAGACAACACCCATGTCGATAGCGAGACTAAGGCAAGTGATTCAGATGAATAAGTGAATGACCTCTTGAGAAAAGTTTAGAATTACAGATAATTAGGAAACTATAACATGAAAAAAAGTGAAATAATGGATGAAGAAATATTGCAATGAAACATCTCGATTTCAAATACAACTTAGGAGATTTGGTAGCCATATGGACACCAATAAGGAAAATAAGGAAATGTGAAAAGCTTCTAAGCCACTTTGAGCCATGCACTATATCAGAAGTAAACTATCTTGTTACACCTAAAGATGAACCCAACATAGACCCACACGTCATCCATATATCAGGAATGAAGCTCTACTTCCAAAGAATTCAGAAAGACCACGAGGACGTGGTGGAGCCTGAAGGATGGGATAATGTCAGGTAATACTCTACGATTGTCTACTCGGTAAATAATCATCATTCAAGAGATGAACCGTCAGCGTTTTATTTGTAAATACTTTGTTTATTTTTTCTCTCTGGATGTTTTATCGAGAGTCTGGAAAAGTTTGTAAATCTCTTTGGTGAAAATTTAACGATTACTCATTCTGGTCTTGCCTACAATGTAGATATGGAACAATTAAAGGTCGACGTGAGACCAAACACCCAGGACGGTGCAACAATATGAATTAGATTAATATTTAAAATGTTAAAAACGCTTACCTTTGAAGTTAGGAATGAGTCTGAAAGGAAGAATCTCCTCTGGGCGGTCGAGTACCCGGGAGTCGCTGAGGGCTTCACGGACCAGCTTGTAGTCTGACAGAACCACGGCGTTGTGCGGGCCCATCTTGATGCTGGAACACAGTGACTGACTCAACAGTACAACCTTAAGGTTAACCTATGTTAATATCAGCCGGTGTTGGACAAATACGGTAAAGATAAATTAGTAATAAACAGCATGGTCTGGGGAATGCCACAGCGTTGCCTGGTGTTCTTGATAAATCTAGAAAAGCCAACTATGAACGCGTTTCGGGGCTGTTGGCCCTCGTTAGCGTGGTGCAGGCTATACCGACCAAATATTTGGCCCAAGGGGCTTCCTGAGAAATCAAGATTTGGGTATTTAAGGACACATTTGCGTAAATACGCTTTTCGTGGTAAAAATAAATAAATAAAATAAAAGGGCCAGGCGTTGATATTTAAAAAAAAAAAGACATTTTTATTCACCGCTTACACGAGAGTTTTGAATTTAAACATTTTGGTCGTTGAAGTACAGCCTGCACCACGCTGACGACGTCCAACAGCCCGAAACGTCTTCGTGGTTAGCTTTTCTTGATTTATCAAGAAATGGGTTGGCCAAATATCTTGGAACAAGTTAAATCAATGTTTAGTTGATATTTTCCACTAGATGGTTTTCTGCCATATAAAATTCTCATGTTAGCAGTCAGGATATGGCTCTTTTTGTTTTACTATCAACACCTAACCTTTTAAATTATTTTTTTTCTTATTTTTCATACGTCTATACATGTGGGAAGCCGTTATACCTCTGTACTTACAAGTGTGCCAGAAGCCCTTTTGGTTACTTGTACTCACTGTTAGGGCTGGAATTTTTCAAGCATTGGGAGGCTATTGGAGCAATTTTTATTCCAATAAAAAGTGCCCAAGGCGGGATTTGATCCCGTTTGGTGGCTGTCGAAGGTTTACATTCACCGTCCTCCGTATAAGATTTATAAACTAGCCGAGTCAACGCCCCGGGTTTACTCAAAGGGCCTGTGAAGGCATACTTTGAGTATAGATGGTGGCTTAAAAATTGCAACGGGTATATTCTGATTTCTTAGAAGCGACATATCAAGTAAGGTTAAATCAAAATACTTTCTAAGTAAAGTATATACATCCGGGCAGACACGACCACGGATAAACCTCGGGCATCCCGAGTTGATTCCCAGGGAAAATATCCACAGAGAAGAAATTCTGATTATAAGCAAGAAGTAATTAACAATTGAATTAGAGAAACACGAAATATCTACAATTAAAATTAATTTAAAAAATTCAATAATACAAACGTACTTGTTTCAAAACAAAGCAACTTGGTATATATAATGATGAATATATAAATTAAAATTTGAAGCAGAAATACTACGGTTGGAAAATTGAATAAATTGAAAATAAATATAACAACTAATATTTGAGGAATAAAAATAAATTCGAGCATATATTTCGCTATAAATGATATTGGAATCAGATTACTGAGAAATATGACAGATGAATTAAAATATTAATTTACTTTCGGCAGATATTTGCTTGTAAAAAAATGTAAAGCAAAAAAACAATTTGGTGATGATAAATAAATAAAGAAAAATTTAAAAGCAAAATTCTACTATTAAAAAATTTAATATATTAAAAAACAAATATAACTACTGATATTTGGACAATACAAATAAGTATATCACACGCACAAAAAATAACGAAAATTTTGGTATATAGATCTCTAGGCGTCGTTCAGTATCTTCGGAGGAGATAGCTTAAAACTTCATACAACTAAAAACTCTGTTAGTGTATAATAAATATAGATGACATGAAATACACACACATGATATATATAAAGACTAAATAATTATAAAATGAATACACACAACATACTGTCTATAGCAGATTTCGATTATTATCAGTCCGCCGACAAACAGACATAGAATAAAATCTTTCAGGAATTTACTGAAGCCAAGTTTATCAGACTTCTTCTTGCAAGAAAGGCATCTACTCTGTCGTTTAACTCTCACCTTGGCGTGTTGGGTTTGACTACCGTGTGGGCGAGCAGGGTTCGATTCTGGGAAGCCAGATTTTGTAACTTCCAACTGTGGTCTATGGGTATAGCTTCTGGTTTGATACTCAAGACGAGGTTAGTACTCTGTCTATTATATAACATGAAGATGAAGAAGAAATATCAAAATTCGAAACTATTTTAAAGGCGTAAGACTCTTTTTGAAATTAGACAATTTCTCTACTGCCCTTACTGCAATGGAAAAATTAAAGGGAGGGCCTGGCAGGGAGTGGTGAACCCTCCCAGCGGTTTCGCCTGATTAGAAAAAGAACAGTGTCTGGGTATGACATAACAATATAGATTGAAGTTTTCAAATTTACAAAATAATGTAAAAATAATAAATAGGATTTTAATGCCCAATATATTAGGTGAAATTGTTATCGATTTCATTGAAATTAATTAGATTTAAAAAGAGGAAAAATGTTGTTATGGACACAGAAGCGATGATGAATGAAAAATACATCTCCTGTCATGCAAATAAAAGTTGCTGATGCCTTGCGCTATCTGTCAGAATAAATATAAACTATTCGTTGATTTTTAACTATTCCAGAATTGGTCACGTGGTCAGCGTGGTGCAAGCTGAGCCTCAACGGCCAAAAAAATAGGTCATTCAGGCATTCTGAAAAATCATGAAACGGGTAGTTGAGGCCAGAAGTGCGTAAGAACGTCAAACAATGTGAAAAATAGTACAAAAGGGAAATTGTACTGGGATCAGGTGGCATTTCCTGATCGTGCAACTAAACATCAACTATTCGTTGATTTTTAATTATTCTAAAATTGACTAAATACCCATTCTTGATTAATCAAGAATCAGCAACTTTTCGTTGCATGATCAGGAGATGTATTTTTTTATTAATTTATCCATCTGTTGATCCCATTCCAATTTCACTTTTGTACTATTTTTTTTTTTCACAATGATGAATGGTTTTAACCGCGAATATTAGACAAAGATATGTTTTATATTGAAGGTAACTTGAATTCTAACAATACGTATGCCAAAGAGAGAGGGAGAAGGATAGCCCACCTAAATATCCCCCCGTAGTGTTCCGCCAAGTCCTTCAGGACCACCATGGGGAAACGTCCCAAGAAGGGCAGGTAGCCGAAGAAGGGGAGTCCCAGGGGGCCGGGGGGCATTCCAGCAGGTCGCCAGTAGTACCAGCGCCATATTGCCAGCAGGAAGATGAGAAGAGGAACGACGTATAACCAGAACATGGTACCACCCCGCAACAATCTCTATCTAAGAATATTTTATCTCGTCCTTGATTGTGTGACGTTTGATAAATATTACGAAAGGGTTTGTATTTCTATAGAGCCTTCAGCATATCTACCGTTCCTCCCGCTGGAATCTTAAACTTGATAACGGCACACGTGGCTGTACTAAATCTTATAATAACAAATGATAATGCCTATAGTGATGTTACAGAGATTGCTCTTTATAATATGATTTATTAGCGCGCCATCTGTTATATGAAATTAAAACTATTTTTGACGTATTTGATACTTTAAAAATTGAAGAATTTTCTATTGCCCTTACTACCATTTAAAATACCATTTCAAAAAGGTCAGCTTCAGTATCAGTATAAAAGGAAAACGGAAGATGCAATATTACAGCGGCATGGTAGATTAAACTGGCGAAGTCGCTGTGAGGGTTCACCACCGAGAGCCAGGCCCTCCCACTAATTTTTCATTGCAGTAAGGGCAGAATAAAATTGTTTTATTTTAAAAAGAATAATATATAGAAAACTAGTTTCAATTTATTATTTCTTTTTATATATTAGATAGGTTGGGGAAATTATAGAGCAACATCAAACCTCGTTTATAAAAAAACTTTCTTTATTTACCTAGATATATCCCGGGGACATACTAAGATTGAAAACTGGAAGAATCTCACTTACTGCTACCGTCACAAAATTAACATTGAAATACTATATGTGAATACTGGAAATGGACGAGTACAGTCTACCAAAATGATGCTGGAACAGACTGAAAGAAGTACATCAAATGTCAGCAAACTCTATAGGATTATACAAAACTGTTAATGATATAATCAACTGTTGTGGTCAATAATGGCTGAACCTCCCACCGAATTATAATACAATTATAATGATTATGAAACAAAAATAGAACCTCTTATTCAACAAGACTTCGCCAGACTCGACAATTCGAACATTTTTTCAAACTATAAACTTCTCTGTAATTCATTTATGCCAGAACGATACTTGTCATGGGATCTGTCATCGAAGATAATAGCCTTCAGTGCCCGGACCAGAATTACTTCAACTCTAGATAGAGAAAGTCATATTCTCATCATCAAAAAGGAAAACATTCACTGAAGGATTTGTGGAAATATGATATCTGATGAAATCTCCCACTATATCATAGAATGCAAATATTTAGGTGAAAAAAGATTTTTAAAAACTCTCAAAAACACCTTCTGGAGATTTAGCAACCCACTGCAGACGCTGAGAACTATTTCAGAAAAGAAAAATATAGCAATAGAACTCTATAATTTCTACAGATCAATTGTAAATAGATTCATACGCAAAAGAGTTAGTGAGGAAAGTTTTAGAAGAGATGTGTAAATAAATACCTTTTCAAACAAAGGCTAACGTGCACATGGGGAAAGGGAGGAAACATTACTGTATTATTTTGTTGTTGTATGG
>CP092863.1:188858402-189222631 GCA_030710605.1 Cordylochernes scorpioides | reverse complement strand
CAATGGGCAACAGGGCAATGAACCCTAATAAAAGCCTTTTTGTTGTTGTTGTTGTATTAGATAGGTGATAAATCTAAAGGAGTTCTCTATGAAATAAAGTTTACATAATGATTTAAGAAATTTACAAAAATAACATCTTCTATTCGTGAAAGTGAAAGTTGCCGATGGCTTGCACCATTTAACACCATCACATAAATTTTCTGATACACTATTAGGACATGTTTCTTTTTCTTGATTTTACCAACGGATTCCAAAATAATTTCTCTCTTTTGTATTATTTATTCGAATATAAAATATTATTTCAAATCGTGTAATTACGATAGTTGGCATTCTGCGTTCCAGAAACTCATATTATATCTCGATATATCGTGGAATTCTCCCATTCTACGAGAAGAAAGAAAGAGAATTATGCATACTGTCATATAAGATAAATTAATAATTCTGTAGCGTACTACAATTGACACGTAAATCTAGAATAATATTTATCAACAAATTGTGGTCACATTAGATATTATACTAATCTATCTTCTGGATATGTAAAAATCGGCTTATATAATCTCCTTTTAACTCAGTATTGATAACGTTTTTTACCAAAAGCCTGTTGAAAATGGTGTATTCGAAATCTCGCGTTTAGTTCGCAAATAAAAGCGGCACTTTATCTGACAGTTACCCTTGTTATTTCTAGAATTATTCAGTTGTTATTTTCTAGTACCGGTGTCCCTCCCTACTTAATGTCTAAATCTCCTCCTCCTGCTGCTAAGTAATGACGTCGCAATAAATAATGCAATAAAATTACTATTTATTCGCTTATATTGACTGTTGTAGTGAAGAGTTGAAGAGAGAGAAAAAAATAAAAAGTAAGTTTGAATCAGTAAATTTAGCAAATACATTGTTCAAAGCAGATCTTACAGTCAGACGCTGTTATTTGGGAAGTCCCTGACCGCTAAATGCTACTTTTGTATTGCTGTATGTCGGAAAAAACTGTGCAGGCAAATATTTTTGTTATTTATTTCATAACAGTTTTATTTGAATCACAGTAAGCAAATGTTGAATATATTTGTATTTGTATAATAAAAGTTCTCGTTTTTGAGGGCTACTCTGGTGACAACGTCTTCTTTCTCTCCTGAATATTTAGCGAATGGAAGAACAAGAAACTCGGGAGCCTCGCGACATGGAAGAGCAGACCGTGGCTAGGAAACTAGGGAGAAGAAGACTGAGAATAGACTCTAAGAACAACTTCGGGAAAATAAACTACGATGTCATCATAGAAATGATAATCTGAGAATACTGCCCATCAAACTATCAGTTAGGAAGAAATAGAAGAAATTTATACCAAAAAGAGAGGAAATAGGTATTTGACCTTAAAATTGATTTGAACAACAATGGAGACAAATACTTTCAAATTACAAAATTTATTGGAGACCTTTATTTGTCTCATTAAAACTTATATATATATATATATATATATATATATATATATATATATATGTAATATAGGTTGAAGTTTGGTGTCGTCGACTTGTAGTATCCTGTCGACTACTGAAATAATGTTGAAGTCCTGGTAGCTCTTGTTGTACTGTGTTGACCGAGAGGAACAGTCAGGATGTAGAGTTTTCCAGTACCTCTCTGCACCTTGGAAGACCTTTAAAAGTTCTCACAAAATACAGGCAGTCGTGGTCGAGGCAGAGTGGAAAGTTTGGGATGTCCCCACAAAAAACGACGACACAATTGCACTAAGAAAGTTCCGTAACAGATAAAAGTTGAGCTAGTAGCGCAAGATGGAGATAGACGAGTTCTTCCTAACTACATGTTGGATGAGATCGACATAACATACGACCGACGCGGCTTGCACTAAGGGTGAACTAAACTAAACTGAACTGAACTGTCAAGTCCCTGTAAAAGTGATGTATTTATAGGTTAAAAGACGGGGGGGGACCTTATGTGACAGGGGCGTTTGAGAAAGGGCGCCTTTTCCTGTCCAGGTGTGAGAGGGGTCTCTGCATTCCACCACATGTGACAGTGTGGGTGGCCTGTCGTGGGAATTGTGAATCTACCTGATTTATGATTTCCATCTTTAGACTCTGTTGTTTTGGCAATACTATATGTTCGATCTCTGCCCTAGCTCAACTCTTTAATCTATTACAGATTTTATTTATTTATCCACTTTGTACAAATTACATTACATAGGGCGATGCAATGACACAGATTAATCATGTGCATAATTATTTATAGATGTGTTTCTATATACAACATGACAATCTTATTATAAGTTATATACACAGTATGGGGTTGTTGGTTTAAATTACCATAGATGGGCCCCGGGAGTGAAAGGGTTTATCCGGGTTTAGGCGGGTAAAGCCTCTCTAACACAGGTAAGTAATTAAAATTTCTTTTAATTAATTTAAACTGTGAGGGTTAAAAAGGGCTATAACAAGATGATATTTGTTGGATATATAAAAGTGAAATAAAAATGACATTTTGTTTGATTAACAAAAAAGATGATTAAAATAAAATGATGACATAATAATTCACATTCTAAGAGAATATTGGTGGGCGTTGGACAGGGTTAGTAGTTAAAGAATAAGCAATTGTGAGATTTACACATGCAATCAAATACTTAGGTCCAGGTGCAAAGCGAGGATATGGACTTGAGCGTCTTCCTAGGCAATGTTTCACCTGTGATCCTGTATAGGGTAACAGTGCTTTGTCACAATTGTAGTGTTATTGGGTTGAAAAGTTGTTGAAGAATATGTAATTGTTAGAAGTGCCCATGTAAACCAAATACTCAGATCCAGGTGCAAAGCGAGGATATAGACTTGAGCTGTCTTCCTTGGCAATGTTTCACTTGCGATCCTATATAAGGGTTACAGTGTTTTGTCACAATTTTAGGATTATTGGGTTAAAAGTTGTTGAAGAAAAGTTGCTTATTAATATGATTGAGAACGGAGTGAAATAGAGCCATGCGATAAGTAGAATTGTAGCGACAGTAGGTGATCTGACTTGACTCGAAATCAAAGGTTGAATGTGGTCCGCTAGAGCTGAAAAAAAAAGTTGAAAGTTGAAAAAAGTGAACGCTTTGTGTATGCGTTGGTGATTTGCTCTGCGGATGAAATGAAATAAACTCTTGAAGCGTGTTCAGACCAGAAGTTTGGATTTGTAAGTCTGGGGAACTGTGTTCTCAAAGAGTTTGTTGAATTACGAAATCAAAAAATAAATTGTCAAGCAGTGCTGTCGTTTTTCTACGTTGATGTGACGCAATGACTGAAAAGATAGTGATGAAAAATATAGGGAATTGGTTAAAGAATAAGATTGTTGAAAACGATTGTTGTAGATGCCCGATAGTGGATGATAAACTTTGTCAGATAATAAAGGTATTTAAACAAATAAAATATAGTGAATAGAAATATAGAAATATGATTGCGGGTACAAAAAGTGTAAGTGGACAAAATTAAACCTATAATATATAAAATATATAATAAATAATAAAATAAAAATAATTTTTGAAACAATTAGATGTTTTACAATACTAAAATAATATCATGAAAAATAAAAGTAAATTTGATTAAAGGTTTTTTTTTTTTAAATGTTGGATTAAAAAATTTGTTTATATAATTGAAAGGTAAGAATAAGAATAATTATTCAAGATTTTATACAAAATTTATAATATAATTGAAGGTTATTAATGATTGGATAAATTTTAAGTAGTGTAAAATTGAACAAAAATTGTCTCTTTTGACGAAAAGTTACAGTTGTGGTGTGTGACTAGATTATATCCCTTTGGTAACATCGGTGTTTCTATGACTCTGAAACTGGGAATACGTGAAATGATCTTTTCGTTTGTCCTCAATGCTGGTATGTAGAGAATGATTTCTCTTTCGCGTTAAAAAGTCTATATAAGACTTAACCAAATTGTTTTAATTGGTGTTATCAATTAACATGTAAAATGTTTAATGTATGTTGTGTTGTGATATCTCGTTGGTGAGATTTGTGAGATTCTCGAGGAAATCTAAATGAGTAGTGTGACACATGTGTTCAAAATGGCGTCATGAAGCTAGCGGTCAAGAAGATCTGCCTTGAGGGGGAAGAGAGGGCATGTCCAAAGATATTCTCAAAAGATAGTAGTGACCAAGGGAGTGACGTCATAAAGGGCGTCCACTTCCCCCCCCCCTTTTTTTTTTTTTCACGGAAATTCTATTTTTGGGGTGGTCACACATGTGGGATGGCTTGCTATGTTTGAGATTTACTCGAAACTGACTTTCTCTCTCTCTCTCTTCTTTTGTTGAGTTTGGCATATTTCTTGCCTATTTGAAAATACTGGGGTTTAAATGCAAAAAGGGTTGTGAGCTTGTAGGTGGTATAATTCGGACTAGTTGTGTCTCGAAGATATCTGGAGTCAAATGATTGAATTCACTGAAATATACATCTTGAGACAATCGCTGTGGGTTTTGAGCAAATCGGGTTTGTGGAGGTGTAATGTACAGAACATTCTCTGTGTAATATTTTAATATTTTGAGGTGTATGGTGTCACTGTCTCTATTGAGAGGCTGATTGGGGCGATCTATTCGAACGACATTGGGTGATATTATTTCAATTATTTTGTATGGTCCAGTAAAATATGGTGCTAATTTACCTGTGTCTGGATGTCTGTAATTTTTTACTAAAACAAGATCATTCACTTCGAAATGTGGTGTTCTGTGCTGCTTATCAAATATTTCTTTATCTTTTTATGCTTATTTTGAGTACGAGAGTTTGCTATCTCTCGAGCTATATTTATTTCGGGGTATGGGTTAAGATGAGTTCTTAGATCTGGGGGGATAACATTGAACATTAAGTAGGTAGGTGGAAAACTTGTGACAGAATGGGGCGTGTTATTGTACGTCTGAGTGACGAGCACCTTTAAATAAACTACTTAAAAAAGATGTGAAATGGAATTGGGACCCAGATTGTCAACATGCTTTCACCACTCTCAAAGAGAGTTTAACCAGTAAACCAGTACTACACTTGTATCAAGTCGGTTTACCATGCCGCCTTTATTGCGACGCATCCACCCAAGGGATCGCAGGCATACTCAAACAGGTACATCCAGACGGACAAGTACATCCTGTACAATATTTCAGCCGCGCCCTTAGAGCACATGAGAGCAACTACACCGTTTCCGAACTCGAGTGCCTCGCCATCGTCGAAAGTGTAGACAAATTCCGAATATACCTCACCGGTCTAAAATTCACCATATACACAGATCACCAAGCTTTACAATGGCTTAAAACTATAAAAAAAAATCCGTCAGGACGACTCTTTAGATGGAGCCTGAGACTATCTACCTATAATTACGAAATCCACTACCTCAAAGGCAGCCAACAGTACGAAGCAGATTTGTTATCGCGAAACCCCTTTGTAGGATTTGTCAGTGCTGATATTATCAAACAACATCAACCAACAGCATCCCCCTTCAACATTGATACAAACAGCTTACATACTGAGATAAGAGGATGCCAGCGGGCGACGCTGGCCTGGGACGCTGGGAATTCTGCGAGAAGCGGCGGCTGGCCAGCCGGCCTGCGCGCGCACTTTTCGAACACCGCCTGATGTCGCCGGCTGTTTACCGCGCGTCGCTACAACCTGTGGCGGTTCCTTCCATTATATAATACTCTAGGCGCTGGTGGAGTAAAAACTGCACTCCACCTGCCTCTTATAATTGTATGTAATTTTTGGACACTTATTAAAATATAAATTATTAATTTATAGTTCTCACTGCAGCTCGAACCTTTACCCTAACGCGGTAGAACATGGCGCAGTCGACATTCGGTTAATTATAGCCGTTTTTTAAGTAACAGCTCAGTGACAATTAGTAATCAAGATGCCCTCAAGAAGGAATCGCCGACCATCCCAAACCCCTCCAGAGAACCCTGCCTCGCCGACCAGCACCGACATCCTCAGGTCCATAGCCGCACTGTTGCAGCAGATGGCTACTCGGAATCCGACACCGACAGTCCCATTAGGAGCTCCTCCTCACCACGCCACAAAAATCATCCAGCTTCCTAAACTGGCTTCCCCGGAGGAGTTAACGATGTCTTTTTTCCGCGATTGGAAACAACGTTGGAACGACTACGTGGACGCACAACAAGTAGCCACCTTCCCGCTATCCACACAGCAAGTGACTTTGCGTGCCGCCCTCCATTCCGAATGGACCATCCTTTGGCAATCAGGCCGCCTTCATATTTCTACCACCACCACCCTCGATGAAGCCGTGAATGCTCTCGAGGCCTACCTACGCAAGAAGCGAAACCCCCTCCTTGATCGGCAAGATTTTCATCGTAGGTTAATATGTGGCCTGTTTGATAAAGACCTCCAACGAAAAGTACTGGCGGAGCAGTACAATTCCGACCTCTCCCTGGACCGAGTCCTCTCAATTTGCATCGCACATGAGAGTGCTACCGCCGCGGGCGCGACTCTTTCACCCTCCCCAACCACCTCCCCCGAAGCCTTCATTGCAACCAGACGTGCACCATCAACCTACAAGCATCAACAAGCCAGCTCGTCTGAAACCTCACCTAAGGCCAACCGTTTCTTTCAGAAACCCTATGATCCTAACGACCCCTGCTCCGGATGTGGGGCGAACCCAAGACACCGCCGTGACCAGTGCCCAGCAAAAGACATAGAGTGTAACAAATGCGGCATCACCGGGCATTACGGAAGGGTTTGCCGACAACTGAAACGGAAACCCACAACCAAACCTAATATCCCGCCACCCGCAACCAGAAACAATCAGTCCCAACCAGGACCCTCAAACACAGTTGTTGCAGCTGGAGTACGCAACGAACTCATAACCATTACGACCGATATCAACCATAAGTTACACCAAATCCGTTGGCTGGCGGACCCGGGGTCAGATCTGGATCTAATCCCAGAATCAGAATTCCTGTTACTGGATGAGCAGACCCGATAAGCACTCAACCCGAAGAACGTCCCTTGCGTAGGAGCCAACGGCATCAGCTTAAGTCCTTGTGGATCGTTCGTCGCGGCACTGCATCTCAACGGGAAAACATACAGTACTACCGTTGGAGTCTGCAAGCACCTGAACGCCCCTCTCTTGAGCAAGAGCGGATGCAAAGCCTTAGGACTTCTGCCGGATAACTGGCCCCATTCAATGATCGTCAATGCCATAACCAACGGACAAGTTCTAACGTTCCCGCCGACCCCGGTGAGAGCCAATGAGATCGATAAGCAGTCTATCCTTACCCATTATGCTAGAGCGTTCGACGACACAGTGTTAAAACCCATGCAAGGACCCCCCATGTCTATCGAACTAGTTAAAGATGCCGTTCCTTGCAAACGCTACCGGGCATACAACGTTCCCTTTCACTGGAGAGACCCCGTCAAAACTCAACTCGATACCATGTTGGCGAAAGGGATAATCGAACAGGTACCCGTCGGCGAAGCCATCGATTGGTGCCATCCTATGGTAGTCGTCCCGAAAAAAGGCTCATCAGAACCGCGCGTAACCGTGGACCTCACCGGACTGAACAAATACGTCCGACGACCCGCCTATCCAGTCAGGGTACCCCGCGAGGTTGTTGCTCGTATCCCACCAGGCATGCAGTTTTTCAGCACGCTAGATGCCCGTCACGGTTATTGGCAAGTCCCCCTCGATGAAAAGAGTAAAAAACTAACCACCTTCATCACACCATGGGGAAGTTACCGCTATTGTCGCAACGTGATGGGATTGTGTTCCGCCGGAGACGAGCACAACCGTCGTGGAGACGAAGCCCTATTTGGAATACAGAACGTAGAAAAAGTGGTAGAGGACATCATTATCTTCGATTCAGACTACAAAACACACGTCCAACGTGTTCGACAGGTCATTTCCCGGTGTCAGGAACATGGAATCACCCTCAACCAGAAGAAGTTCGTATTCGCTCAGCCAGAAGTCGACTGGTGCGGCTTCCGTATAAATTCTTCCGGTTACACACCTTCTCCACATTTGTACTCCGCTCTAAAGAATTTCCCGATACCAACCAACAAGACCGACGTGCGTTCCTTTAACGGCCTTGTTCAACAGTTTGAGGCCTTTTCCCATCATCTAACCGAGCTATCCGCGCCAATCCGATCACTTTTGTCAGCCAAAGCCGCCTTCGTTTGGGAGAACCCCCACCAGCGAGCTTTTGACGCAGTCATTCAAGAACTCTGCAGCTCACGCATCCTAGCACAGTTCTCCCCAGGACAACCCCTCCGCCTAGAAACGGACGCAGCACAGACCCAGGGACTAGGATATGCCCTTTATCAACAACAACCTGATAGTCAATGGAGACTTCTCCAGGTAGGATCCCGCAATGTGACTCCTGCAGAGTCCCGGTATAGCACCACGGAAATTGAGTTATTAGCTGTCGTGTGGGCAGCCAAGAAATGCAAGTTATTTCTTATGGGATCTCATTTCGAACTTATAGTCGACCACCGTCCCCTTATTCCCATACTGAACTCCAAAACTCTGGACGAGATAGAAAACCCAAGGCTCCTCCAGCTAAAGGAAAAGCTGACTCCGTACCTCATTACGGCAGTTTGGCGTCCGGGAAAGAAACATACCGTTGTCGACGTGCTCTCTCGCCACCCATCCCCAGTTCCCGACGTTTACGATACCGATGATCATCCTGATTCTGATCCCGCACCTCTCGTTGCCGCTGCAGTAGTAGACCCGGTCGACGGATCCAGGGTAATGGAGGATTCGTTAATACGACAAATCAGAGCAGCCGCAGTGCATGATGGAGAGTACAAACGTATACGCAATATCATCCCTCAAAAGATTCAACGTAAAGAAGACCTCGACGAAGATCTTCGCCCCTACTGGAGAGTATTGCACCAACTAAGCGTACGCGAAGAACTCGTTTTCTTAGGCTCTCGCCTACTCATCCCAACACCATTACGCTCAGAAGTGCTAAAAATACTCCATGCTTCGCATCAAGGCCAAGACCGGACTCTTCGACGCGCTGGCCAATCTGTCTTTTGGCCGAGCATCACTAATGACATCCGGAACGTAGTAAAAACGTGTGCCGAGTGTTCAGCCTATCTACCCTCGCAACAGAAAGAACCACTCTATTCCGACCCGCCGCCTAGCTACCCATTTCAACATGTTTCCTGCGACCTTTTTTCGCACGCTGGATACCAATATCTCGTTATGGTCGACCGCTTTTCAGGTTGGATCAACGTGACGCAATGTGGCAGAGCACCCTTGTCCACCACGGTCATCCGTCACCTTCAAAAGTGGATGGCAGATTACGGCATCCCAGAGATACTCACATCCGACAATGGTCCCCAATTCTCCTCTCAAGAGTTTCGGAGTTGGACAAAGCGTTGGAACATCGAGCACTCCACCTCATCTCCACACTTTCCTCAATTAAATGGACTTGCCGAAGCGGCCGTAAAAGCGATAAAGTACCTAATCAGCAAGACCACCACCAATGGGAATCTCAAGTCCGACACATTTTTAGAAAGTTTGATGGAGTTCCGAAACACGCCCAAAGCAGAGGGACGAAGTCCAGCGCAGATTGTGTTTGGTGCCCCGACACGTACCAAGCTACCGCTTCACCGTAGTCAGTTTGCCAAGGAATGGAGAACAAGGATTTCAGAATGCGATCAACGAGCCCAGAACTTAAGGCAGAAAGCCCTCAAGCGATACAATCGCAACGCCAAGCCACTCTCACAATTGGAAGTGGGAGCAATAGTCCTTGTCCAGGATCACCGCACAAAACATTGGACCCTCCTTGCTGAGGTTCTCGAACAACTTCCACGCGGTCGCAGCTACCTCATCCGGACCGACGCCGGACGCCTTCTTCGCCGTAATCGCAGATTCTTACGACCTTTCGTGCCTCCACCGTACACCACCCCACCCAACTCAGCTCAACATCAGCAGACCTTATCCCCTCGAACCCGAGAACCGAACCCGCGTTATAGCAACTACGTTGGATCGGTCCCAAGTCCCAATCTCCAGGGGGGGCATGAGATAAGAGGATGCCAGCGGGCGACGCTGGCCTGGGACGCTGGGAATTCTGCGAGAAGCGGCGGCTGGCCAGCCGGCCTGCGCGCGCACCGGGGGCTGCGCGCGCACTTTTCGAACACCGCCTGATGTCGCCGGCTGTTTACCGCGCGTCGCTACAACCTGTGGCGGTTCCTTCCATTATATAATACTCTAGGCGCTGGTGGAGTAAAAACTGTACTCCACCTGCCTCTTATAATTGTATGTAATTTTTGGACACTTATTAAAATATAAATTATTAATTTATAGTTCTCACTGCAGCTCGAACCTTTACCCTAACGCGGTAGAACACATACCATTACCCGAAAAGGTGTAATTAAAATAATAATTCCCGAAACCCTGCAACATACTCTAATGAATAAAGTTCACCAAGAATATAACCACCCAGGCATCTCTCAGATGACCCGCATAATTACTGCCCAGTACTACTGGAAAGGTATCTCTAAATCTATAGAAAAATTTGTCAAGTCGTGTCACACCTGCCAAATCATTAAAAGGCCCAAAGGTAAACCCTATGGTGCCCTTGGACAAATTCCACCACCTCAACAACCATTCGACTTAATCTCTATAGATAACATAGCTGGATTTTCGAAATATGGACACTCCAAGACATATCTACACGTAATAGTGGATCATTTAACGAGATATGCTTGGACCTTTCCATCGAAGTCCACCAGTACCCTAACATACATTCAAACCCTCAAAATGGTACTACAGCAAGGATCTCCAAAACGTCTGTTATCTGACAGAGCGCCCGCTTTTACCTCAGAAAAATTCCGTAAATTTCTAATAACGCATGGTATACAACCTCTACTAACTACCAGCAATAACCCACAGGCAAACGGTTTAATAGAACGCTTAAATGCGACCATTACAGGCAAGCTCAGACTAGCTTATCTAGAAAATCCGAAAGCTTCCTGGACTCAACTAGTTAAACGCGTCACTCAGACGTACAATAACACGCCCCATTCTGTCACAAGCTTTCCACCTACCTACTTAATGTTCAATGTTATCCCCCCAGATCTAAGAACTCATCTTGACCCATACCCCGAAATAAATATAGCTCGAGAGATAGCAAACTCTCGTACTCAAAATAAGCATAAAAAAGATAAAGAAACATTTGAAAAGCAGCACAGAACGCCACATTTCGAAGTGAATGATCTTGTTTTGGTAAAAAATTACAGACATCCAGACACAGGTAAATTAGCACCATATTTTACTGGACCATACAAAATAATTGAAATAATATAACCCAATGTCGTTCGAATAGATCGCCCCAATCAGCCTCTCAATAGAGACAGTGACACCATACATGTCAATAAATTAAAATATTACACAGAGAATGTTCTGTACATTACACCTCCACAAACCCGATTTGCTCAAAACCCACAGCGATTGTCTCAAGATGTATATTTCAGTGAATTCAATCATTTGACTCCAGATATCTTCGAGACGCAACTAGACCGAATTATACCGCCTACAAGCTCACAACCCTTTTTGCATTTAAACCCCAGTATTTTCAAATAGGCAAGAAATATGCCAAACTCAACAAAAGAAGAGAGAGAGAGAGAGAAAGTCAGTTTCGAGTAAATCTCAAACATCCCCCATGATTGACCACCCACGGCGATACCGTGAAAAACAGGGAAGTGGACGCCCTTTATGACGTCGCTCCCTTGGTCACTACTATCTTTTGAGAATATCTTTGGACATGCCCTCTCTTCCCCCTCAAGGCAGATCTTCTTGACCGCTAGCTTCATGACGCCATTTTGAACACATGTGTCACACTACTCATTTAGATTTCCTCGAGAATCTCACAAATCTCACCAACGAGATATCACAACACAACATACTTTAAACATTTTACATGTTAATTGATAACACCAATTAAAACAATTTGGTTAAGTCTTATATAGACTTTTTAACGCGAAAGAGAAATCATTCTCTACATACCAGCATTGAGGACAAACGAAAAGATCATTTCACATATTCCCAGTTTCAGAGTCATAGAAACACCGATGTTACCAAAGGGATATAATCTAGTCACACACCACAACTGTAACTTTTCGTCAAAAGAGACAATTTTTGTTCAATTTTACACTACTTAAAATTTACCCAATCATTAATAACCTTCAATTATATTATAAATTTTGTATAAAATCTTGAATAATTATTCTTATTCTTACCTTTCAATTATATAAACAAATTTTTTAATCCAACATTTAAAAAAAAAAAAAACCTTTAATCAAATTTACTTTTATTTTTCATGATATTATTTTAGTATTGTAAAACATCTAATTGTTTCAAAAATTATTTTTATTTTATTATTTATTATATATTTTATATATTACAGGTTTAATTTTGTCCACTTACACTTTTTGTACCCGCAATCATATTTCTATATTTCTATTCACTATATTTTATTTGTTTAAATACCTTTATTATCTGACAAAGTTTATCATCCACTATCGGGCATCTACAACAATCGTTTTCAACAATCATATTCTTTAACCAATCCCCTATATTTTTCATCACTATCTTTTCAGTCATTGCGTCACATCAATGTAGAAAAACGACACCACTGCTTGACAATTTATTTTTTGATTTCGTAATTCAACAAACGCCTTGAACACAGTTCCCCAGACTTACAAATCCAAACTTCTGGTCTGAACAAGCTTCGAGAGTTTATTTCATTTCATCCGCAGAGCAAATCACCAACGCATACACAAAGCGTTCACTTTTTTCAACTTTCAACTTTTTTTTCAGCTCTAGTGGACCACATTCAACCTTTGATTTCGAGTCAAGTCAGATCACCTACTGTCGCTACAATTCTACTTATCGCATGGCTCTATTTCACTCCTTTCTCAATCATATTAATAAGCAACTTTTCTTTAACAACTTTTAACCCAATAATCCTAAAATTGTGACAAAACACTGTAACCCTTATATAGGATCGCAAGTGAAACATTGCCAAGGAAGACAGCTCAAGTCTATATCCTCGCTTTGCACCTGGATCTGAGTATTTGGTTTACATGGGCACTTCTAACAATTACATATTCTTCAACAACTTTTCAACCCAATAACACTACAATTGTGACAAAGCACTGTTACCCTATACAGGATCACAGGTGAAACATTGCCTAGGAAGACGCTCAAGTCCATATCCTCGCTTTGCACCTGGACCTAAGAATTTGATTGCATGTGTAAATCTCACAATTGCTTATTCTTTAACTACTAACCCTGTCCCACGCCCACCAATATTCTCTTAGAATGTGAATTTTTATGTCATCATTTTATTTTAATCATCTTTTTTGTTAATCAAACACAATGTCATTTTTATTTCACTTTTATATATCCAACAAATATCATCGTGTTATAGCCTTTTTAACCCTCGCAGTTTAAATTAATTAAAAGAAATTTTAATTACTTACCTGTGTTAGAGAGGCTTTACCCGCCTAAACCCGGATAAACCCTTTCACTCCCGGGGCCCATCTATGGTAATTTAAACCAACAACCCCATACTGTCTATATAACTTGTAATAAGATTGCCATGTTGTATATAGAAACACATCTATAAATAATTATGCGCATGATTAATCTCTGTCATTGCATCACCTATGTAATGTAATTTGTACAAAGTGGATAAATAAATAAAATCTGTAATAGATTTAAGAGTTGAGCTAAAGCAGAGATCGAGCATAGTATTACCAAAACAACAAAGTCTAAAGATGTAAGTCATAAATCAGGTAGATTCACAGTTCCCACGACAGGCCACCCACACTGTCACATGTGGTGGAATGCAGAGACCCCTCTCACACCTGGACAGGAAAAGGCGCCCTTTCTCAAACGCCCCTGTCACATAAGGTCACCCCGTCTTTAACCTATAAATCATCACCTTACAGTCTCTTGACAGTTCAGACAGTTCAGTACAGTTTTAGTTTAGTTCACCCTTAGTGCAAGCCGCGTCGGTCGTATGTTATGTCGATCTCATCCAACATGTAATTAGGAAGAACTCGTCTATCTCCATCTTGCGCTTCTAGCTCAGCTTTTATCTGTTACGGAACTTTCTTAGTGCAACTGTGTCCTCGTTTTTTGTGTGGATATCCCCAAGTTTTTCCACTCTGCCTCGACCACGACTGCCTGTATTTTGTGAGAACTTTTAAAGGTCTTCCAAGTTGCAGAGAGGTACTGGAAAACTCTACATCCTGACTTTTCCTCTTGGTCAACACAGTACAACAAGAGCTACCAGGACTTCAACATTTTTTCATATATATATCGCAAATGTTTCTTTTGAACGAAAAATCGAAATTTTTTTAAAGGAGAAATAACGATTATTTCTTCTTAAAATAAAGAAACATTTGCGGTATAATTGTCAAATTTCGTTCTACAATCATAAGCCGCATTATATTGTATTATAAATTACTTTATATAATATTTACGAACGGAAAAATATGTCCAGGGTAGCCTAGTGGACATGGCATCTTCCCGGTAAGCGGAACACTGTGGGTTCGTTTCGCATCCCTGGACACTTTATTTTTACGTTTATCATTACTCTTCAGAATTCATCCTATCATACTTCATCCCTAAGGTTAGAAATAATTGTTATTTCTCCTTAAAATAAATTTTAGATTTTTCGTTCAAAAGAAACATTTGCGGTAAAATTGTCGAATTTCGTTCTACAATCATGAGCTGCATTATATTGTGTATTATTTATAATGTTTAATGATTCATTTATTTTCGAAGTTTCTATATATATAGAAATTTAAAAATAAATTATTCATTATATATTAAAAAGCGAGGGGTGTGGCGTTAATAAAACATGCGTATATAGCCTTCGGGAAGAATGTCCTTCAAATGCCATTAAAACAAGCTAGCAATACTTTATTTTACTGAAGAAAATATTCGCTTTCAAAAACGTGTAGTGAATCTCTGATTTTAAACTATTCGTCCAATTGATGAACTTGAATTGCAATTAAATGCGAAAATATATGATATTAGAATTTAAATTGAAACCCTAACGCTCTGCATCTGAAAACTATTTGTATTTGATTTTTAAAAGGTATTTCTATAATACTCTATTATATTGTCAAGAAGCTCCATCCAGATGGAACACCTGTCAATCATCCCTGCACCCCGGGAAGGGACCACAGGTGTGAGGGTGTTGGGAAAAGAATGTTATTTTTCTTATAGATTTATATTTTTTTAAATATATGTAAATTTAATCCATTATAAGAAACATATTTGCCATATGTAAATATTTATATGTATATATATTCGTGACAAAAAATAAAGTAGTTGACTGGTTAGAGTCGTGTGGTTTCTCGGCCCGCTCTCGAGAGGTCTACGCCTTGGTTGATACCTGCCTTAGACACTTCCGCGGATTTGACTTCTTGGGAATCGCTCTTCTCTACCTTTGAGATTCCACGGATTTTTTCCTCCCCGGGACCAGAATAAGAGACTTCGGGCGTCTGGGCAAAATAGAGCCTGGGCGCTGCGCCGCTGAACGCGACATTTAGCATCCCAGCCGGGACGCGAGGAGAAAGCCGTGCCTATATTTGGAACCCTTTTGGATCAGAAGATGGAGAGAGAAGAAGCGCTAGAGAGACTCAAGAAGAAGAGAACCATACTCCGCACGTCTTTATCCAAGTACGGGAAAAGAATAGAGGAATATGACGTGCACAAGGAGTGTGACCACGAGGAACTGCTGGGGCAGCTTTCGGATGTCTACGAAGAACTGAGGCGGGTAGACGAAGAAATCGGTAAGCTGATTGACATCAAAGATCTAGAGAAAGATCTAAAGATGGTAGAGGAATATCGGGAAAAGGCCGTGGCGTGGAAATATTTGTTAAAGAAAAGAAGTCTGGTGGTAGCGGAAGGAATGCAGAGGGAAACTGCAACTGCCACGAAGAAGGAATATCCAGGAGAAATCGGTCGACCGACTCTAACTGGGATGGTTAAGTTACCCAAATTGACAATGGAAAGATTCTACGGGGAAATTAGCCAGTGGTTAAATTTTTGGAATGCCTTCGATTCATCAATCAATAGGAATGAACACTTGACCAAGATAGATAAATTTAACTATCTTAAAGCCTACTTGGGTGGAACGGCGGCCCAAACTGTGGAAGGATTTTGCCTATCTGAGGAAAATTACGATAAGGCCGTTGAATTGTTGAAGAAACGCTTCGGAAAAGGGGAAAGGTTGATTGACGTGCATATGAACAACCTCTTGGTCTTGAAACCACTTAGAGTGACAAAGGACGTGAGGGCTTTCAGAGAATTGTACGGCAGAATCCTGGTGCAGATTAGAAGTTTGGAGTCATTGGGTGTTGTCGTTGAAATCTACGGTAACTTATTGTGCCCTTTACTCCTCAAGCTATTGCCATCAGACTTAAAACTTGAATTACACCGGGAATTCACAGGAGCTTTTTCTCTTGGAGATTTGATTGAATTTTTGGAGAGACAATTGATTGCATTAGAAAGCACGTTCAGTACGCGGGACGAAATAACAGCCGGCCAACCTTCAAATGAGCACCCTCAGTCACAAAGCTCTATCGTGAAGTATCGAAGAAATGAGAGGAATCCCCTGCCCATGGCTGCTGGTTTTTTTAATGCCTCTGAAGCAGTGAATAAGAGGAAGAATTGCGCCTTTTGTGAAAGAGATCATGAAAGTACAAAGTGCGAATTCGCGGAAAATTTGACATTGGAAGATAAATTGGGAAAATTAAAGAAGAAAGGGGCTTGTTTCAGATGCCTGAAATATGGTCATTTGAGCAAATTCTGCAAAGTTAAGACAAGTTGCACCAGCTGTGGGGAATTGAGACATTCAAGGATTATGTGCCCCAGGAAGAACCAGAATGCTACTCCAGCCCGAGGGATGATGAGGGATGAGACTTTGACCAATCTGACGACGCCTGTGGTGTTGTTGCCCACACTGAGAGTGACTATCAGAGGAAAGTGTAAAGAAAGAATGGGACGAATTTTGATTGATACGGGATCTCAGAGGTCCTATGTACTCCAGGACACGGCGGAAGAAATGGGATATGAATGTTCCAAAAAAGAGTCTCTTCGCCACTCTTTGTTTGGTGGATCGAACACAGAGTTGTACGAACATGGAGTTTATGATATCAGGTTGAGCAATTTAGACGGATCTTATGGCTGTAATTTTGAAGCACTGAGCCAAGATGTTATCTGCGACAGCGTGCCCAGGGTCCATCAGGGTAAATGGATGCAAGATCTTAGTGCTCATGACATAGAATTAACTGATCTACACAGGGGACCTCTTGAGATTCTTATAGGAGCAGATATTGCTGGAAAATTACTAACCGGAGAGCATAGAAGACTTCCTTCTGGGCTTGTGGCGGTGCAAACGAGGTTGGGCTGGACTTTAATGGGCAAGATTCCGGCCACAGAAGAAGAAACTAGCGTTAGTGGACTTTGCACAACTTCACTGTTGACTAGCGATTTGGAGAATTTATGGAGATTAGAGGCTATTGGTATTTCAGATGCTCGTCAAGACGACTCGATACAAAAAGAAACGGAAGAATATTTTGCACGTACTATTTCACAGGATTGTGAGGGGCGTTACCAGGTTGCCCTTCCTTGGATTCGCGAAAGAGAACTACTCACGGACAATAGAGATGTTACCAGTATCATGTGTGATGGTCCTAGGTCTGATAGAGGAAGGTTGTTGGGCATGACATGGAATCAAGAAAAGGACACTTTGGCTTGTTCTTTGGAGAATTTGGAAATTCAGGGGCCAATAAACAAAAGAAAGGTACTCTCCTTGGCAAGCCGTATTTTCGATCCGGTGGGCTTCACTTGTCCAGTGACCCTCGTTCCGAGACTTATCCTACAGGAAACGTGGCTGTTAAAATTGTCGTGGGATGAGCCTCTGCCTGAAAACTTGTCTTGCGAGTTTTTGAGGTGGCTGGCCAAATTGGAGTCTCTGAAATCTATTGCCATACCGAGATGGCTTTGCTATAGAGAAGAACACCGGATTGGAACTACTCTTCATGTCTTTTGTGATGCGTCTAGGGCCTCCTACGCCACTTGTATTTTTTTACGCATCGAGAGCGAACGGGAAGTAACGTGTCAACTAGTACAGGCTCGGTCGAGAGTGGCTCCTTTGAAGGGGACTACCATTCCTCGTTTGGAGCTGTTGGCATGCTTGGTTGGGGCCCGCTTGGTGAACAACGTTGTGAGAGACCTAAAATTTGAAGACATGGAGCGATTTTATTGGACAGACTCCATGAATGCACTCCATTGGATCAAGGGAAAAGATAACTGGGCGACTTTTGTAATGAATCGAGTTATGGAGATCCGATCTCTCAGTGAGACAGAGGATTGGTATCATGTACCAGGATGTTTGAATCCAGCGGATTTACCATCACGGGGGTGCTTAGCCGATTCTCTGGAGAGATCGAAGTGGTGGGAGGGCCCGAGTTGGTTGAGAAGACCAAGAAGAGATTGGCCCCATAGGGAAATATACCCTGACCCAGATATTGTGAACTCGGAAAAGAGAAAGATTGTTTTAACATCAACATGTATTGAAAGGGAAAAAGATCAGTACTACTATCGCTTTTCAAACTACTAAAAGATATTGAGAGTAACTGCCTGGATGAACCGGTTTTTAACAAATGCGAGAGGAACAATAGGTCAGCGAGTGAAAGGTGATCTTACTGTAAATGAAATTAAAAGGGCGGAACTGATGCTGGTGAGAGTTATCCAACGGGAATCCTTCACTGGACCAGAGGACAAGAGGTTGAAGGATTTCAAGTTATGCTGCGATTCTTTGGGATTGTTGAGGGTCAAAACTAAAATAAGTGGGAGACAAGATCTGGAAAGTTTTCGAATGCCTTTATTGTTGCCTTCTGATCATGACTTGGTATATTTACTCATTAGATGGAAGCATGAAACTTGGGGGCATGTGGAACTTCAAACTCTGATGAATTTATTAAGAGAGGATTATTGGATTTTGAAATTCAGGAGGACTGTAAGAAGGGTCATACATCAATGTGTTAAGTGTAGACGGTTCACGGCTAAATCGGGTTCTGTTGAATCCGTGGAATTACCTGAAAATAGAGTAAGGGATGCCTCAATATTTGAGGTAGTGGGGATAGACCTTACTGGACCACTTGTTTTAAGGAACAGGCGAAAGGTGTGGATTGTTATATTTACTTGTGCCGTATATCGGGCGGTCCATTTGGAACTGGTGACTTCTCTTTCAACCGAGAACTTTCTGCAAGCTTTCAGACGTTTTGTAGCAAGGAGAGGACGCCCCTATGTAGTGTACTCGGACAACGGTACCAATTTTCGTGGTGCGAGCAGAGCTCTAGGGAATCTAGACAATGCGGTAGTCCAATCAGAGAGTACCAAGCAAAATATTAATTGGAAGTTTATCCCTCCGTCGGCTCCATGGTGGGGTGGATGGTGGGAAAGATTGATTGGTTTGCTGAAACAACTCCTTAGGAAGATTCTTGGTCAAGCTCGTTTGGAATTTGAAGAACTTTACACCATTATCTGTGACACAGAGTCTTTGATGAACTCACGTCCATTGACTTACATGTCTGAAGATGTCGAAGATCTTAGTCCATTAACCCCTGCCTTGTTCTTACACGACCTCAAAGAAATAGGAGTTCCAGATCTGGACTCTATTGAAAGGGCTAGTCTTCAGAAGAGATACCGATTTAGACAAAGGTTAAGAGAAGATCTGCGGAAGAGATTCCGGACGGAGTATTTTGGATTCTTAAGGCAAGAGACTAGAAGACGCTCGAAGACAAGACCTATCAAGGTGGGAGATCTGGTGTTGATTGGACAAGATAATGCTAAGCGAGTCAATTGGCCTTTGGCGAGAGTTGTGGAGGTCTACCCTGGCCGAGATGGACCTGTGAGGGTCGCCAAGTTCAGAACCAGCAAGGGCGTCCAGATTAGGCCGGTTCAACGGCTCTACAATTTAGAGATACCCGCCGATCTGGGGAGTACCTTGAGGAGTATACAGTCGGAACCACGCCGGGGAGGCTCCCGAGGAGAAGCCAGTAGGGACCCTACGAAGATAGCCCAATCCTAAAGAACTGGAATGAACGGTCGTTTCCCAACTATTTGTTGAGTTTCTGTAGAAAAACTCAAGGTGGGAGTATGTTGGGAAAAGAATGTTATTTTTCTTATAGATTTATATTTTTTTAAATATATGTAAATTTAATCCATTATAAGAAACATATTTGCCATATGTAAATATTTATATGTATATATATTCGTGACAAAAAATAAAGTAGTTGACTGGTTAGAGTCGTGTGGTTTCTCGGCCCGCTCTCGAGAGGTCTACGCCTTGGTTGATACCTGCCTTAGACACTTCCGCGGATTTGACTTCTTGGGAATCGCTCTTCTCTACCTTTGAGATTCCACGGATTTTTCCTCCCCGGGACCAGAATAAGAGACTTCGGGCGTCTGGGCAAAATAGAGCCTGGGCGCTGCGCCGCTGAACGCGACAGAGGGGTTCTCGGAAGCTGATCTGCAAATAAGGAAATCGGGACGCCTCAGTGGCTGACGCCGCTCATTATTATTATCTTTACCTGGGGATAAGTTGTTTTTATCATCTGACTCTCTCTCTCTCTTAAAATACATCTTGTAAATAATTTTTATTGGAGAACTAAAAGGTAAATACCCTTTATAATAAATTAATTATCCCCAAATTTGCCCTTGCTTTATTTATCTCTGCGACATATTTTGGCGGAGACGCTGGGTAACGTTACGGAACTTCGAAGAAGTCGACGTCTACAGGGACGTGAACCAATTCTTGAACTTTTGCCACAACGAATAAAAATGGAAGACGACCACAGACCTACTGTTAGCGGATCCTACCTCCCTTGTCAGCGCCAACGAGATCCTTCTACCTTTTCTGGAGATGGAAATATAAACCCTGGACAGTGGTTGAAGGAGTACGAGAAGGAGTGCAAGAATTTGACGTGACCATTATCTACAAAAGCGGACGCAAACATAAGGATGCCGATTGTCTGTCAAGGAGCCCGCTTGAGAACGATCAACCAAGTGCTGTGATGTCACTAACCAACGTCGATATCGAGCAGACTAAACACCCGGATTTAGCTAAAATAATCGATAATTTAAACTCGGGCTACACCAGAAATGAATTCAGCATAATCGACGGCATCGTATACAAGAAAAACTATAGCACAACTGGAAGACCCTGGCTTATAATGATTCCTAAGCACTTAAGATCGGAAGTTATGGCAGATTTTACATGGCGCTCCTACAGCTGGGCATTTGGGTTTCGCCCGAACGTATGACAAAGTGAAGAAACGATTTTATTGGCCTGGCCTTTATAGAACTGTTCCCCAATATGTAAGCCATTGTCGGGAGTGTCAACGAAGGAAGAAATTACCTCGACGTCCGGCTGGACAACCTGTATCCATACCACCTGTAGAAAATCCATTCTATAAGATCGGGGTTGATCTCCTTGGAAGATTTCCAGTTTCTAAAGATGGAAACCGTTGGATCATTGTGTGCACCGATTATATGACAAGGTATGCCATAACGAAAGCGATCCCAGACGGAGGAGCAATCGAAACAGCTAAGTTCCTGGTTGAAGATGTTATCTTGAAGCATGGAGCTCCTAAAGAAATAATAACAGATCGCGGTAGAAATTTCATTTCTCAAGTAATAAAAGAGATCAATGCTCTGTGCGGAATTGTACACAGATTTACAACCGCCTACCATCCCCAGACCAACGGCCTGACTAAATGGTTCAACAAAACTCTGGGAGATATGTTGTCCATGTACACAGGGGTTGAGCAGAAGGACTAGGACCAAGTTTTACCCTACGTAACTTTTGCTTACAACACTGATAAACAGGAGGCGACCGGCTACACTCCGTTCTTTCTTCTCCACGCCCGCGAGGCCGAGACATACATCGATGCCGTACTACCCTACCTACCAGATGAGATCTCTGACGACTACGTTGGAGAACTTGTGACCAGAGCTGAGGAAACGCGTCAACTCTCCCGATCACGCCTTCTACAATCACAGGCGAAAGACCGTAGACTTTACGACCAGAAACATACTCCAGTCTATTACCAGAAGGATGATCTTGTGTGGGTTTTTACTCCCATCCGAAAAGTAGGACTCTAAGAAAAGCTACTGAAGAGATACTTCGGTCCATACAAGGTGACCAAGACGCTTTCAGAAGTTACGTATGAAGTAGAGCCCGTGGACCCGTCTCCCCGATCACGGAAAGCCAAGGATATCGTCCATGTCATTCGAATAAAGCCCTACCTGGACCCTTAAGAACAACATTCCATTCTGCTAGGGAACACCAGCCGTGATAGATTTCCTTCCAGAACAAGGGCTGAGACAAGCTAATCAGCGGGGCGCTGTTTTCTCTAAAGAGGGAGTAATGTCAAGAAACTCTATCCAGATGGGACACCTGTCAATCATCCCAGGACCCCGGGGGAGTCCACAGGTGTGAGGGGTTCTCGGTAGCTGATCTGCAAATAATGAAAACGGGACGCCTCAGGGGCTGACGCCGCTCATTATTATTATCTTTACCTGGGGATAAGTTGTTTTTATCATCTGACTTTCTCTCCCTTAAAATGCATCTTGTAAATATTTTTTATTGGAGAACTAAAAGGTAAATACCCTTTATAATAAATTAATTATCCCCAAATTTGCCCTTGCTTTATTTATCTCCGCGACAATATGAAAAAATAGTACAAATGTGATAATGTACTGGGATAAGGTGCATAAATTATGAAAAAGGCATCTCCTTTTCGTGCTGATGGCTTGCGCATCTGTCGCGGTCTCACGCAATTCTGGACTTAACTACCCGTTTCATGATTTTTCAGGATACCTGAATGACCAGTTTTTTGGTCGTTGAGGTACAGCTAGCACCACGCTGATGAGGGACAACAGCCCGAAACGCGTCCGTGGTTAGCTTTTATTGATTAATCAAGAATGGGTATTTGACCAATTCTGGATTAATTAAAAATCAACGAGAATAGTTTATATTTATTCCGATAGATGGCGCAAGCCATCAGCAACTTTCAGTTGCACGATAAGGAGACGCCTTTTTCATTCTCTATTATATGTATGTTGCACGCCTTTTTGCGGAGCCAGTGGCCTGATGAAGCGCGACCACGTGAAAGCTTGCCTCCCAATTTCTGAATAAAGAAACTCTGCAAATATTTTTATATCATTTAATTCAATTATAATATTATTTGGGGGGTCGGTGGAAGGCTGGTTAAACCGTTTGGTTTACGACCACTACGACCCGGGTTCGATCCCCGCATCGGACACTTTTTTCTGTTTAAAAAAGAAAATGCTCCAATGGCCCCCGATTCTTGCAAAAGTCCAACCCCACCAGCGAGTGCAAGTAACCAAACGGGGCTCTGGCACATTTGTAAGTGCAAAGTCGAACTGCTTTCACATGTGTAGACATGTGGTGCGCTTACAGTAAAAAAAGCAGTCGCTAACTACCCACCATGATTATCATGGCCTGTACCACGTGTACTAGGGATAAGCAAAAAAAAAAAAAATAATATTATTATTATTTGCATCTATATTTTTTCAAATAAAAATATGCTATTAGAGTTTATTGAGTAATTATATGAATATTTTTAACATCATTTTTTAATTTAAAAACTAACTTTTATAATGTGCTTTTACTGCGTCGGGAAAATATAGGGAGGGCTTGGTTTATTAGACGTGAACCCTCACAGCATGTTCGCCACTTCAATCTGCAATAACACTACATTGGGCTGTTTAGATTTAATTAGTTTGGGTCTAAAATAAATTTAATCTTGTGGAGTTCACGTGTTTAAAGGGGGAATGAGATATCTTCAAAGAATAAATACATTTTATTCATTTTTTCAATTATATCCTTCTTGATATACATTTTTATCAAAAACTATATATAAGAGGGTATAAACTCTATAGGCTTGATACCCTAATATGATTGAATATAGATAAGAAAGAAGAAGAGGGAGTATAAATACACACATAACTAAACCACACAAAACATATATATAGTAATTCATATCATAAATTGATTACGGAATAATGAGTATTAATTATAATATATTTCTTATGGATATTTATATATTTCACAATTTTATATATACATTATAGGTTGATTCACAAAATCATTCAATTCCACTTAACTCTAGAGTCTCCCATGAGAAACCGACTGAAACTTGGAAAACCCCGATCTCTCCTCTAAGACTCCGTCATGTCATGTAGCCAGAAGGTGTCTTACAGCCGAGAGTTTCTGATAAGAACAATTTCCAGGAGTGACAACGGGTTTAGCCATAGTTTTAGGCAGGCTTGGGGGACACTCTACTATGTATTGTTACATTTCAATAGATGAGTGTGTCTTTAATCCATTTTCTCTTTGCGAATGTTTTTGCAAAATAAATCCTATTGTCGATTTTTCCACAGGTTCTCTCTCTCTTTGTCTTGAGAAACGTGATTAGAAAAAAATTGAAAATTGATTTAATTAATAATTGATTATGGTTAAATTAATATGGTAAAATATTCCTAATATATATCACATCAAAATTATTTGTACTTCGTTTTTGATTTAAAAAAAAATGAATAAATCAATAAATAAAGTAATGTATATACTTAGAAACACTAAGCTACAAATCAGGTATAATGCTAGCATAAATTGCTGGTTCTATTTAAAATCACAGGAACTTAAGACAGCTAGAACGTTATGTTTCTTTATTACTGTAAAATCGGGAAGGCTTTCAAGCCAACAGCTCTACATCAAGACTCTACGTGAAATATGTCATATGTGTTCTTTTTTTAGCACGTAGGGCCTTGATGAAGAACGGTTGTATTGGAAGCTAGTTCAATCTTATCGTAATAAAGGAACGTATAACTCTAAATAAATTTATAGGATACCGTGATTTTAAATCAGGTTAATGCTCCTTAGAACGTAACGGAATAAAGCAGAAGGTGGTATGCAGAGGTTCGTGCACCAAGGTCGTGTGGCCGTCAAAGTTGGGGTTGGTGCCGGGGGCTATGGTCACCTGGAAGCGATTGGCGATAGAGGCGGTGTAGAGGAACACTTCCAGAAGGGCCAGACCCTCGCCCGGACATGCTCGACGTCCTGTGCGCACAGTTGACATGTCAAACTTTAAGAGATTCCGAAAATTGAAACAAAACTTGCTGAAATAAACATTAGCTTTGAATTTCAAGAGTATTTTCCATTCAGTGCCTCGTGTAACGCGCACTCTGTCACCAAATAGTATATTTCTACATGCGTGAAGTGGCCTAAGATACTTTAGGTCTCGTACCTTGAAGCTAGATAACATTTAGTGAGAGCGTGTTAAACGAGGGATTACCTACTTTCAATATGTTTTTACTTAGAAGTTATGATATATTGATATTAAATATAGAAGGAAAACTGTGATAACAAGATGTTACCTAGAGTAAAAGGCATGAAGGCTTCGTGTTTGACCAACTTGGTGCCGTTCTCATTGAGGAACCTCTCGGGACGGAAGGTCTCCGGGTCCCCCCAGTACTTGCGGTCTCGGTGACAAGCGTAAAGGTTGGGGATGATCACTGTATTCTCGGGAAGCGTATAGCCCGCCAACTGGACTGTGGTGGATGTGCTGGAATAGACATTTTGGCGTCACCTGGCGGATTGGGGAGGTAGTGCACAAGGGAACCCCGGAAAAGGGATATTTATAATATTTTCAGAGCATTAATGATTATAACTCAAAATATGTACATATATGAATATAAATATTGTCACAATGATTTAATTGATATAAAACACTTTGTACAACGATATTTATTATCAGACTTAAGATTAATAACCAAAATTAACTCAACGTTCTAACTCACAAAGGGAAAAAAATGTCAACCATATTTATATAATTTGAAAACCAAAGCTGCTACGTTTTCCCCTTCTTAAAAATAGCGCCCCGCTGTTTGGAGAATATTAACCGGATTAGAATACTATATTCGATGTCTAGTTTTGCTTCTTGTTGTTGAACCAGAGTATGGTTGTTGAGTAGGACTACGGGATAAAGGTACGTGTCGCTTCTTCGTTTGTTGTTTGGAGTATTGGTCGTTTGATTTTTTATAAGGCTTCATACGCAGGATTTTGTAACAACGTCCTTGGCTTTGCTTCTCCTTGATGTTGGATCAAAATCTTCGAACTCATAGGCCACGTCAGATAACCTACGCAACACCTTGTATGGGCCGAAGTATCGCTTCATTAATCTTTTCGAAAGTCCAACCTGTCGGATGGAGAATAGATACCTAGACGAGATCTCCGGGATGGTAGTAAAGCATCCGGTGTCGTGAGTTGTATCTCACCATCTTTCTGATGCGCCTTTAACTGTTTAGATTCTAGGAGCATCTATGTATGAGATAGCTTACATCATAATCTTCTGGATCTTTGGGGGAAAATGTAATCAAACAAACAAACAAACAAAACAGCTTTATTAGGGCATCTTGCCCTGTACGGATTCTCCGTGGAGTTACAGACAATATTAACCATAAGAGAACAGGTGAAAATATAGTATTTACAGTCAAGGTATGTCAAACAGGGTGACTTTTTATTGTGCCCCTGTTCTTCTCTCTTCCATGAGTGCAATTTTATTCCCAACCGCTTTTTGAAAGTTGAACAGTTCAATTGCCCAACTTTTCTTATCTGAAACAGTTTTTATTAGCTTTATTGAGTTCAAATGCGGTCTAGGAAGACTTTTCAGGATCTTTTTTCTCTCTCCTTCCAGATCCCCGCATTCAGCAATAAAATGGTATATTTCATCAGTTATCTGACTTCCACATAACCCACAGTACAAATCTTCTTTCTTAATTGCGTAAATATGATTTTCTTTGATCATTGTTGACATTAATCTGATCTGTGCAATAAAACTCACTAAAGCTGAAGACAAATTGCATGAAAAGTAATTTTCTGGAATAAATGAATCATAAAGTAACCTATAGTTTGAGTATGTTTTCGTAAGAGATAATTTTGCCAGATCTTGCTGCAATAGCTGTTCAATTTTTATTTTTAGTATATTCGGAAGTTCGATCTGTATGTCATCATAATTTAACCTATAGTTTAGCCATGTGAGTCCACAATGATTGATGATATCCATAATATTCTTACAGAATCCTATAGGTTTTTTTGTCATTAAGGAAATTTCCTTCAATCTATTCCAGCATAGCTTAGGTAGTCTATTGTCTTCCATTTTTTGTAATCTAATGAAATATTTCAAAATTAATTTGATCGTTGTAAAAGTCAAAGATATTCTGCCTGTTTCCAGCCTTACAATGTACCCTGGTATATATCTTGGTAGATTCAGAAAATTTTTGATAAACGTATTCTGTAATTGGTCTATAATATCCGTATTGTCCCAAGCCCACACAGGGGCCGCATAGAGCAGTATTGATTTAATAACTGAGTCAAATAGATTCAGAGCAACTTTTAATGAGTTAATTTTTTCTTTTTTTATCAGTCTAATAGTTGCATTTATTGCCGTATTTGCTTTGGCTTTATAAAAGAGGGCTACCTTTTTACTATTAATAGTGGAAGTGAATGGATATCCCAGATATGTAATATTGGACGCAACAGTCAGTGGGGTGTCACCCCAGTACCAGTTTTCGTGTCTTGCCGGTCTTCCTCCATTTCTGAATACTATTATTTTGGACTTATTTTCATTTAAAACTAATTTGTTCTTATCCAGGTAAGACTTTAGTAAATTGATTTTAATTTGAAGATTAATTTTCGATTCTCCAATTATGGCTATGTCATCCGCATACATAAGTAGGTGTAAAACGCCAAAATCAGGGAGATGAAATCCTGTAAGTGCTGAGTTATTATAAAGTTCTATTAGGTCGGCCATATATAGTATAAATAAAAGTGGGGAAAGTGATTCTCCCTGCAACACTCCAGAATTAATTTTCACATTATTTGAATATTGTCCTTTCCATCGGATAGTGATCTTAGCTTCTTGGTAGAAGTTTTTTATCAGCATTACAAATTTATTGCTAATGCCCATTTTATGCAATTTTTGCCAAAGTAAATCATGTGGGACTGTGTCGAAAGCTTTAGTCAAATCGACGAAGAAGACATATAGCTTGCCTCGTTTTCTTCTCAGAGATAATTGGATGAGTGAATTCAGTAGTATTATGTGGTCAGTGCATGATCGGTTCTTACGGAAACCTGCTTGGTTTTCTAAAATAATCACTCTTTTTTCTATCCAGTTGTTTAATCTGTTACTTAGTATTGTAGTAAATAATTTAGATATATTACTGCAGAGGGCAATCCCTCTGTAATTTGTTGGGTTATTCTTATCACCGCTTTTATATATAGGGTGTACTATTGAGTTCGTCCAGAGTTGCGGGTATTTTTCTGTGGACATTATTTTGTTGAATAGGTTTTTCAATTTATTTAAAGTCGGTATTGGTAAATTCTTTAGCAACTCATTTGGTATACCATCGAGTCCCACTGCTTTGCCGTTCGCTAGTTTTTTTACTACATCATGGATCTCTTCAAGGGTTATTTCCGCGTCTAAATCTGGATCTTTCCAACCGATCATCTGGTTTACCGTAAAAGTAGCTTCTTTATTTTCTTTGTTCAGTAAATTTTTATAAAATAAAAACCATTCTTTTATATCAATCTCACCTTGTATTATTGGTTTTTTTCTGAAGGATGCAATGGCATTCCAGAAGGATTTGGGATCTTTGGCGTTCTTTATCCTTTCATTCTTGTCCTTATTGAATTCATCTCTTTTTCTTTGCAGGAGCTTAAAATATTCCCTCCTAGCCTCAATATATTTTTGGCGGTCGTGTATGTTATTTGAGTTCCTACATCTTTGTAAACTTACTTTGGTCGTTTTTTTCATAATATAGCAATCTTTGTCATACCAAGGTTTTGAAAGTTGGTGTCGTCGTTTAGCAAATTTAATTATATTTGCCGATTCCATTGCCGTGTAGATCTGTTTAGTAAAATTTGCTGTTTCTGTGTTAATATCGGTTTCATTTCCAACTTCAATATCACTTAAATTATGTTTTAGCATCTCCACATTTTCTTTCGTCCAAATGAATTTTCGTATTAGTATTTCATTTTTGTACGAGGATTTAATAGCTTCATACCCAGTATTAATTTGTAAAACAATTGGTAAGTGGTCTGAATATGAAAGTTCTTCGATCCACATATCCGATATGATCTGTGTTAAACCGTGTGTGTACATGAAATAATCCAAAACCGATGAACCTCTTTCTGAAATAAAAGTGAATGAGCCGTGCGTGTCACCCCTAGTTCTTCCATTAGCTATTGTTATAGAATTTGAGTCAGTGAAGGAAATTAGTTTTTCAGATAGTTTCGAAGATATTAGGTCTTTAGATTTCCTATATTTGTTGAGGGGTGAATTTAATTTCAGTGGGTTATGGAAGCCTCCAGCATTGCCTATTCTAATATTGATGTCACCAGCTATTAGTACTTCGTTACCTTCACTCATGTGATAATCAATATGCCTAAGTAAATTTGTTAAATTTTGTTCTTGTAATGCATTAGGAGGTAAATAAGCAAACAGCAAACATATACTCTCGGTGGTTTTGTCTAGAAATTTGTGTGTCAAGACAGATATCCAGTAAGGGTTTGTTTCGATTTTTCTAACCGTATGTTGGAAGTTTTTTTTTATTCCAATCAGAATTCCCCCCGAGCCCCTTCCCTTTAGTTCTGTCTTCATTGCTGGGCTTTGAATTATGTAATATTCATCAGTTAACAATTCAATAACACCAGTGATCCATGTTTCATTTAGTGCAAAAAGTTCGTATTTTTTTAGGTATTCAACGAGTGGAAATATTGATGTTATTCTATTGAATCCATTTATATTCCATTGTAATATTTTAATTTTAGTATCTATATGTTTGGCCTGAGTTACTTGTTTGTCTTTTATTGCCGATTTACAGTTTTTCGTATGTGTATACCTAATTTTAGTTGTATTTCTATCTGATATATTTTCCATAACCTTTGAGTTTTTAATTTTAGAAGTTTTAGCCGTGAGTGTTTTATCATAAAGTGGCTGTATGGACATTGTATTAGAGATCTGTTTATCAATGGGTTGACTATTTACAAGTGATTGTTTCCTATCTGCCTGCTACAATGAATGTCCATTGGCATCTACAATTTGTCCATCACAGACCTTATATGCTATGCCATTAATTATTAACTTATTGTCCCTTAGCTTAGCTAGAGTACCTTTTTCGACGAGTTCTCTTCTTTTGACATTCAGAACGCGTCGTTGTTCTCTCATCTTCATACTATAGTCCTTCGATAGTGAAATCTTAGTTCCTCTTAGATTGAAAGCAGCTTTGAATAGAGTTGTTCTATCGTTTTGTTCTGGGACTTCAACCAGGATCGGTGCACCAGGTTTTCTGGATACTCGGTGGCATCGCGTGATGTTTATCTTCTCCGTTGTCCGCATATTTTCTTCGATAACCCTCCGTATCCGTTCTCGGCAGTCCTCGTTAATGTCTTGTTCTATTCCGCAAAAAATAAGGTTCCTTTCTCTGCTCTTTGCATCCAAGTATTCAAGCTGGTCTTCTAAGTCTTTTATTTTTTTGGAGTTTTGAGAGAGTGCTGCCTTTGTAACGGCAGAAGATTCCTCTAATTGTTGCAGTCTTTGATTTATATTTTCTACTCTATCGTCGATTGCCGAAAGACGGGATTCCAGCCTCTCACCCCAGTTATCCAGCCTTTTGGTGAGTGCATTTATCAGATCTTTGATCTCTTTATCCCTATCTAAGCTTGTTTCCAACGTCGTTTGTTTGGACATCCTAGGGCCTGGATTTTGTTCAATACCAGCTAATATTAAGAGCATTAAAACTACACATATAAGGAGAAAGTTTCGGTAATATTTTGAAAGTGAAATATTGACGCGTGATAAGCAAATCTTTTTGCCGCCGTATGTATCCGGCTTGAAAGTATGTAAATTTAACTCAGAATTCTTGTCTAATAGACATAAAATTATGATGGTAAGATATATTGGATATGAAGGTTTCATTTCAGATATATTGAGTTTGAACTTTAGCAAAAATAGAGGAAATATTTTAGTAAGACAGTTCACTTACCGAGAGCGACGTTGCTTGCAGCCTATTCGTGCCGCCTCCTAGCGGAGAATCGGGAAAATGTAATCATATTGTTCATGGAGCAGGAAGAAAGGTGAGGAACCAGTGGTCTCTTGCCGAGCTGTATTCTAAGCGAAGGTCACTAATGGCACTTCATCCCAAATATTTTGCTCGACATCAACGTAAATCGAAAGCATATCGCCTAGCGTCATATTGAAACTTTCGGTCAGTCCGTTGGTCTGAGAATGGTACGCCGTGGTCATTCGGTGTTTTTTCACACAATTTAATGATCTAGGATACCACTCGAGATTGTAAAACTCCATCATTAATTATTATTATTGTCGTCCCTTGATTCAAAATCACTTATTCCAACAACAACAACAAAACTGGTTATTTCTTATTGCTCCTGTATTTGGCAGAGATCGCGTAATTGCAAAACTAGTAAACTAGCAGATACAAACCATAATCCATTTATTTCTCATATTAGATTTTAGAAACATTCCAAGCAGGTCTATTTCGATTCTTTGAAAATGTGCTTCTGCCGGAGGTATAGATATCACACGACCCGGGGGGCAGCTTAGAGATAGACTTTCTTCGCTGACATTCTCTGCATTGGACAACATATCTTTTCACACTTCTATAGAGGCATGTCCAATAAAATCGATGACGAATTCTATCATATATCCTCAGGAATCCAAGATATCTAGCAGTTGGTGCCTCATGTAAGTGTTATAAAATTTCTTGGTAAGATGCCTAGGAATGACTGGCAACCATTTTTTCCACAACGAGAGTCATAGCTGTTCTTGCATAGAACACCTTCCACTACCTGGTATCTATTTTATTTTGGACCCTCTCTTGAATTCCCTTGGCTCGTCAATATTCGAGCAAGATAAGGATCGCTGAGTTTTTCGAGGGGAGGTCAAGGCTGGCGATGGTGCCCACGTCTACTTCTAACGGTGGAGCATCGCTTTCCAAACTTTCCGAATGTCAGATATTCTATCCCTATAGTCGAATAATTTCTTTCGGCTTCCATCAAAGCTCGAGAAGCGTAGGAAATGGCTTTTTTCCTTTTCATTTTGTATCTGCACCAGAACTTCTCCGATACCATAACCAAGTTCATCGATTTCATAACATCCTACGAGAGGGGCTATGAAATCGGTTGATTTCTAGTCAGAAAACCGGCCACTTCACCAGCTTAAACACCTGTTTGGTACCCCTCTCGTAGGATGTTATGAAATAGAAGCCTCCCATGTACTGATGAGGGCCATAGCCCGAGGGCATGGTATATAGGTTTGCTTTTTGTCAGAAGTTTCCAAAACTGGTGTTTTGGCTCATTCTATATCACCACTCGTAAAGCGAATTTTACTAGGATGATGCACAATTCAAGGGAGAGATGTCTATCTGGGTACATGATTATAACCCTCCCTTGATTAATCAAGAATGGGTATTTGGCCAATTCTGGAATGATTAAAAATCAACGAGAATAGTTGATATTTATTCCGATAGATGGCGCCAGCCATCAGCAACTTTCAGTTGCACGATAAGGAGATGCCTTTTTCTTAATATATATCCACATATAGAATTGAAAATATCTTATCTCTATTTCCGCCCAATCCTAAAATCAAGAGGAAACAAATGGTCACAGAATAAGTCCCAGATGGATTCTACCTCCGTATGACTCCCAGAGGAGTAATGGTCTGCCACCGCAATATCTCCAAGATGAAGGCCTCAGTGAAGGGCATGGAGATCCGATCTTCAGGGCAAGGACTCCGATCAGGTCCTAGGACATTCCGCGCCTCATTCCTGAGCTTGGTCTGGTAGTGAGGCTTGAGGGCCATGGTCAGCACTATCCAGGACATGGCAGTGCGGGCCGTGTTGCTGCCAGCGCCGAACAAGGTCTGGGTGTTGCCAGTAAGGGCTTCCACTGTATACACCATCGTATGTGTTTATATATATATCATTGCTTATTTATAAAGTATAAGTAACTAGATTAAATATTAATTATCGCAAAAATATCTATATAAAATATGATGTCAAAAATTCATAAAGATTATAAGAACAATTATTTCTTATATAAAAAAAAACAACACAAACGCAACACAAAGCTTATATACGTATATTGGAATTGAAAATTAATTTTATTAATAAATATTTCCGCAAAAAAGGGAATCTCTCGTTTAAAAACACATCAAAAATGCATTCAATTTGGCGCCCCTTTTCAGAACGTAGAGGTAGTGATAAAGATTGTATTGAGACACCAGCTTTGGCGAATTCAGACCGAGGTCAACCTGTATACCATAATTTCAGGTTATAGTCCTCATCAGTACAGAGACGGTTTCGATTTCATAAAATTTTGCTGGTGATGTGTTAGTAGGGCTGAGCCATCGTAAGATATTATCAAATCGAATCCGCCCCTGTGCCATAGCCCGAAACGGAATCAAACAAGTTGGCTTATTTTTCTGAAATTTCCAAATCTGATGTTGTGGCACATTCTTCATCAACACCTCTACGTTCTGTATTAGACTGATAAACTAAATGCTTTCCAAATTCAAATTCATTAAGCCAATTAAAACTGTTCTAATTAGGAGCTTTATCTCCTAAAGCTTTCATCAATCTTTCATGGGATTCTTTATAAGTTAAATTTATAATCATAAATATCATGGGCGAAAACTTTCTCTAGTCAACTACATTGTGTCTGATGCAATGTTTAGAAATTATCGCTGCTGCTGTAAACAAAGTCGCGCTCTCTATGAGTCACTGTTGCTACTATTTTATGAAAATGCAAATGTAGGTAAAAAATGCATGTAGATTTTAAAGGCATAATTTATTTTGTAATATTTTTTAAAAATTTAATATTGATTGCAAAAACCTTTGGAGTTACTCTTGTATATACAACAATGAGCTATTGTATCAAAAACCAATAACTACATTATCCGCAACAATAATATTTAATCCACAACAATGACATTTTCCCTGAGCAATGCTTACCTTATTACCAAATATGAGGTCTTTATCCACAACAATGATTACACTAGTACACACACTTTTTCCTTCTTAATATTTGAAAGTTGTTTCTAGTAAATTCCAACCCGTAGATCATGAATATAACCTTAATTTTTCAAAATTAGCTTAATTTTTTTAAGAATATTTGAAAATATTTAATTTTATAAACAATCAGCTTCTTTATAAAATTAAATATTTTCAAATATTCTTTAAAAAAATTAAGCTAATTTTGAAAAATGAAGGTTATATTCATGATCTACGGGTTGGAATTTACTAGAAACAACTTTCAAATATTAAGAAGGAAAAATATAATGCGGCTTGTGATTGTAAAACGACATTTGAAATAGTATCCCGCATGTGTTTCCTTTCAACGAAAAATCAAAATTTATTTCAAGGAGAAACAACAATCATTTCTAACCTTTTAGATGAGGTATGAAACCTTCACCCTTTCATACCTCATCTAAAAGGTTAGAAATGATCGTTGTTTCTCCTTGAAATAAATTTTGTTTTTCGTTGAAAGGAAACACATGCGGGATAGTATTTCAAATGTCGTTTTACAATAACTACTTTGTTCGTAACAATGAAATTCTATCCAAAACATTGGCCACTTTATCCACTAAAAGGTTTATTTTATGCACAACAATGATTACTTTATCCGCTTTATTTGAAATAATTTTTGCAACAATTCTAAATTTATCCTCAATAATGAAAATTTATAAGAACAATCAGTCTTTATGTACAACAATTCATTTTTTGTTCAAAACGATAATATTTCATCCAAAAATAACTACTTGGTTCACACAACAATTTCTTATTTATTCACAAAAATGAAGTTTCATTAACAAAAATGACTACTCACTTCACAGCAATGACTGCCTTATCTATAACAATTGATTTTTTATTCATAACAATCAATTCTATATTAACAATAAGAAACTTATTTGCATCAATGGCTACTTTATATCCTAAATGGAACTTTATGCTCAACAATGACTACTTTGCCCACGACAATGTAACTTTTGCCAAAAAAATCAATTTTATCTTCATCAATGAAACTTTGTCTACAACAATGGAACTTAATACACCACAATTACCAATGTATCGCCAAGAATAAAATTTCAACCACAACAATGACTATTGTATATACTTTATACTTATAGTCTTTTTAAAAAATCACAACAAGGATATTTTATCTACAAAAATGACTACATTATCCGCAGCATTTCAATTTCTCTCATCAGCGGACTTAATGTACAACAATGACTTCTCTATATCCACAACAATAATGTATTCTTTTAAATGACTACTCTGTATACAACAAATGAAATTATATACAAAACATGAACTAATTTATTCACAAAAAATGAAAACTATATCCAAAGCAAAGAAATTTTATGTACAACAAATAGTACGTTATCCGCGCATCATCGAAAGATTTTCACAACAATGCCTACTTTATCTTCAACAATGAAATTTTATAAAATGATAAATCTATATGCACAACAATAAATACTCTGACCCCCTCCCCAAAAACGTTTATTATTCATTAAAAAAAAACAACTAGTCTGTTCACAATAATGTCTAGTCTATTTACAAAAACTACTAGTCTATTCACAAAAACTACTAGTCTATTCACAAAAATTAGTTTTTATATACACAAAGAAACTTTATTAGCAAAATTTACTCCTCTCTCCACGACAATAACTACCTAAATCAAAAAGAATGAATTTTTGAGGAAAACATTGGCTAATCTATCCACGACAATTAAATTTAATACATAGTCATGATTACTCTTTCCTTAACAACGTTGGCCAAGAAATGCCGCTGGGGACTCTTTGGCGATACTTCATCGCACTCTACTTCGGGGGGCAGAGTCAGCTTGTACTTAATTATTTATTAATAAAAGAAAATTTTCCCTCAGCGAATTATTTTTATTAATAATTATACCAAAGAGATTATATTAATAATTATTATTTATATGTCACCTATATGTTAGTTTCTCACTTCATTTTATCATTGTAATAATATTTGTGCATAATATGTACCTATGTAATTGTATTCAATTTCTATAAACAACAATGAGAGATTATGCATACCCTTGACTAATTTTCCCACTACAATCAATACTTAATCCACAACAATGATTAGTTTATCCACCAAAATTACTAGTATATCCACAACAATGAAAATTCATCAACGACAATGATATTCTATACACAACAATGAAGCCTTATCCACAACAATGAATTTTATGTACAACAATGACTACTCTATCCACACCATTGATTACTTTAATCACAACAATGATCCTTTATGCACAAAATTATTACACTATTAACAATAATTACTATTTTTTATTTGCATTTAAATCTTATTTAAAACAATGAAACTTTATCAACAACAATGACCACTTTCTCTTCAAAATGGAATCATTTCAACAAAATCGCTATTTTAGTCACAACAAGGAGCCATTTTGCACAATAATAAATAACTCACAAAGAATAATTCTTTATTTAAAATAAGAAATACCTTAGCCAAAAAACGCTTTTTAAATACTATTTTATTCCCAAAATTTAGCTAATTCATCCATAAAAATGACTATTTTATTAGCAACAATGAAGCTTTTATCCACAAAAACAAAAATTGATCCAAAACGATGAAATTTTGTCCACAGCAATGAAACTTCGCACTATAATGACTACTTTCTCCATAACAATGAAACATTTTCATAATAACAAGTCATTTTCACACCTACATACAACTATAAATACTTTACTCAATACAATGACTATCCACAACGTGGATTAAAGCTTATAACGATTCGTTTTTGTTTTTTTTTTCTCGATAGAACTCGGTGATATTTCAAGTCAAAAGGCTTTTATTCTTCTTTTAGCTTAAAAGCTCGCTCAGTTTTGATGAAATAAAAAATCGAATAAGTTTTAGTTATTGAAATTCTAAGATTCTGTGTGGGTAACATGAAAACCATTGAGATTTTGACTGAGGATGGTTAAACGATCGCTATAGGGTTTCTTCTACAGATACCCATTTTCTTATATTTATTCAATATACCTCAGGGTGATTATTATAATTTGGGATTTTGTATTTTCTGCGATAAGGTTTAGTAGGGAGAGACTCACTGGAGAAGTGGGGCAAGATCTTCCCGCTCTCTTTCTCTTCCAAGTAGTAGTCGATGTAGTCCCGTGGGTGGTCAGGGTCGCGGGTGGCCTTGTGTTTCTCTACTTCTTTGCTGTCACAGAACCATTAGCCTCTTTATTCTGTGCCAGTCGTTCATTATACCACTTCTCTCATGTGAACAACCATCTCCTTTAACGACAGCCTATGCAAAATTAAAAATGATATAATGAAACACACAATGATATAGATTACTAAAATATTTTAGGAAGATTACTTCTTTTAGACGATATATCATGAGAGGTTCCACTCTATAGATCTTATTAATAAAATTACTCTGTCTATAATTGCGATCATCACTAGTCTAAGTGTTTTTATAAAATATGTGCAAAACGTTGATAGTTTTTAAAGAACGTTCCCGATCTATTTATAAAATCTGAACATTCAATGGACATTTTAAATAAAATTTTACAAAAGGTGTTTTGTTCAAGAAGCGAGTAGACTAGCATTAGAAATTGTATCCTTCTACAAGGCTTCAAAAGGTTTTTCAAATTTGCAATCGATCCTTATTTAACCGGTATGGGCGACCCAAATACAGTTACAATCTGTTCTAATACCTAGGTACCAGAAAAATAATTTTTGATGCCCTCTGTTATCTGCGAATAAGTACATTTGAGTTTAAATTAATTTGGATTATAGATTGGAAACATAAAGTGAAAAAGATGTAGCCCGGATTATTTTGTTATTTGAATGGTTTAAGTACATGTAATGTGCCGTAAAACAAAAGTACTGAATAAATATAGTACTTTAAGTACATAAGTTCTATAATTTTATCAATACTCCCGACGGTTCATCACAGATATGTTAATTTGTTCGGATAAAACCACATTAATATTGGTTAATAACAGAGATTACATTAGTATGCTTTTTATATTAGAATATATTAGTTTCCTATAGCTTAAATTAGAGTTAGAATAAATTGGTTTGCACAGAATTGAAAAATGAACTAGACTTGAATATACAGTTTAAACCTTGAAGTATTCGAAGTTCAGAACACCAAACCGTTCAGAACTCAATGCTTAAACTGCCAGAGTTTCGGGCACGGACAACCTAACTGCTTCCTGAAACCATAGTGCGTTAAGTGTGCTAAATAGCACCATTCGATGGACTGTCGAAGAAAGTGAAGACAACTTCCTCCAAAATGTACAAATTGCGAAGAAGCTCACACTGCCAATTACCGCGGATGCCCAAAGTTTCCTAGAGTACCTCAACAACAACCAAGATACTCTAGTGAGTACGAATCTAACAATCCAACTCAGATTTCAAAGATATCTGAAACACTGCCAAAAATTGTAGAAAAAATAACCGAAGCAATGCTCAGGTTGCAACAAGAAAAACTCCTCGTTTGATACTAAGGATCTATGTAAAAAATTGATGCAGATAATAAAAACATACTTACAATGAATTGCTAACTTTTTTCAAATTATTGCTTGGAATAACAACGGAATCGTATCAAAGAAAGAATAATTATTGCACTTTTATAAGATAATTCAATAGACATTTCTCTGCTCAGTGAAACTCACCTTGAACTCTCAATTGATCCAAAGTTCAGGAACTATCAAGCTATTACAACTGACCGAATAAAAAGAAAAGGCGGTGGAACAGACATCATTATAAAATACTTTTTTTATATATATATAAATATTTAGACCCATACTTCTAACTTGGAAAATACTCAATTTTGATGAAACCAGGTGGGAAAACTCTTTTACAAATATCTGCAATATATAAGAAGCCTGATGCACCACTGTTGGAGGAAGATTTGAACCTACTGACAAAATACAACTACGCAACAATCATTGCAGGAGACAGGAACTCCAAGCATCCTCTCTGTGGATTAAGGACTCCTAACAACAGTGGAATCACACTTCACAATTTCTCTGAAAGAGAAAACCTCGACATTTTCGCACCTTCTTCACCCAGGTATTACAGTCCACTAGGCAATCCCGATTTCCTAGATTTCTATGTTTATAAAAACGTTCCCTTGACTTCAAAGGCCAGGACCACCGACGATTTATCATCTGACCATCTCCCTGTAATCTTGGAATTGAATTGTCGAAAGAATAATATCACAACTACATTCAGTCGAGTAACTAATTGGGTTCATTTTCAACAAGATCTAATCTTCACCCTGGAGAAGGAGGACGAAATGGTGATCTCACGAAACCGCGACATCCTGCGCTCCTTTGGCCATCCCGCCCTGAAAACCCTGCATGAGGACCTTATTCGCTTCATCGCCATGCGGACTGAGCTGGTCAAGGCCCTCCTTGCTGAGGTAGAGAACCTCACTGGCACCCTCGATGCCTTCGCGGAGCTGGACGAAGTAATGGAGGCCAACCAGCCCAAGACTGCCTGCCACTGCACCCAAACCAGCCCAGCTCCTTCCTGCAAGGAAACCAGCTCCCAGACTGACCCAATCAAACCCGCCACTCCTGCTCCTGCTGCTCTCCCTGCCAAGAAGCCTGCCTCCACCTTGCCTGCTCCTGCTCCAACCAAAAGGAAGCAGCCTGAGGCTCCCAACCCGCCTGCAAAGAGGACAATTTTGAAAGGTCCTTCAAAACCTGCGCCTTCCCGCGTCTCCAAGCCTGCGGCCGCCCAAGTGATCCTCCATGGAGAAAAATCGGCGGCCCACACAGTGGTCATCTCAGATGACTCACAGGCTGACCCAAGGGAGATGCTCAAAGCTGTCCGCGCTGCCCACACTCTCCCCCAAGGCGTTTGGGCCTCCCTGCGCACCAAGGGGAAGCTAGTCCTCCACTCCAGCAATCCTGACACCATTCCTGCGGTGACAACCTCCCTGGCCAGCAAGTTGGATGGAATGAAGGTCCGCCAGCAGAAGGAAATCCTGCCGCATATCTGCCTCTTCAAAGTGGACGAGGAAACCTCCAACTCCACCATTGAGGAGACATTCCTGGAAACCGCTGCTGTTAGAAAACTTCCTTGGGACAAAGGGTGCGCGTGGCGCATCGTTATGCACCCAGAAACGGGATCTGCACCGCCTCCATCGAGGTAGACCTCAAGACCTTTAGAGCCCAGGACGTTCGCGGGAGAATCGTGGTGGATGGAGTAATCCTCCACTTCGAGGAGTCCATCCGCGCCCGCGTCTGTTTCAGCTGTTGTGGCTTCGGCCACAACTCTGCCCAATGCACCAGAGCTCCTAAGTGCTTCCACTGCGGTGAAGACGGCCATGAAGGCCGCGCCTGCCCATCCATTGCCGACCAGCGCACCTCCAAGTGTACCAACTGCTGCGCCAAGGGCCTTCCTGACAAGCACGAGGCGAGAGCCTCAAGCTGCCCCATTCTGAAGTCTAGGGCCCTCAAGTTCTAGGCTTCAAGGACCTTCTGCCTCCACTTCCATCTGCCACTTCTACTGGATTCCTGGCCTAATCAAGACTCCTGCCACACTGCACCCTGGCGCTGTTCCCCTGCTTGCCCAACGTTTCCACTACCCCTGCGAGACATCTCCTGCCGCTAGATCCTAGGATCCCTTGCCACCTGACATCGCGTCTGCTGCCATGATGAGGGGGCTAGAAGTCCATACCACTAAATTGGACAATTAGCCCGGAAGCGAAAGACGACGTTGAGGTACAGCTTGCACCACGCTGATGAGGGCCAACAGCCCGAAACGCGACCGTGGTTAGCTTTTCTTGAATAATCAAGAATGAATATTTGGCCAATTCTGGAATAATTAAAAATCAACGAGAATAGTTGATATTTATTCCGATAGATGGCGCAAGCCATCAGCAACTTTCAGTTGCACGATAAGGAGATGCCTTTTTCTTAATTTATGCACCTTATCCCAGTACAATATTACATTTGTACTATTTTTTCAAATATATATATGGTAATATTTAAGCCAACAACCCCATATTGTATATAACTTATAACAAGATTTTCATGTTGTATAATAGAAACACATCTGTAAATGATTATACGCATGATTGACATGTGTCATTACATCATCATATGTATTGTACTTTGTACAAACTGAGGATAAATAAATAAAACTGTAATAGATTAAGAGTTAAGCTGAAGCAAAAGATAGAAGTCATAACGTCTAAAATCGAGATAGATTCAGAATTCCCACAACAACGTCTAAAAATGGAAACTGCCACGGCGCCAGTGTCCAATTTCACCCGTGATCCACCCTCGTGTGCATCTGTTGAAATGCAAAACTCCCTTTCTCAGAAAGGGTATATAAAGCCCCCGTCTTTAGCCAAAAATACAGTCACTTGACAGTCACTTCAGCATCTGCGTGAGCCCTCGTCGGTTGTACCCCAGGTCCACCTCATCCACCATGTAGACCAGTAAGAACTCTTCCATCTCCATCTTTCGCTCCTAGCTCAACTGTTATCTGTTCACGGAACTTTCTTAGTGCAACTGTGTCTTCGTTTTTTTGTGTATGGACATTCCCAAGCTTTCCACTCTGCCTCGACCACGACTGCCTGTACTCTGTGAGAACTCTTAAAGGTCTTACAAGGTGCAGAGAGGTACTGGAAAACTCCCCATCCTGACTGTTCCTCTCGGTCAACACAGTATAGCGAGAGTTACAGGGACTCACACAATAGTTTAAGTCGACTGGAATCCTCATCACATATTTAGTCGACAGGATTCTACAAGAGGCTACCAGACCTCACATCATTACAGTTAGTCGACAGGATGACCAAAACGAAGAATGACACAACGAAGAAGGTAAGAAGCCTGTCCAGATAGAAGCGAGAAAGAGCGAAGATGGAGGAGCAAATCGACCATTTCAACGATACGACTGAGCAATCTACCCCAAACAAGAAACGACATTGGAGGAACAAACTCGCCATTCCAACGAAACGACCAAGCAATATCTCCCCCAACAAGAGATATTTACGGAAGAAACGATGCCCCAAGGGACCTACGCAGACCGGCTAACATAGATCGCCAACGCCGGGAGCAAGCTGACCATCCCAACGACACAGTCGAAATTCCCGCAAGTCATGGAAATAGAGGAGCAGAATGACGCAAACCCGGTGAGAAGTTCTCCACCTTCGACCTGACATCGTCGAAACAATGCTCAAGGCGACTAGCTGGCATCAACTTTACAGAAGCTACAAGCTTCTACAAGACCTACATGGAGCGTTTTACACGTCAGCAGGACAACTAACTGACAGAACAATCATCACACAATTGTAAGTTTTTGAAAACCTACCTTAACTTTATCCTCAAGTTCACAACTTGATTCCCCATAAATTTTGTATTTATATTTTCACTTTAAGCATTTTGAAATCAATTTTTACCTTTTTTTATATCATTTTTATACAATTTTTAAAACTTTCGCACTCTCATTTATCAAATTCACTTTAATTTTTAATCAGATTATAAATTTCAAGTTATTACTCTCAATTTTACTTTTAAAAAAATCGCCTATCATGCAATTTTACCAATTTACTAATCTTAAATGTCTTTCTTAAATTTACCTAAAATGGTACTATCCAAATCTACAACTTAAAAAAAAATCTCATCATATCATAATTCAAAACTTATTTTTGTTTTTACAAAATTTCTAATTCATCATAATTCTAAACCTTTTTTTTTTTGTTGTTTTTCATAATATCTTATTTTCAAACCAAAATAGCAATTTCTTAATCAAATGCTCAAATGTTAAAATCATCGTCATATTCACCATTTTATGTAAGCGCATCAATTCAAATTATTCTCGTCACTCTCACGACATTGCCCTTTTAAAAGAATCATTTTAGCAACCATAATCAACGATAAAAAAATCAAAATTTCAAATATAAATCAACATAGGTGAAACGCATTTTTTAATTTCAGAAATATTTTGTGATTTCTCTCCTGAGAGACAATATCTTCAAAATCACAACTAGGAAAAACAACTGTTCTTCCCCAAAACAAGTTAAAAATCAACATAGTTACACTCCCTCATCCTCTACTCCCTTTCTTTTACATGCATAATTAATCATCAACAAATCTCTCTCAACAAGCGTTACAACACCCTCACATCACTATCTCCAATTGGTAATAATTATTACCGCGCGACTTACAAACAAATCTAAATCTCGAGCCACACGAGCTTCACGTAGCTCTATATCGTCGCCACTAACAGTCTAAAATTCTCGCTACATGTTCGTCCCACCACCCATGACTTTAGTAAATTTGTTATTCATGGTGAAACAGGTTAGATTTTGTACCAAACAACGACTTCACGTGACACCTTTCCAAATCACTTCTCACTTCGTGTCACAGCGCCACACCACAAAACTCTTTGACTTTTCAGGGCAAAGACGCCTTCATGCCTGTGACACATCTCACCCCAAAGCGTGTCCACGTCGAGAGTCGCACTTTCACCACACATCTAATCTGACATCACCGAATAACATTTTTATTAAGTCCGCAACAACGTCGAAACACAACAACTACGAACATTGAGAAAACTATATTTTCAAATAGGCAAGAAATATGCCAACCTCAACAAAAAAGAGAGAAAGTCAGTTTCAAGTGAATGACAAACATAGCAAACCATCCCACATGTTTGACCATACCAGAAATAGAACCCCCCGACGATACCGAGAAAGACAGAAAGTGGACGCCCTTTATGACGTCACTCCCCCAAGTCACTGCTATCTTTGGACATATCCTCCCTCCCCGCTCAAGGCAGATGTAAATGACCGCTATCTTCATGATCGCCATTTTTTTAAACACATCTTTCACGCCAATCATTTAGATTTCCTCGATAATCTCACCAACACCTTAATCACAACACACACACACACAACATACATTAAACATTTTACATGTTAATTGGTATCACCCATTAAAACAATTTGGTTAAGTCTTATATATACTTTATGACGCAAAAGAGAAATCATTCTATACATATCACCATTTTGGACAAATGAAAATGTCATTTCACGTATTCCCAGCTTCAGTGGGTCATAAAAACACCGATGTTTACCAATCGGATATGATCTAGTTACACACCACAGTTGTAACCTTTCTTCAAAAGAGACAATATTGTTCGATTTTCCACTACTTAACATTTATCTAATCATTAATGACCTTTAATTATATTCAAATTTTTGTATAAAATCTTGAATAATTATTTTATTTTTTATCTTTCAATTATATATTCAAATTTTTAATCCAACATGATTTTCAAAAAAAAAAATTAAGTAAATTTACTTTTATTTTTCATGATATTATTTTAGTATTGCAAAACATATAATTGTTTCAAAAATTATTTTTATTTCATTATTTATTATATCTTTTATATATTACATGTTTGATTTTGTCCACTTTCACTTTTTTTTTTACCTGCAATCATATTTCTATCTTTTTATTCACTATATTTTATATTTGTTTAAATAGCTTTATTATATGACAATGTTTATCATCAACTATCGGGAATGCAACAATCGTTTACAACAATCATGTTCTTCAACCAATTCCCTATACTTTTTCATCACTATTTCAGCCATTGCTTCAAACCATCGTAGAAAAACGGCAGTACTGCTTGACAATTTTTTTTTTATTTCGTATTTCAGCAAACTCTTTGAACACAGTTCCCCAGATTTAAAAATCCCAACTTCTGGTCTGAACACGCTTCAAGAGTTAATTCCAATCATCCGCAGAGCAATCACCAACGCATGCACAAAGCGTTCACTTTTTTCAACTTTCAATTTTTTTTCCGCTCTAGCGGACCACAATCAACCTTCGATTTCGAGTCAAGTCAGAACACCTACTGTCGCTACAACAATTCTACTTATCGCATGGCTCTATTTCACTTCTTTCTCAATCATATTAATAAACAACTTTTCTTCAACAACCTTTAACCCAATAATCCTAAAATTGTGACAAAGCACTGTAACCCTTATATAGGATCGCAAGTGAAACATTGCCAAGGATTGCACCTGGATCTGATTATTTGGTTGCATGTGTAATGCTTACAATTGCATATTCTTTAACCCCTAACCCTTTCCAACGCCCGCCGATATTCTCTTAGAATGTGAATTTTTATGTCATCATTTTATTTTAATCATCTTTTTTTTAATCAAACAAAAATGTCATTTTTATTTCACTTTTATATATCCAAACAAATCATCTTGTTATAGCCCTTTTTAACCCTCACAGTTTAAAGTAATTAAAAGAAATTTTAATTACTTACCTGTGTTAGAGAGGCTTTACCCGCTTAAACACGGATAAACCCTTTCACTCCCGGGGCCCATCTATGGTAATTTAAGCCAACAACCCTATATTTTATATAACTTATAACAAGATTTTCATGTTGTATAATAGAAACACATCTGTAAATGATTATACGCATGATTGACATGTGTCATTACATCATCATATGTATTGTACTTTCTACAAACTGAGGATAAATAAATAAAACTCTGTAATAGATTAAAAGTTGAGCTGAAGCAAGAGATAGAAGTCATAACGTCTAAAATCGAGATAGATTTAGAATTCCCACAACAACGTCTAAAAATGGAAACTGCCACGGCGCCTGTGTCCAATTTCACCCGTGATCCACCCTCGTGTGCATATGTTGAAACGCAACACTCACTTTCTCAGAAAAGGTATATAAAGCCCCCGTCTTTAGCCAAAAATACAGTCACTTCAGCATCTGCGTGAGCCCTCGTCGGTTGTACCTCAGGTCCACCTCGTCCACCATGTAGACCAGTAAGAACTCTTCCATCTCCATCTTTCGCTCCTAGCTCAACTTTTATCTGTTCACGGAACTTTCTTAGTGCAACTGTGTCTCTTCGTTTTTTGTGTGTGGACATTCCTAAGCTTTCCACTCTGCCTCGACCACGACTGCCTGTACTCTGTGAGAACTCTTAAAGGTCTTACAAGGTGCAGAGAGGTACTGGAAAACTCCCCATCCTGACTGTTCCTCTCGGTCAACACAGTATAGCGAGAGTTACAGGGACTCACACCATAGTTTAAGTCGACTGGAATCCTCATCACATATTTAGTCGACAGGATTCTACAAGAGGCTACCAGACCTCACATCATTACATATATGTATGTTGTAATATATTTCAATATATACTTAATATTCCCATATGTAATATAGCTATAGTGTAACAACCAAAACTAGACACAATCCAACTCGCCAGTTTGACCATCATGTAATACAAGACGAAATAATAAAATTAGATCGAGAGACTGCCGGCGCCAGACAGGAGAGAGGTCTCCGATTACACCGTCGGTCCGAAAAAACATAGTCGGATTACCACCAGTCTCTCTCTGGCCCTATAATATATCAGACCCCCTCGACAGGCGCCGGCCGTTATCTCTGAGGGGAAATTCAACATGCCTCGTCCTTTAGTACTATCCCATTCACACCTGTAACCACTCTGCTCATTGTGGCCACCACGACTGCATCTAGCCAATCATACCATACTACAGTCATCCGACAGGATAAATGCATCACGGCATTCATCCGACAGGATAAACTCACCACGACATGCAGTCGACAGGATAAACTCACCACGACATGCAGTCGACAGGATAAACTCACCACGACATGCAGTCGACAGGATAAACTCACCACGACATGCAGTCGACAGGATAAACTCACCACGACATGCAGTCGACAGGATAAACTCACCACGACATGCAGTCGACAGGATCATCTACAGTACCACATGTATATACGTATAATACAATTATAATTTTAATTATTCTTTTTTTTAACATTAAAAGTTTTTTTTTCGAGGTATAAACAAATTTTATGCTGCATTTTAGTTCCTAAGAGTCTTGTGTTACTCCTCATTCAGGCTCCTCTAAGGTGATAGATATATGGTAAGATGTTACCTTGGTCTAATTGGTTTATTCATTGGGGATTTTCATGGGGAGAATAGCGCAATGTTTCCCCTTGTATCCCACAATACGACGACCTACTATAGACAAAATATCGAATGTATTTATATGGTTTGATAAACATCTTGAATATTCGTACATTTGTAAATTAGAGATATCACAAAAAGAAAAACTCAGAGCACTGACGATAAAAAATATACAAAGTGGATCAATTAAAAAACGATAAAAGTTCAATTAAAAAACAAAGAAGGAAACAAATATATAAGGTATACACATTTAAATTGTACTCTGTTGTTATATTTTTAAAAATCTCAAGAAAATAAACCTTCTGGCAACATTTTTTTTCAAATAAAAATGGCGACCAAAACAAACAATTGCACCAAGTATGAAATGCGAGCAGTAATACGTTTTCTTTATCATGAAGGAGTTAAACTATTTGAAATTTACTCCAGAATGAAAACTGTTTACGGTGATAAATTGTTATTTCATGATCGATTTTTTGAATGGGTTAGAAAATTCAAAAGCTGCATAGAAAGTTTGGATGACGCACCGCGACCTGGCGCTCCAGTCAAGGTTAGTGATGATGCAACCACCTGGGCTATTGACGAGATGATACAGAACGATCGTTACATTAGCATTAGAGTTATTTCTGCCAAACTCAACCTTAGTTATGGTAGTGTCCAAAAAAAACATTACAAAACATTTAAAGTATAGAAAAATTTGCACAAGATGGGTGCCTGGGCTGCTCATAAAAGAAAGGAAGGAAAAACGTCTTAACGCTTGTAAAGAGCTTTTTGGAACATTATGAAATTGAGGGTGGAGGTTTTCTTGATAGAATAGTGACTGGAGATGAATCATGGATACACCATCACATTCCTGACTCTAAAAGATCAAGTTCAGAATGGCATCACAAGGGTTCGCCAACACCAAAGAAACCAAGGAAACGGCTTCTGCTAGAAAAGTACTCTCGACTATTTTGGGACAGTAAAGGATGCATCTTAGAAGATTATCTTCCTAAAGACCAAACATTTAATAGCATAGCTTTTTCTGAGCTTCTTGAAAAAATTTAAAGCCAAAAATTCGTTCCAAAAGGCGTGGTGAGGTTAAAAATGCGGTGCATGTATGGCTTGCCCAACACACACTAAATTGTTTTCTTAAAGAGAATTTACAAGCTACCTGAACTTTGGAAGAAGTGTATAGAAAAAGGAGGGGGTTATGTAGAAAATTAAAAAATAAAATTTTATTTTAGTTTGCACTTTAAAAAAAAAAAAACTTTCATTCTTTTTTATTGATCCACCCTTTTACTTATAGTTCTCACAAAATATTAAAGAAAAAAACGCATTTTTAGAAGTTGTCTTACTTTCTTAGTGAATCGTTTATATCTGTATATACGTAATTAAACCGTTTGGCGCTTTTTTTTTTCATAAAAAAAAAACTTCTAACATTTCATTACTGCGATAGTGGGAGGGATTGACTCATCAATGGTGAATTCTCGCCAGTTTAATCTATCATACCGCTTCTTAGAGCCCTTCTATTGTTTTGGACGATTCTGTTTATCGACATTTTAAAGGGGAATCTTGGTTATGATATCCAAACAAACCATATATATATAAGATTTGAAGACAGTAGAATTAATTACAAGTCAATATTTGTAGCAATGTGCTCTTCCGCAAACCATTCACTAAAGGCCATTTATGTGTAATTTAGATCAAAGGCGCGCCATCTAAACATACGTAATGAATCAATTTTTTTTTAGCACAAATATTTCTTTTAACATAAAAAAAAGTCTGTCCAGTATTCACCCGATGTATTTGTGGACCTCATTGAGATGCGCCCCGGCCTTGTGCTGGTCAACTCCCCCGAAGATGAGCAGCATCTTGGCGAACCATGGCATGAAGTTGGAGACGGTAGCAATCGCCAAACCTTTAGTAGCTTGAATTAGATGGTAATCAAGCTTTTTCCGTTCTGGATGATCATAGTCCATACGTCTGCCAAAAATGAGAGCATTGATAATGTTAGATACGCTGGGAGACAGGACTTCCAGACAATTCATGGGTTTGCCTTTATACGACTCCAAGGCTTGGCAGAAGAATTCCATTTCTTCCTGAACAAAAGACAAAACGATATAGATTAAGGTAAGATTAAGAAATAAATCAGATTTTACCTTTTGAAATTAAAAAAATATTTGTTGCTACGCGAAAAGTTTCTCTTTGTTAACCAGAAAATAATTATATATCTCTCTCACTCTTTCTAATATATAAAGCAAAAGGCTTTTTGACGAGCCTAACTATATATTTGTATAAAATTAAATAAATTATAAAGTTAAAATACTTTAGTAAAGTCTGGTGCCGCCGTGAAGAGTTTTTAGCTCGAAACATTGCCTTTGGCTGATTATAGAAGAAACATATCGTTTAGCAACGAAGTGGATTCAAATACAAGGTATGTCCCATAAGTTCCCGGACTGGGTCCATAAAAAAATAAATAAATGAAAAATGTAAATGAATTTGACTCTTTATTATAGAAAAATATCTGGCTACACGGTGGTACCAATATCGAGACGGTACTTGCGCGCGCGCCAAGGTTATTCTAATTTATTTAAAGGTTACACCTAGCGCTGCGGCGATTTTACGATGGAACAAAAATTGAAGCAGAGGATTTGCATAGAATTTTGTGTGAAACTTCAAATATCAGCAACCGAAACTTTTGAAATGCTTAATAAAGCATTCCCCAATGACGCCCCAAAAAGAACAACTGTTTTTGAATGGCATTCTAGATTTAAAGCTGGCAGAATTTCCATTGAAGATGATCCTCGTCAAGGACGCCCAAAATTTCAAAGGACTGATGAAAATGTGCAAAAAATCACCGATTTGATAAAAGAAAATCCTCGAACCATTTTGCTGGAGCTAGAGCAAGACACAGGCATCTCTAAAACAACGATTGGAAGGATCGTAACCGAAGATTTGAAGCTCAAAAAGACTCCTGCAAAATTCATCCTAAGATTCCTCACCAATGAGCAAAAACTGTGTCGGCTTGCAACCTGTAAGGACATGATGGAAATGACAAGAACGGATCCAGAATGGAAAGACAAGATAATCACAGGCGACGAGACATGGGTCTATGGCTATGACCCTGAAACCAAACCTCAATCTGCCGAGTGGAGAGGTTAGGGTGAGCCTAGACCCAAAAAATCCAGAAACAAGGTGTTGCTGGTCGCTTTTTCGGATAACAAGGGCATTGTTCATCACGAGTATCTTCCTGCAGGCCAAACAGTTATTAAGGAAATGTATTTGGGCATTCTTCGCCGTCTAAGGGAAGCGATTCGAAAAAAAAAGGCCAGAAAAATGGACTAATGGTGGCTGGATCCTACACCATGACAATGCTCGCCCTCACACAGCGCACTTGATGACTAGCTTTTTGGCGAAAAACGGGACACAAATCCTACTTCAACCACCCTATTTCCCAGACATCGCACCAAATGACTTTTTCCTGTTCCCCAAACTTAAAGCAGTTCTAAAAGGAAGACATTTTGACACCAGGGATGACATAATAGAAAAATCGCCGTTAGCATTGAAGAGCATTCCAAAAGAGGCTTATAAAAACTGTTTCGACAATTGGGAGAAACGATGGCGCTGGTGCAAGGGGGGATTACTTTGAAAAGTTTTAATAAAAAATTTTTTAAAAAATCTTACCTTTTTTTTATGGACCCAGTCCGGGAACTTATGGGACATACCTTGTATAATCAGCAAGGTTTATCACACTCTGTACTCACGTGGATGTTATTGTAAAAAGAAGATTTGTTCATCCCCAAATTTCTCAGCACATGGAGACTGAAGCGGCGATGGTCTAGCCATTCTCGGCCATTCATCGAGATAAAACCTGAAATATGCACAATTTGCATAACCTCAATATATATCAGTGTAAATAGAATGTGTTAAACCCAGAAGGAACTAGTGAAATATTGTGAAACTTGGTATGAATGTACAGGATAATACATATCCCCCCAAAATAATACAAAATTGAAAAGAATATGAATTTTTCCGTATATTTAGACGCGTTGTTTCAAAATTTGTCGTCTATTACACGCAACAAGAAGTTAAAATGATAAAAATTTCAAAAATCCGTGTTTTTCTTCAACTGATTCTGGGGTTGTAAGACTTTATAATTCCATTAGTATATTTGATATAATTAAAATATTCTATCAATATCCTTCTAAATATATATTTTTAAATAATTAAAACTTATTTACGAAAATCTAGCTATATCTTTACATGTCAACTTAACTATAAAATAAAGGTAACCTCTCCCGTCAAAATAGACGTTAAAACTAGGCGCCATATTTTGATTCTTTCCGCAAACAAGTGGACTCGGGTCGGAGACAAAGCCACAATTCCAAGTAAAGCAAATTTCGAACGTTCACCTAAACACCCCGTTTCGGGCTAATGATTCTCGTCAGTCCAAGGCGGGCTTAGATTTCATGAGACCCCAAGGGACCAAATGAAATATTCAGAAGTTGTCAAGCTCGTAAAGTGGCTAGGACAATTCCTTGACCAAAATATAAATGAAAATTATATGTCCGGGGGATATTTATTTATAAAAATAAAGTTCACTTTCCCTAAACTGGCGTTATGGCTTTGTCACTGATCCGAGCCTGTTAGTTTGCAAAGACGGTCAATAGCTTTAGCAAAAGCTTTTTTAGTTTTAGCGTCTATTTTGACGGAAATGGTAGATTTTCTTTTTATCGATCAATATACTTCCGGCATTCTGGGTTTATGGAGCGCAGACTGTCAACATTGCTCCACAGCCATAACTTTATATTTTGAAATCTTTCTTTATCACGTCTTTTTCATAGCCGATTTTCTAGGTTTGTGTGTCTGCTATATTTCTTAACTTTAGACTGAATAAAGTCGCGTCCAAGAACTAAATAGAAGGTGACAAAGAACATCACCCTGTTGTCTTACGTTATATGGCCTAAGTAATAAGGTATGAGCAATATAGTTAGTGGGCACTATTTCTCACTTATTCCAGTAACTAAATATCAGTCAACTTCAAATAGATGATGGGGAATTCATAATGGGTAAATGTATGTCTGGCGTTGATTTGTGGGAGCTGAGCGACTTCATTCCAGCCTGCTGGGATGACGCACCACGCCGTCAACAAAAACATACAAGCGGCGCCATGAAATAGGAGATGACGACCGCTGCGCCAGGCGGCACAGCGGTGGAAACCAGAGAGGACCAGAATGTGCATTCTAGGGGAGTGTCCTTTTTTGTCTTCCCATATAAATGTAGCTAATAAGTAATACCAATAAAACGCTAACTTTGAGAGACTTTCTGAGCCATCGCTGGACTAATAAATCGACAAACCACAGATTCAATGAATCCGAAGCACATACTGTAACAGTCTTAAGCTTCGTATGAGGAAGCTTCTAAAATGAAGAACAGTCACCTTAGCATAGACCAAAACATATGGATTCAGACAGAGCTGTTGGTTAGTAGTGCTTACTCTTAATGGCGAAATATAATTTCGCCCCATTCAACAAATATCGTCATTAGAGGATGAGTATTTCAAACAAAGATGATAATGTAACTCACTAATTACGGCTCTTCTATATACAGGTTCTCTCAACATGATATCATCTCCTTACCAATGCTCTAACGAAGAACCTTTAAAAAACATCCGCTAACTTATCACCAATGAGCGTCTAATAAAAATAATAGGATGTATACTTTATGTCACATTAAGCTATAATTGGGACGAAGCAACACACACGTCATGTTTTATCCCATTCAACATTCCACCTGATCCGTGGACGTGAAGCTTAAACAAATGTACAAAATGCAAAATTTCCTAATCCAAATTACAGGCCTCTAAAAGGGATTCAGTCGGAAGATTGCAACAAGACTTATTGAAGCAAGGCAACTAGCACGATTGAAATATTTGAAACTCCAATAAATAAACAAATTTAGACATGACTTCAAGCACGAAGTTGCATATTATAGCGTTGGTGATCTCGTGTGGATTTTCACCCTGTACGCAAAGTAGGTCTTTCAGAAAACTCATGAAAATAGCTTAAGATCGTACAACGTGATACGGAAACTATTCGACGTATTGTACGAAGTTGAATCCGCGTATCCGTCAGTACGACCGTAAGCACGTATTTAGGATGAAACCATACCACGATTATATGGATAAGGTGAACCAGTTCAAGCAATATTTCACAGCGAGATGTGATTCGCCAAGAAAGGGAAAAAGGCAACGTCAGGGAATAAATACCCATCATTGGGAATGTCACCGAATCAATAGATAAATCAAACTACTGTATTTTGTATGAATGCTGCAGACTTGACCTGTATAAACATTTCCAGTGTGGCAGATAGTTAGGTTCTAATACTTACTTTCTACTTAGACAAAAAAATCTCTGTTCTACTTAAACGACCCACTTTCTCTAGTGGCAATACAATTGATTTGGGCGATATCGAGCCATTTCTGGAGATAAACTCTACAACCTTATCTCCCGAAGATGAGCGATCGAATGTGACTTATCGTGTCCACCCCCTTTTTTACGTTTTTACACTACATAAGAAAACACCACTTAAAAAATCGTATTTATCCTTTCTAATGCTATCTCTTATTTTGTTCGATAGGCTCAGCTGACAATTTTAAATGCTCAATGATCTTAATTGTATATTTGTCGTAAATGTAAATACATTTCATATACATTGTTAAAAATATAAAACAATCAATTTCAAACACATTAAATAATAAAATTATTATCTTATATCATATAATAGTATTTTCTCAAACGTCAATATTTCGTCGAGGTAGTTCGCTCATCTTCTGAATTTCATGGTTTACAAGTGTTGAATCCCCGAAAATATCCGATAAAATAATATGGTTGAAATAAATATTATGTGTGATCCAAGAGAAGTTTTGTTATTTAATATATATGTATTGCATTTTAAAGAAATTGAAACTATTTTTGACGCGTATGAGTCTTTTTAAATAAAACCATTTTCTACTGCCCTTCTACAAGTACAGCATATTACAAGTAGAGTATATTAATTTATCACAGTAAGGCCAATAGAATTTTTTTTATTTAAAAAGAATCATACGCGTTCAAAATAATTTCTTATAACAGATGTGTAATATAATATAATATGTTTATATATATTTGACCATCGACCAACATTGTTGTTTTTAAAAATATGTAATACTAGCGGATGTATCCGGCTTCGCCCAGGTTTTTCTCGAGGGAATGTTTGTAGTCTAGTAATAAGAAAATATACTACACCTAAAAACTATCAGAGAAAAGAGAAACCACGGAAGGTGAACAGAAAAATGCTTACAATGGATGTTATGTTTACGATATCAAGTTAAATAAAAACAAAGATAAAATTTGCATATGTTGGTCACTATAAATTTGTATATTTGTTAGGCGAAATTAGAAACATGATAAAACAATTGGGTATTTAAAAACAAATGTAGAAATAAAAGTTGAAGTATAATAAACAATGTTAAAGATTAGTTTTAATTATTAATCAAGATATTGTGTGAATATGTGAGAAAGATGTAATATCGTTGTTGTTTTCTTGGCCGACTGTTTTACATATGGTGTTATCTTAAAATTGCTTGTTTTGAATATTTTTTAGATTGAGATTATTAGCTAGTATGTAAAAAAATGAACTCTGTTGAAATTTAATTTTGTAATTATATATAAATAAAATTAACTCTGTTGATTTTTTTGTATTTAATCGATAACAGCGAAGTTACGCATGTTAATGTTAGGAAATATATTTTGATGTTAAGCAAAACCTGCTCCATCTCGTTTTACATAAATGTTGAAAATCTGGTTGAAATTGATGCATTGTAACGAAAGTTTTTAGTGATGTCCACTTATGAAATTTCCATTTTATTAATATAGATACATCTAATTTTACATTATTAGCATGTTGCACGTTGTTCACTTGAGATAAATAAAATAAGTCTTTTATATAAAAATATATCTTTCTTCAATAATAAACATAAACCAAACATATTACAAGATGGTGCGCTAATGCATTTTAAATTGCATATTAAGTGTTTGTTCCGCAAATTCATCATCAAGAGAATTACGGTTTTTGATAATGATAAAAGGATAAAATATTTAACTTGATTTGCCTTCCATGTGTACGCCATTTTCCTCATGCAAAGTCACCACATAAAAACATATTTATTTTTACACGTCTATATATATACTGACCAATAAAATTGCTACGCAAGAAGGCGATATATATATATATATATATATATATATATGTAGTAATCCCGAGGTGGAATGTACTGGGCAGTCGTGGTCGTGGGTGAGTGATGGAATTCCGCACTGGGACAGCAAGAGACAGAGGCAGGTCTAGATGGTAAACTCCAAGAAGTAGAGGTAGACCACGGACGAAGGTAGTCGGACCATGGACGTCACGGATGCCCTAAGTCTACATCGCGGATAGGGGTGAGAGATCTGACTGACCGTATAACGGTGTCGCTCCGAAACAACTGAAACAACTACTCTTTTGTCCCAATTCTTGGGGGCTTTTATATGAGACGCTCGCAGATGGCGACGAGTTCTGATTGGTTCCCATAAAATCACGCCACCTGTCAAGCGCTGGGTTATTAATTATGTCTGGCCACGTGTCGGCCACCTGCTGACGGGGGAATGAACTCATTAGCATAAACACCTGTTCGTCTGGGCTTTGTCGTCGTCTGGATTATAGTGTCGTCTTGATCTACCTTTACCTCTTTGCTTTATTTGTCACTTCTATTGTTCGATATATATTTTTATATACAGATATGGTGTTATAACAAATATTAGAAGAAGGCTGTGATCTACCTATGTCAAAATATACTACAGAATGTGTCCCCGGTGATGAAGGTTTGGTTGGGGAATGACATGTAATGAATGATAACCTAACAAACCTATTATAAAAAATAAAAGAAATAATTTGTATACAAATTAGTTAAAATTATTATGAAGTTACAAGTTAAAAGGAGAAAGATGTTGTAATGGTGGTGTATTAAGAAAATTAAGGTCATAAAAATAAAAACGTACAAAATGAATGATAAAAGATTAAGAGAAAGTATATAATACAAAATGGTAACTATGGTAAAATGAATCGTACAAGGAAAATAATATCTTATTGTATTAAAGATGAGAGAAAAAAAATGAAGTTAGTTTATTGACTGAACTTATAATGTGACGCTAAGGTTGAAAAAGGGAAAGGGGGTATCTGAGCATGTTTCTGCAAAAGTAGTATCCCAAGCATCCTGCAATGCAATGCGAACTTGTTTAAGTGAGGCATTGTTTTCATTAACAGGAGGTCTAAGACAATCCGTCTGCATCATTAGCTCAGACAGTGAGAAGAGGTGGGAAGACTGATGGAGGTAAAAGGGAGGTAGAGGTAAGAGGGATCCCTGTTGTCCATAATGATTGTGCCCGGTTGAATGTGAAAAAAAAAAATGTGAAAAGTTGAAAAAATGATGAATTGATATGATGCGTCGGGCGATGAGAAAAAAAATAAAAATATCGCGCTGGATATCCTGAACTCATTATCGGGAATGGTATAACGAGGAAGGATTGTTCCAGTCGGATTAATCAATGAAAAAAAACAAAAATGTTCGGCGAACTGGAATCCCTTGGAAGGTTGGAGGTTTGAAGGATGCGGAAAAGGAGAGGTGGGTGTAAGAGAGTTATTGCTGCCAATTTTGATTGTGTCCGGCTTGTATGGTGAAAAGAAAAAGTTGAAAAATGAAAAAATGATGAGCCGGACGATGAGAGAAAAAAAAATCTAACTGGGTCTCCTGAGCTCACTGTTGGGAGATGTACAGCGAGGAAGGGTCTTCTAGTTAGGTTAATCACTAAAAAAAAAAAGAAAATGGCTGACGAACAATAAACTCTTGATGGAGGGAAAGGTTGGGAGGAAAGGTTCATGGGATAGAGTTAAGAGGTTGTAAGGGAAGCGTCAAAAATAACATTTTGAAATCTACAAAGAAAAATAAAATGATAAATGTTTTATCTGTTAAAGAAATATTATAAATATTGTTAGGTGTAGGTTTTTTAAAGACGGTGCCTAAAATAGTTGAAGTTGTAAAATGCTAAGTCTGAACATGATGAGAAAAAGAGAAAATAAAAATATTAAAGGTAATAATATATAAAGGGTTGATTGGTAATTGAAGGCATTAATGTTGATGGTTAATAAACAAAATGATATTATTGATGAATAGTGAAATGTTTTATCTACATTGGTAAGTTAAAAAACAAAGTGCAACACCACAAAACTAGTAAAAGTGTAAGTCTATTTACAAATAAATGAGAGAAAAGCTAGCAAACCTATTAAATGGGAAATAATTTGGGGCACAAATTAGTTACTAGAATAAAAATAAAGATAAAGGGGAGTAGTGGTGACACATTGATATAATATTATAAAACTACAAAAATTATATAAGAGGAGTGCATAGGAAGGATAAATTTAAAGTAAACACACACAATAGTGAAAGTAAATATTTGGGAAAGTTGGTATACTAGTTACAGTTTTTTGTTACTTAAAGTGCCTTGAATATTTACAACATATTTTCAGGGATGTAATACAGGAAGGAGGAGAAGTAGAGGTAATAAAAGTGAAATTAAAATATAAAAGAAAATTGACTTAAGCAAAAGGTTTGCGATAGGTAGTGACGCAGTGAGAAATAAAGGAAGAAGGTCTGAATTGGTTTCTGCAAAGGACATCTCAGGAGTCCTGCCCTGCAATACGAGCTTAGAAGCGAAGTATTGTTTTCAGGGTTCAGCAATCTCAAGATGCTTTGTAAGTAGCATTAGATCAGATGGGCAAAAGGCGTGAAGATCGAAGGAGAGGTAGTTATGGGAGAATATGGGGAAGAAATCTTTTCTGAGAGAGGTTAAAAAGAGATGGTGTCTCAAAAGCTGCACTGCTGTCGGTGATTGAGCTCGATAAGATGAAAAATAAAATTAAACGAAAAATGAGTGGGCGCATCGTGCTGTGATGGCCTGGGTCGAGCGTTAGAGAAAAAAAAATCTTGCTGGTTACCCAAGCTCTCCGTGTGGAGTTAACATGGGGAGGAAGAGTGTACCAGGTCGATGGATCATTAAAAAAAAATAAAAAAGGTTGACGAGCAGGAGTCTCAGGAACCGTTGAAGAGGTTAGAGGGTGGAGGTAGATTGTGAAAACAGGGCTCGACTGTTGCCATTGATTGATTGAACCTGAGTTTGAGGAAAAAAGAATGAAATAAAGAATGCTGGGACGGTGACCTGGGTGTAAATAAAAAAAATCGGCAAACAGGAACTCTGCGATGGACGAGGGGTGGTTAGAACGAAGGCATAGAAGGCCAATGGAAAATGATCAAGAGACGAGAGAAGTATGGAAGGCCTATAATTGATTGATTGACAGGTAAGAGTGTTGCAGTAAGAAGGACTGTCTCTGCTAATGATGGATGCTAATGATGTAACAAGGGAGGGAGAGATGAAGTAGAAGAAAAAAAACAATTAGGGGGAGATCAGTGCGACCTTGAATTTGTTGTCGCGTTAAGACGCACAGACAAATCGCTAGATTGGAGATTATAAGCGGTGATTAGGTTTAGAAAATGATAAAATAATGAATTTACGAATTTTTTTAAGAGAAAAGGTTATGGCATGGGTACAAAATTCGGTAGAGTTTCGTAATTAACAAGTTAACACAGGCAGGAATGGAATGCAATGGGATATGGAAATTTTATGGTATGATATTTACTTTTCGCATATCACATTTATGATTGTATTTGTAATTGTGGGAAAAATGGGAGGCACATTTTGAGATGAGATAATTTAAAATTGATATTTATAAAAATTCAAATCTAGGACTAGTTTTTAAAACTTTTAAATATTGAGAAATATCAATTGGAATAGCAATAGGTCAAGTAAAATAAAGAGCGTAATAAATTTAATTATTAATACTATGGCCATAAAAAAGGTATTAAAAAAAACACACACAAATAAGTTTAGAAAGTATGATTAGAGTAATTAAAATATAATATGATTTTTTATGTAAAATTGAAAGTTGCATATTGGGATAATGCCATTTTAGGTGACTTTAAGAAAGGTATGTAAGATTAGTAAATTGGCAAAAATGCGTGATTGAATATTTTTAATAATAAAATTGAAAATGATTAATTAAAATTTATAATTTGATTAAAATAAAGTAAAAATGATAAATGAGAGTGTGAAAGTTTTAAAATTTGAATAAAAATGTTATAAAAAGGTTATAATTGATTTTAAAATGCTTAAGGTGAAAATATAAGAATAAAATTTATGGGGGAAATGGCAGAAACAAAGTTTAAAGTACCTTGAATGGCTGATGCTGGCTGGAGTTGATCTCTGAGGATGGCTGTTTGGTAGAAGGCTGCTTGTTGCGTGTGATCCGTCGAAAGAGGAGATAATGGCCTCGTCCGCACGAGGCACGGCTTGTCCCCGCATGGCGTCTGCCAGGCGGCCTACTAGGTCGTCGCAGTGGGGTTGCATGTTGGTGAGGGCATCCGCGACGTACTCGTCTTCGGCCTCCGTCATCCTCTGCATGTTGCTGACCTCAGTCATCCTCTGCTTGTCCTCAGTCATCCTGTCGACTTTAACGGGTTCTGTAGTAATCCCGAGGTGGAATGTACTGGGCAGTCGTGGTCGTGGGTGAGTGATGGAATTCCGCACTGGGACAGCAAGAGACAGAGGCAGGTCTAGATGGTAAACTCCAAGAAGTAGAGGTAGACCACGGACGAAGGTAGTCGGACCATGGACGTCACGGATGCCCTAAGTCTACATCGCGGATAGGGGTGAGAGATCTGACTGACCGTATAACGGTGTCGCTCCGAAACAACTGAAACAACTACTCTTTTGTCCCAATTCTTGGGGGCTTTTATATGAGACGCTCGCAGATGGCGACGAGTTCTGATTGGTTCCCATAAAATCACGCCACCTGTCAAGCGCTGGGTTATTAATTATGTCTGGCCACGTGTCGGCCACCTGCTGACGGGGGAATGAACTCATTAGCATAAACACCTGTTCGTCTGGGCTTTGTCGTCGTCTGGATTATAGTGTCGTCTTGATCTACCTTTACCTCTTTGCTTTATTTGTCACTTCTATTGTTCGATATATATTTTTATATACAGATATGGTGTTATAACAAATATTAGAAGAAGGCTGTGATCTACCTATGTCAAAATATACTACATATATATATATATACACTACAGACGTGAAATTTATACGATAGGAAAAAGATGCTGGGATATGCAAATGATTAGATTTTCAGCTCATTTATGCAAGATAGGCGTCAGTATTGAAACCCACGATGTGTTGAAAAGATATTATACAGAAGGTTTCTTTCTCATGTAAGGATTGCATTTGTAACCTTGCTTCGTCGTAAAAGTTTGTCGTGATTCCACTTGTAAGAAGGAGAAATGCTTACCAACACGTTTCTGTGTTTTATGGAAGTTGAAAGCTAGCTTACCGGGATTGCGGTTTTATCGTACCGCAGTATTACTGCTCGCGTCGGTCGAGATCCCACGACTTAGCAGAATATGGAATCAACGGGTTTTCAGGACGGTCATACGGAAATACGAACAGGATCTCAGCGCCTGCTATTACTAACAGCCGAAAATACCGACATGATACCCGCGTGGCCTTAATGGGTCGTACGATCACATCAAGAGCTTTGAGTCAAGAAATGGGGTCGTTTGTAAGTCGAAAAGGGCCTGCACTAACAGTTCGGTTTCTCGGCTACCTAACTGCAGCTACCCTTGACGCTATATACATTCAGAAACGCCTTCAATGGTGTAATCAACAATAAACCTGGACGCAGGAATGGCGTTACTTCGTGTTTTCAGACGATTTTAGATTAGATTTGCAGCACCATGATTGCCGTATTCCTTTTTTTGGTGTCATCGTGGAGAAAACACATTGCCTGCGTGCATTCGACACAATCATATTGGCCCATCACCTTAACTAATGGCATGGGGTGCCATTTAATGCACGCCTCGGTCACCTCTTGTTGCCGGCACTTTAAACAGCCACCGTTATATTTTTGATGTTTTAAAGCCCGTGGCACTACCCTTTATTCGAGGCCCAGGAAACGCAACGTTTCAGCAGAATAATCCACGACCACATATTGCCGGTATTGTACGGACCTTTCTGCATACAGGAAATGTTTGGCTTCTTCCCTGGAAAGAACTTTCTCCTGATCCATCACCAATGGAAAGCGTAGTGTCAATGGTCACCGAGCGACTGGCTCGTCACAACACACCAGTCACTACTCTCGGTGAACTATGGCATCGTGTCGAAGCAGCATGAAGAGTTGTAGCTGTATTGCTTGATTCAATAATGATTTCTATTGCAACCAGAGATAGTACTTCTGGCAACTGATTTCTGAGGATCCTTGCCTGCAAATTTCTTGAAAATGTAATCACTTGTTGTTGTAATGTATTTGTCCGATAATATCAATTTGTTATTTGCATTTTTTCCTTGTGTAGCAATTTCAATGGCCAATAGAGTATTTACTTCAATCTGATGAAGGGTTTGTGCCTGAAAGTTTCTGTAATATATTTTAATGAAGAAAAGTTATGGTATTACCTTTCATCCTTTTTGTTGTTGTCGTTGCTGTGTTCCACATGTGTTTTTAACAATATTTAATGTAACCTTTACACGATGAAAGGTATGTAGGTATGGAAAAGGAGTCACTGCCATAGTTTTGAATATGGATCATTCATAGAGCTCAAAATTGGGATAATTATAACATATTATAGCAGCGTATAGGTTGATGCCAATATATTGAGTTTTCATAATCTCTACTGTATACTAATAAACTCTATACTACATGTATGTATTTAGTTAGTATCAAATGTCGTTCATTGTTGTTCATTTTTACTACTGTAGGGAGAGAAGGGCCGAAAGCTTGAGAATGCAATAACAAACTGAATATAAACTCATCTACAGAAACCTATTGCATTATTCAATTATTATATATAATATTTAAAATGGAGAAAATATACAACACAATATAAACAACAACTATATATTGGAGTTAATATATAAATTGATATAGCTGCTATACTTACTTATGAAGTTAGGGATGAGATTGACGGGGAGGTTCTCCGATGGCCGGTTCAGGAAGCCAGGGTCGCTGAAGGCCTCCCTCAACAGCTTGTAGTCACACAGGACCACGGCGTCGTACGATCCCATCTTGATGCTGGGACATATACACTTACATGTTCACATGTGTTTCTGGTATAATTAAACCAGAAATGTTTCAGAGGAAGAGCTTCTTTCAATGTGACAAACTTATCTTCACTTGCTTTTGAGTATCTCTGTTATTTAAAAGATGTGAAAACATTGTCCATATACCTGTAGAGGAGCAGAGATGGCTGAAAACGTGTGAAGCTGTCACATTAAAGTAACTCTTTCTCTCAAACCTGTCTTTTAATCACACATATAAATATCAAAGGTGTTAGACTTTTCTCAAATAACTAATCTCGCATAAGGAAATTTTCTGAAATGTTTAGAACAACAAGCTGTCGTCTTCGATTAGAAGTATTTTAGTGTTGCCTGGTTGTTCGCATTTTATGTGCATGAAGAGATTTTTGTACATTTTTAAAGATTAAATAAAAAAAGAACTACACCTTTCACACTATATATATACTAGAAGTGAAAAGCTTGCTTGTTTCGCAAGAAAGTAGTGTGAATTGATTCACTTAGTAACACAACCACTTTACATACAGCTGCTTTTTCATTTTTTGAAAAAAAAAAAAAAAGAAATTTAATATCCTGTGGCCGACAAAGCACAAGTGCTATTTAAATTATTTTTAAATAGGCGTAAAAATAATAGTCATTTATGTATATACTTCTCTCTCTCATGATGAAAAATATTTCTAAAGAAATTTAAAAATTTCAAAATTGGGCGTTTTTTTTTTTTTTCGTAAAAATAATTCCCGAGGAGAAATACTCTGTACCAAAATATTATGCTTTGAAAAGTAATGATGCAAGTCATTTCAAACTGAAAGCTATCCATAAATATTTATACATCCTACATTTATTTACATATATACAATTAAAGATTCGCACTAGACCTACGGCTTCAGTGAGTTTTTGTTCATACAGAACAAAGAACATTGTAGCAAAATATTTATTATATATTATGAACAGATTTACAATTTTATTCGTTATATTTTTCTACTCTTTAAATTACCCTCTTTATCCGTCTGGTATTTTATAAATACTAATTCTGTTTTTGCAGCCCTCAAATAAATTGTCGTTTCATTCTGAGGTTTGCGTTTTCTAACTTTCTACATTACAATATATAAGGAAACGTTGAGGTCAGAGAGTTGATGTTACCTCATCGCCTCTGAGATAAACTCTTGTTTCTTCTCGACACTAATCAGTAGCTTCCTTCAATGCTATCTCACTTCCCGACCTGATTTCTAAGGCTGATAGGTACGCTCTATAAATGGATATATAGAAGAAGGTCACCTTTCCCGCCAAAATAGTTCAAAAATGAAGGCGGATAGCGTCCTCTTTGCAAACTAGTATAATTGTGTCTGTGACAAAGCAACAACACCAGCTTTGGTTAATATAGAACATCCACCTGGATACCATGGTTTAAGGCTAATGGCCCTCGTCACCCCAAAGCGGGATTTGATTTCATAAAATCCGCGAGAGATTCATTAATTATATGTACGTACTTTTTGTTAAATGGTTATAGAATTTATCTTGGTCTGATGTTTCTTTTGTTTTGAGTTACTATACAAGAATGATATCAATATAAATATTGTTCCAATTTGATGGAGACCTCAATCCAAGACATAAAAGACCTGGACTTCACTCTACCTGAACTGTGACCTTCCAGTCAGTTCTGAAGGCCATTTTTTAGAAATTCTTGATGCCTAACATCCACGACAAAGTGACTCGTGAGCTTTATGCTCGAATGGTACACTGTAAATTTGAGAGGAAATAAATAAATATATAAAATATATAGTTTTTTTAAATATGTGTGTATTTTCAAGGTTTTTTCGGATTTCTATGAGCTTTATTTAAGAAAGAGGTGTTGGTCCAGGAGAGAGACTATTGCTAGATATAGAACAATATCCTTCTATACTTGTTTGTGTGTCATCGATGGAAATTGTCTCTTTGACAGGTTCTTTTTTTATATTTTATTATCTCTACCGCCGTTTTTAGTTTCTCATTTCTATTACCTTTTTTTATTACAATAAATCTCTTCATAGGCTCAGGCTTTATTTGGTACAGTGTAAATTTGTTCATTTTTGTTGGGAGTTAGCATAGCCTCGTACATAGGTTGCTCCAAAAGTAATGCCTGTTTGGCTATAACTAGAAAGTACTAAATATTTTTAATAAAAATTTTTGTACGCTATATAAATAAAATATTTGTGAATAGAATGGTATTATTAAAAATATTCTGCAGTGATGTCTATACATTTCCTTCAGCGTTGAACCTACGCTGTAAAATCTGCTTTGGAAATATGCTGGAAGTTGTTTTCTCAACCATTGTTTCTCAACCATTTTCTCAACCTGTAGGTCTTCAAACCTTTGTCCTCTCAGAATTTTTTTTCATTATGGAGAATAAATAGAAGTCACAAGGTGCCAAATGTATGGGGGTTGTGGAACCAGTGGCCAGCCCATTTCTCCAATAGCCTCTGTAGTCTGGAAGGAGGAGTGCGGCCGTTAATTGTCGTGATGTAACTTGACCGATTTAAGAGGAATCTCTGGTCTTTTTTTTTCGAATAGCTTCCCTAAGTTTTCGTAAAATTAGAACATAGCGAGAACTGTCCACAGTGCTACCTTCTTCTAGAAAACCAATCAAGTATTACACCTCGCATGTCCCAAAAGACAGTTGACATCACCTTTTTGAATGACCTCTGCACTTCAATTTTTTTTATAGATTATGTAATTCTAATAACTGTGTCTTAGTTTCTGGGTCCAAAAGGTATGCCCAGGTTTCATCTCCAGTCACTATATTTGAAAAAAAGGTGTCATTTTGGGCCTCATAGAGATCCAGCAGCTCTTGGCATAGTAGAACCCTTTGATCACGCTGATCAGGAGTTGATTTCCTTGGAACTAATTTTGAACATATTTTTCTATGACCTAGATGTTCAATAATTGAATTAGATCCAACATTTAGTATATTACACAACTCTATGATAGTTATTGTTCGAACATGAAGGATAAGGTCATCAACCTTGTCTTCGTTTTCAGGGTTGGTTGCTGTTGATGGCCTACGTGGGTTTTCCATCCAAAGAAGTCTCACCACTTCGAAAACTTTTCATCTATCTTATCAAATTTCTTATATCAATTGTGGCTTCTTTTTATAGAGTTTTCAGCCTCTGGTGAATCTCTGAAGCTGAGCATCCTTCCATTTCCGAAAACTTAATAAGGGTTCTGTGTTTCTATCTTGATTTCATACTTTTACTTAAGGTATCTAAAACAAAATTAATTATTGAGGCTTTACTTAACAAAATATTAAATTCAATATATATATATATATCTCAAATATTATTCGAGCTATGAGAAAACAGGCATTACTTTTGGGGAACGCTCCTAGCATTCTTTATCTAAAATATTTTGATGCTACATTTTCTTTTTTATATCAATTTTATATATATACGATTTCCTATCTTTTAAAATATTCATCATAACTTTCATCATGATGCTGGGAGAATATCATTCAGTTACCATATAATAAAGGCTTACCTGTTACATTCGGTCAAATGTGTATAAAATGTTATAGAAGACCCCTCTTCGATGATCTGATCAGATGTCCTGGCATGGGGGGAAACCCCAAGATATTAACTTAATGATGAACCGTTGAAGGTTTTGACTGAAACTCGAACTGCTATGGTTTGATGAGACTTTTCTAGTATAAGAAGGTGTTTGACTAATCAAGATCATTTTTCGTGAACCTTGATAATAGCTTATAGGAGAGAAATGGGCCTATATCTATAGAAAGATATTTATAACCCAGGTTCCTGGAGTGCAGAATGCCAACTACCCGGAAAAACTAGAAAATAATCGTGCTCTGATAAACTTTTTTAAAGAATGGGTCATATAATGGAAATGTTCCATCGGCTAGGGAAATTTATCAATGTGAGTAATGTATCGAATATTTTCATGAGCACTGGGTCTCGTGTTTTGATAATTAACTTCATTTCGTATTTTTCTATTTATGATGCTTTTTTGTTGTTGCTATTGTTTATAAAAGTTGCGATAATTGCTTCTACTTCACTGATGTTTAAAATATTAAAAATCTTTCTCTTTATGATTTTTTTTCTGTAAAAAATAATTATTTATTTCAGCTTCAATTCAGCAATATTAGGTTTATTAAATTTAATTGCCCTCTATCGTTAAAATTTTACACAAATAAATTTACTGGCAATGCGCTTCTTTTAAATATCATCAAATATTATCTCTACAGACCTTACTGCAATGTTATGAGTTATTGAATGAGAGGGCTTGGCTCATCAATAGTGAACCCTCTCAGCGGTTTCGCCAAATTAAACAAAATTTGGCGAAACCGCTGAGAGGGTTCACTATTAATGAGCCAAGCCCTCTCATTCAATAACTCATAACATTGCAGTAAGGTCTGTAGAGATAATATTTGATGATATTTAAAAGAAGCGCATTGCCAGTAAATTTATTTGTGTAAAATTTTAATATATTAGGTTTATAGAAATTTTAGCTTAAAGATTAGGATTGAGAATGTTTTCTTTGTAGATGTATTAGACCAGATTTTTCAGCTTACTCTTATGGATTTATAATGACATAACGTTAATTTTTGTCAAACTCAATATATATTTTATGAGAATAAAAAGGCGCGTTATATAGCTTTCCATTTGATCGGTGTGTGGATATTTGTGAAGCTAATAGAGCTAAAGCATACAACATTGCACGACCCACCTAAATATTCCTCCATAACTCTTCGCCAAGTTCTGCAGGACCACCATGGGGTAACGTCCCAAGAAGGGCAGGTAGCCGAAGAAGGGGAGTCCCAGGGGGCCGGGGGGCATTCCAGCAGGTCGCCAGTAGTACCAGCGCCATATTGCCAGCAGGATGATGAGAAGAGGAACGACGTATAACCAGGCCATAGCTCTGGGACTCTCTCTCCCCTTTGTCGACTCCTATCTTATTTGGCACCACTATCATTAACCCGATATCTTCTTCCAGACATTATCGCCGATGTTTTCGTCCTTACTATTCTGCTGTATCATGCTTCAATATGATGTCGTTTCATCGCGTTGAATGTGAATATTTCTTAACAATAATTTTTAAATGTTTTCAATATTTTAACAACAATTTCTCTCGCGTGACTCATTCACTCTATGCGAACTCTACACGCCACGCTTTACCGAAACTATCTACAACAGTATATATATATATATATATATATATATAGTGTAGAAACTATATAACAAAATTATAACAGTGATTCTAATTTTAAAACTTAAGGAGCAAACTGATAATAATGATAACTTATATCAATTAGATTTGATTAGATTAGCAAGCTAAATCTAAATTAATTATAATAATAAATAGTTATTTAATTTTATAGTCCAGTTTTGTATTAAGATTATCTTCACTATTATGATCATTTAAATTCAAATTATAAAATTTGTAAAATGTTATTAATTTGTAGATAGAGAGAGAAAAAAAAATCCTTTACTTCTAATACATCATCAAGTTAATTATATATTTATAATTAATAACAATAAAAATTAACAACGTAACGTCTATTACATCGGCTTTTACACGTCATTTAGACATACTCTAATCCTATATATAGAATAATCGAAGTGAGAATATATATAATAGTTAGAAAAAAGAGAGAAAGACAGAACCATGCACTTTTAATCAAACTAATAATAAAGAAAAAAAAAGTTTTGTAAAGAAGGTAGATAAGATTGTTAGTATATATATATATATTTTTATAATTTTATATTTTATCCTTTTTTTTTTAAAGATTTTTAAAGGTTTTTTTATTTTATAATATGATTATAAATAGTTGTATTTAGTAATATATCTATAGTATGAATTAACATTTGTTATAAGTTTGGATATTATGTTTTGAAACCCTAATGGTAGACCAGACATACACAAAAAACTTTAAATTGAAATAAATTGGAAAAAGAGATCTGCTGGACCGGGGATCTTCAGATAAAAGCCCAACGACATTTCACCCCTTCTTTATTATGTCATAGATCTCTTTTAAACCGGATTTTATGTGTTAATATTAAGTTGTTTCAGTGAAATATTTAAATGAACATATATAACAGATACAAGTGTTAACAAATTCAAACTGTAAACCTACCTCGACCGCGGCGTCCTCCATTGTGAATATCTATTTCTGGCTGACACATGTTGCGGGGGGGGGGGGACATTTCAAATTTAGACCATTTATTCAGAATTTTTTTGAACAACAAGAAAATTAAAGAAGAAAGGTGTGGTGTTTTGCATAACAATAGTTATGTCGAGATATGCAAATAAGGTTTTGCATAGTGTTTGTTTGTGTTACTATGTTAATTATTTTTATGTATATATATATATCATTCCATTGTATATAGTTCGTTCAGTCATATTAGCGTTGATAAGGAATAAAGGTTTCATCTTCGCTTAATGGATCTCGGTGTCCAGGAGTAGTTGTATGAACATAGAGACACAACAGTGGCGACGAGTAAAGAACGTTATACACAAGTGAATGAAAGTGAGCGAACAATGATGAACATTGAACAATTCAACCCAAACAATGGAAATGAAATTTCAAGTTATTTAGAGCGCTTCGAATCCTATTGCATAGCGAATGATATAGTAAAGGTTGATAAAAAGAAGGCAACATTTTTCTCGCTATGTGGAAGAGAAACGTATAATTTAATACGGACGTTGACCTCTCCCAAGAATCCATTGGAAACAGAATGGGAGGAGATAGTAGCAGGGATAAAAAAATACTTTGATCCGACACCAAATATAATAGTGCAGCGTTTTAAATTTGCGAAAAGGCTTCAAATGCCAAATGAAACAATATCTGAATTTAAAACAGCTCTAAAGAAAATTGCCGAGAAGTGTGAATTCCCTGATGTGGAAGATAGGTTGCGTGATGCCCTAGTATGCGGCATTCTAAACGAAGAGATACAATCAATGCTGTTAATGAACAGTATGCTAACATTTAAAGTGGCTCAAGATATGGCATTGGCACATGAGGCTGCGGTAAGGAACGTTGCAGAAATTAAAGATGGAAAACCTCAGGAAGAAATGAATGTAGTGGGAAGAGCTGTTAAGGTGAGACGGAGCAATGAGAAGATTCTTAAATGTTTCCGCTGTGGATACACAAATCACAGAGAAGAGAAATGTTTCTTTAAAGATAAGAGATGTTTTAAATGCCAGAAGTTAGGGCATATATCTAGGGTCTGTAAGAACGGGAACTGGAGGAGCGATCGTAATAATTGCTCGATAGACGAGGAGGCAGAGGCAATTAATGGCCTTTTTAATATAAATCAAGTGAAGGACACAAGTAACATGCGGAGTTATATGGTAAAAGTACGGACTAGCGGTCGAGATATGAATATGCTCATTGACTCAGGAACAGGGAAAAATATTATTTCTGAGAAGACGTACATTGAAACTTGGGTAAAGTCAGAAAGGCCTAGAATAGAGAAGGATTCTACCAAGTTGGTGCAATGGAACAGGCAGAGGTTATCGATTCTGGGTAAAATAAAAGCCGACGTAAAAGTAAATAAAAGAAGTATCACAATGGAATTTCTTGTGATCGAAGGTCCGGGCCCGAATCTGATTGGAAGGGAGGCGTTTGACCAGATTGGAATTGGTTTTGAATGGATAAATTATAGCGACAATGTATGTCAAATCACTGAGGAATTTATGGATGTGTTTAAAGAGAAATTAGGACAATACAGAGGTTCACCAATCCACATAAAGATCAAAACTCTGGGGAAACCCACATTTCTAAGAGCTAGAACATTGCCATACGCAATTAGACCTAAGGTTGAAGAGGCTTTGAGGAAGATGGAGGAACAAGGAATATTGACTCCTGTTGAATTTACAAGGTTTGCTACTCCAATCGTCCCAGTACTGAAAAGGGATGGTTCAATAAGAATATGTGGAGACTATCGGAGTACTGTTAACACCACCGTGGAGTCAGATACTTTCCCAGTTCCGGCGGCAGCCGACTTGCAGGTCAATTTGGCAGGAGGAAAGGTTTTCTCTAAGTTGGACCTTAAAGATGCATATCAGCAGCTGGTGGTGGATGAGGAGACAGCAGAGCTATTGGCTATTAACACGCACAAGGGATTGTTTAAGGTAAACCGTTTGCCTTTTGGTGTTTCCTGTGCGCCAGGAATATTCCAGCGACGAATGGAAAGTTTAATAGCCAAAATTCCAGGAGTAGTCGTTTACCTGGATGACATTCTGGTAACAGGGAAAGATGAAATGGAACATGACCTCCGATTGAGAGAAGTATTGAAGAGTATTCAAAGAATGGGACTGACTCTTAAGAAGGAGAAGTGCGAATTTAAAAAATCTTCGTTAATTTTTCTTGGGTGCCGAATAGATGCGGAAGGCATACACCCTACTGAAGAGAAATGTGAGGCAATTAAGAATTTTCCGAAACCCGAAAACAAAAAAGAGTTACAGAGTTTCCTTGGACTATTGAATTTTTATAGCAAATTTTTAAAAGACCGAACCACTGTACTTGAACCACTGCATAGACTGCTAAACAAAAGAAATTGTTGGAAATGGAAAGAAGTGGAGGATAGAGCATTCAGGGAGGCAAAGAATTTGATTCAATCCGATTTGGTGCTAACACCCTATGATGCCAGAAAACCCCTGGTCTTGGCTTGTGATGCATCACCCTTTGGAGTAGGAGCAGTGCTTTCGCACGTGGAGGAAAGAATGGAGAGACCCATTGCGTTTGCTTCGAGAACTATGTCTCAGACGGAAAGAAGGTATGCACAAATAGATAAGGAAGCTCTGGCCATAATATTTGGCATCTCAAAATTCTACAAATATTTGTATGGCCGTGACTTTAAGATAATCACTGACCATAAGCCTCTACTGGGAATCTTTAATCCGAACAAACCTATCCCTCAGATGCTTTCCCCGAGGATGATGAGGTGGAGTCTTACATTGGCATCGTACTCCTATCAGATTGAACATAGACCTGGGAGAATGAACGCAAATGCGGATGCGTTGAGTAGAGCACCCCACGAAAGGACAAGTAAAGAAACACCGGAACCAGTTGACGTTTTTCTTATGGAAACTAATGAAGAGTCACCATTAGAGGCGAAGGAAGTGGCAAAATCAACGCAGGAAGACTCGGTTCTGGGGATAATTGTGGAATGGACTCGAATAGGATGGCCAGCTCACTGTCCAGCAGAAAAATTTAGGCCATACTTCAATAGGAGAAATGAATTATCCCTACATAGAGAGTGTCTCCTGTGGGGAAATAGAGTAGTAATACCGCCCGTTCTACAGGGGAGAACATTGGAACAGCTTCATGAAACTCACCCTGGGATTGTACAAATGAAGGCAATTGCAAGGAGCCATGTGTGGTGGCCAGGAATGGATAAGGCTATAGAAAATAAGGTCGAAAGATGCGAAAATTGTCAACTGGTGCGAAATAATCCTAAACCGAGCCCAGTTCACCCTTGGACGGCACCAGTTAAACCATGGTCACGCATTCATGTAGACTATGCAGGACCATTCCATGGAAGAACGTTTCTAATAGTCGTTGACTCAATGTCTAAGTGGCCGGAGGCCATCATCATGGATCACTGCACGGCAACAGCTACAGTGTGAGTGTTAAGAAGTCTGTTCGCTGTTCATGGTTTGCCCGACCAGGTTGTTTCGGATAATGGTCGCATGTTTGTGGGTCATGAGTTTCAGGAATTTTTGAGGATGAACGGAGTAAGGCATATAACATCAGCTCCCTACCACCCACAGACAAACGGACAGGCAGAAAGAGTGGTACAAACACTCAAACAGCTAATAAGAAAGAATGGTTGGGAGAACATATCGGTTACGCTGCCACGCGCTCTGTTTGCAATGCGGACTACACCTCATGGAACAACTGGACTAACACCAGCTGAGCTACTAATGGGTCGCAGACTGACCACAAGAATGAACCGGTTGCACCCTAAAGAAAGTGAAGATAGTGAAAATGGAAAAGGACACTTCCAGAATAGGTTCAAGTCCCAAGAGAATGTGTATGCACGTAAATATAACGGAAAGGGAAAGTGGGAACCGGGGAAGATAAAGACAGTACTTGGACCCAGGAACTATGAGGTAATTATGGAAAACGGAGTGACAGCGAAAAGACACCAGGACCAATTGATGAGAAGAGTCAAGGAAGAAGTATCGGAGGATGTGGAGAAGAAGGGGGAGTGTAACACCGAAAGAAGGGGGGAACAAATGAATGACCCAAACGAATCACCAGAGAGGCTGGAGGAAACACCTGGGCCAAGTAGACCAATAAGAAACCGGAGACTCCCCGAATACTTAAAAAATTGTGTAACAAATTGGGGGTGAGAAGATGTGGTGTTTTGCATAACAATAGTTATGTCGAGATATGCAAATAAGGTTTTGCATAGTGTTTGTTTGTGTTACTATGTTAATTATTTTTATGTATATATATATATCATTCCATTGTATATAGTTCGTTCAGTCATATTAGCGTTGATAAGGAATAAAGGTTTCATCTTCGCTTAATGGATCTCGGTGTCCAGGAGTAGTTGTATGAACATAGAGACACAACAAAAGGAAAAATAGTTAAGTGAAGAAAGCTGAATTTCATAATCTTTACAGCTAGTTATATCTAAATAACTGATTCAACACTTATTCATCTTTTAATATTCCTTTAAAAAGGCAAATTATAAGAGTTTAATAAAGATAATAATTGTGCAAATTCACCTTTATTTAACTTCCATTTTCCTCCCCAGAAATTGGAGATTAAACAAAATGAACTATATACTATAACACTTTAAAAATCTTGTGAAAAAATCTTTTAATCAGTTATTTAATCAAAGTTTAATTAACTGTTAAAGATTATAAATTTGTATTAGTTATTATTAAGAGAAATTATAGAAAGTTGATTTCATAAATGGATATTTCCATTTATTTATTTTTTTTAATATTTTATAATTGATATACTGTTGAAATATTTTACTTGTTTGATACTAAATTTGTTTTTAATAAATTCCATGTTTAAATTTTTAACATCTTCTATGAAATTATCTAATATATTATTTATTCTATAAAATCTTAGAAACTGACCATAATATATACCCTTACAGCAATTTAATGATATATTAGAATTCATATTACAGTATTTTATAATATTGAAATTATAATTACTCTTATTATTATAAACTCTAACAGCACTATTTGTAAGGTCTATATTCAAGTCTAAAAAGTTAACTTTTTTGTTTCTATAAATTTTTTCATTGTTCTTAAGTTTCAAGTATTTAGGATATATTTCAGGTATTAATTTTTTAAACTGTGGATTATTAAATATTATTATGTCATCTACATATCGGAATATTTGCCAATTAATATTATTTTGTAGAAAGTATTCTCTTTCGTACCAGAACAATATTAAATTGGCTAATAACGGACTAGAAGAAGTTCCCATGGGAACGCCTTCTGATTGAATATATATTTTATTTTTAAATTCTATATAGTTAAAATTTAAAAATGTTTCCAGTAGAGTTTTTGCTGTTTTAAGATCTAATTTAAATGTTTTATATCTGTTATGAATAATTTTAATGTAGAAAGTTTTGTCATTAATGAATTCATTAAATAAATTGGTTATTTTATTATTTAGATCTCTTAAATTTATTTTAGAATATAGGTCCTCAAAGTCAAATGTGTGTACTGTTTCAATGTTTGTCCAATTGTTCATTAAATAATTAATGATTTTTTTATTTGAGTCGATAAATTTATAATTATATTTATTAGTTAATTTATTTATAATAAATTGTAGTGTTGAAGCTAATTGTATATCAATATTTTTTATGACTGAATTTATACCAGATGTGATTGTTCTGAAAGAAATAGGTTTTTTGTGTAGTTTAGGAATTATATAGAACTTTGGTATGTTTGGATTTTTGTGGTTATTATAAATTTTTAGTGAATTTTCAACATTTTTGATGTCTTTTATGATTTTTGTGCCTGTAGTTCTAGCAAAAGTGTATTTATGATTATTATCAATTTCCTTTTTTAGTATATCGTGGTATAGATTTTTACAAATTAAAGATAAATTATTGGAACATTTATCTATAGGAGTGATAATGTTGGGACACCTCGTGACCATAATATGCCAAAGTAACCCAGAACCCCACCTAACCTAACCATATCCCACCTTTGTCCATTTAAGTTACCAACCTCTGGTGATTGCGAGGTGTTGAGATGGAGCCTGAAGCCACCTTTAGCCTGGCAGCACCGAGCCAGAGACCGAGATCCCCTTCCTGGTGGTCAAGTCACCTGATCTGTGGTGGATGACCTGGCCCCACCAACACCAGGATAGTCCAAGATGGACTCAGACACCCCTCCCTGGTGATCAAGTCACCTGACCTGTGGTGGATGACCTGGCCCCACCAACACCAGGATAGTCCAAGATGGACTCAGACACCCCTTCCTGGTGGTCAAGACACCTGACCTATGGTGGATGACCTGGCCCCACCAACACCAAGCTAGCCTGAGAATGACTCAGATACCCCTTCCTGTTGGTCGAGCCACATGTCCGATGGTGGCCGACTTGACCACAAGCCAGTCCAAGATGGACCCAGACACCCCTTCCCTGTAGTCAAGCCACCGACCTATGGTGCTTGACCTGACTCCACCACGAGCCCTGAACCTTTCCCAAGCTGACCCCAAGATGCCCAGATCCTACAATATTAATTGTTTTTTTTTTTTTCAATATTTTCGTATTTTTATTTTATTTTTTGTGAATATTTCTTTAATAATTTTATATTTAATTTATTTTTATCATTTTTTTTTAAGATGCCTTTTAATTTTTTTTATTTTCATAGAGAGAAAGGCGATGATAGCTTGGGGGGGTGAGTTCAGCAACACTGGGACAAGGAAGCGGGAGATTGATATTGACATCCTGGAAGATTGAACAATTTTGATATTGACATTTTTTTTAAACAAAAATTTGATTTTTTTTTTTTTTGAGAAGCAAAAAAAGACTTGGAGTTGCGGAGGGAGAAGGCCGCTAGCTGCGGCCTTGCCTGCCCCTTTTCGAATGGTGGACATGGGTGGCTGAAGGTAGGTGGGGATATTCTGGGGATAATGGCATAATAGGTTTTTTTTTTTTTTTTGTTCTTTTGTATAAAGTTTAAAACTCCTCCTTTTAACCTTATCTACAGTTTTATATATATATATATATATATTTTTTTTTAATCGTATATATGTGCGTGATTTCATTAATTGATATAATAAAAAATGTTGTACATTGAAGGATTTTATTAGTCGAAATAAAAATTTGTCTAACCAAAAAAAAAATTTGATTGGTTAATTTCCCCATCAACATAATTGCTAGCCGGCACAGCTTTAGGTCTCTACATGTGCCATAGATGAATAAATTTGTGGTCTGCTTTTCTGCAGCCACTGGCGCCCTAATATTTGGACATGTAGAGATCTGGAAATAGTAAAAGTATAAAATCATCATTGTTTTTTCTTTTTAACAATGACTTTCTTCATCCATTATACCTAAAAAAATATATGAAATGCTCACGAACTTTACAATGTCGCCCGCCGCGGGGCTCGAATTATGTATATAATTTTCTTCTATTATATTCTAAATTATATACATAGTGAAACGCCATTAGGGCTAAGTAGTCCACGCATCCTAAGATTAATTAAGAATCAATACCCAGGGAAATTAAACTAATAAAATATTTTTCAATGTACACAGAACATTTATTTTAGGTAATTATTTATATTTAAAAAAAAAACTTGCATTTTTACAAGCAAGTTTGTGTTTTGAATTATTTAAAGTGATAAAAATTATCCAATATCCACTCTGTAGTAAGTAAACAAATCTAATGCTTCTTCTAAAAACTATTGTTTTGTTGAGTTTACTTTTCGTGTTTTAATAAACATTTATATTTAATACTTTAAACTATTTATGGTATAATTATATATGGGAGTTAGGTAAATAACAACCGTTATTTTTATTTACAATAATATACCTTCGTCGATTGGTATATTTAATGCTGTGTTTTGTAATTTTGAAGAATGTAACGTATGTAACAATGTAAGAATGTAACAATGTAAGAACAAAGCTGGGGCTTAGACGAAATTCGAGCCATGATGGCAGCTTAGTTTAAATTTAGGACTCGGTGCAGAAAAACAACATCTGGAGTCACCAGATGTGCTGGAACCAAATATAATTTTGGCGCTAGAAATAGGAAACACTGACGTCAGACAATAGTTAATTAAAATTAATTACCATTTCTTTCTTTTATACAGAGAATACACGTTTATATTTTCAAATATTATTGAAAATACACTAATAATAAACCTGTTTCATACATTTATTATATACAATATTTTATTTAAATTCTTTTCTGTTTGTAACATTTAGATGTTTTAAAATATATTTACTTAGAAGAAAATATGATGTTAATAATTTTTAATTTACTTTAATATGGAAACTATGACAGTGTCATATATAATAAACATATAACAGATGTCAATTTCAAATGACTTACCATTATGTAAGAAATTGGCAGGGAGGTTTTCCTATTATATGGTTACATATACCCAGATCTAATAATCTAATTCATGAAATACATTTCATTAAGTTTACCTATATTTATAAACCAGTTCATAGTTAAACCAATTAGAAGTTTATTTATTTTTAGGCCTAAATGCCTTTTTTTTTTTTTTTCATCTTTATTGGTTGAAACAATTTTCTAAGGCAATTTATGGAATGAAAAGGCATGTTTTCTTTTCAAGTGTTTGAAATAACAAAAGCTATAATTTTTTTTTTTTTTTTTTTTTTTTTTTAACAACAAAAAGCCTTTATTTAGGGCCACTCGCCCTATACAGGATTCGCCAGTTCACAAGGGATAGGGAGAACACTGTGAGGCCTTTTTCCGGGATATAGTCTTGTGGAATCCAAATATCGCCATCGCTATATACCTATTCTTTGATATTTCATTAATCAGTGCCGGAAATGAAGGACAAAGTTGCCCCGTTTTATCATTTAGTTTTCGTCTTTCCTCAGACAGAGCAGCACAGTCAAATAAGTAATGCAACATCTCCGTTGTTATTCCTGATCCACAGAAAGTGCATTTCAGGTCTTCACGCCTCAATAAAATCAAATGGTGTTCTCTGAAAAAAATTGAAAGGGTTCTAAATTGTGCAATTAATCTGATGATAGGAAAAGGGAGTTCAGTTAAGAAGTATTCTTCGGTGGTAAAGGTTGTATATATGTCTCTATAGTGGGAATATAACTTTGATTGGGTTATTCTTGTTAGGTCGTTTTGTATTGTTTGCTCTATCGCAGTTCTTAATATTCCAGGGATAGCATTCCTTAGTGAGTCAGGATCATTACAATAAGTAAGCCACGAGGATCCGTTATTATTAAGTAAATTGCTTAATTGTTTTATAAAACCGATGGGCGCACCTGTAGCACAGGATAATTGCCTCATTCTAGTTAAACAAATTCGAGGCAGTCTATTTGTATCCATACTCAGCACCCTCAGCCAATATTTCAAGGTCAATTTCAGAGCTGTTATTATTAATGAGACGCGGCCTGTTTCTGGTCTTATTATGTATCCTGGTGTATATCTAGGCAAATTCAAAAACCTACGAATAAATGTATCTTGTATATGGTCTAATAAATCTTTATACTCTGTTGCCCAAATTGGAGCAGCATACATCAAAACAGCCATCACAATTGAGTCAAACAGTTTCATTGCAGAGTTTAGTGAATTAATTTTTGATTTCGCCAATATTGGGGTTGTAGCATTTATTGCCGCAAGTGCTTTTCCTTTGAAAAAGTTTGCGGCTTGAGTGGTTTTAGTTGTACTGACCAGAGGGTATCCCAAGTAATTATATCTTCTTGTTACCGTCAGAGGTTTACCATTCCAGTACCATCTATCTTCTCTTGAGGGTTTACCACCATTGCGAAATACCATAACCTTCGATTTGGACTCGTTCAGTGTCATTTCGTTCACACCAAGATATTCCTTCAATAAATTAATCTTTTTTTGGAGGTTTACCCTCGACTCCCCTATAATAGCAATATCATCTGCATACATCAGCAGGTGAACATCACCAAATTCCGGAAGGTATACACTCGTCAGATCTGAGTTGTCATACATTTTAATCAGGTCCGTCATAAATAATATAAAAAGTAATGGCGATAGTGGCTCTCCTTGTAAAACGCCCGAATGTATCTTAATATTTTCTGTAATTGAACCCCTCCATCTGACTGCCACAGTCGCCTGTTCGTAATAATTTCTAATTGCATGTATAAATTGATAGCTCACGCCCAGATTGGTTAATTTCTTCCAGAGTAATGAGTGAGGAACTGTGTCAAATGCTTTTCTCAAATCAACAAAAAATACATATAATTTTCCTCTCTTTTTCCTCAGTGAAAGTTGTATTAGAGAGGTCAACGTGAATATCAGGTCCACACACGATCGGCCCCTTCGGAAACCCGCCTGATTTTCTGGAATGACGTTTCTTCTTTCTACCCATTCATTCAGTCTTGATCTTAGTATTGTTGTAAAAAGTTTCGAAAAATTACTTATCAGTGCTATACCACGATAATTTGAAGGGTTGTCTTTGTCACCGCTTTTAAAGATTGGATGTATGATCGATTTAGTCCATATTGTAGGATAGTGTCCCATTATCAGAGCTCTATTGTAAAATTGTTCTAATAAACCCATGTATGAGTCTGGGAGTACTTTTATTATTTCATTGGGGATGTCATCAGGTCCACTTGCCTTGTTATTTTTCAAATCTCTGATTGCCCTGCCTATCTCTTCAGAAGTTATCTCTGGATCAAGTATTGGGTCGCTCGGCGAGATCCTCACTTCTATATTACAGACCTTCTCTTTTTCCTCAATACTCATTAATTCGCAATAAAATTAGTGCCATTCCTGTACAGTAATTTCTCCTTGAATTTTTGTTGCTCCTTTAAATAGTGCAATGGTCTTCCAAAAGGACTTTGAATCTTTAATATTACTCAATATTTCTTGTTTTTCCTGAATATATTTCCTTCTTTTATCATCTAATAAACCGAGATATTTCTTTCTATGTAGAGCATAGCTTTCAAGGTCTTCCTTCCTGTTGGTTCTACTGAATTCCTTCAGACTTTCTTTTGTTAGCTTTTTCATATCGTAACAGTTTTTGTCAAACCATGGCTTAGATTTTCCGGTGGCACCCTTAGTTGAGTACATTATTCCAGATGTTGACATTGCCTCGGTAATTCTTTGAGTGAAAGTATTTACGGAGCTATCGAGATTTGATATTTTTACTACTTGCAATTCCTTTAATTCCTGTTTAAATGTCTTAATTCCCCCAGCTGTCCATCTGTATCTCGTAACACCATATTCTTCTCCCTTAGATTTGTTTTCATAGGTGTTTTGGACTGTTAACTTCAGGATAAGAGGAAGGTGATCTGAGTACATCTGGGTTTCTATCCTGAAGTCTGATATTTTTTCCAGTATTCCTTGGGAAACTATGCAGTAATCAATAGTTGATGAGCCTCTCTCCGAAACATATGTAAAGTCACCCTCTCTGTCTCCTGTTGATCGTCCGTTGATTATTGTCAGCGAATTATCCTCGAGAAACTCAAGGAGTCCTTCAGCCAGTGGTGAAATTATTGGATCTCTTGCTTTTCTTTCGGAAACTAAAGAGAGTTGAAGATTTGTTGGATTATACAGTCCCCCGAGCCCTCCAGTTCTAATATTTAAATCCCCAATCAGAATTAGCTCTTTCCCGTCAGTTATCTGTTTTTCCATATATTTAGTTAATCTAACTACAAAAGCTATAATTATTATTATCTTAATGAGGTATTTCAGGAATATTGCATATGAGTGTATGAAAAAAATTACATTTCTTGACATTCTTTTTGGTTAATAATGATTTTCACTTATAGAAGTGTTAGCATGCCAATGGTCTGCCCTTGAGGTACATGCTGACCTACATGATTAAGCTTTTCATAGTATAAAGGAAATATTTACATGGTATGAACAGGTTAAATTTAGAGTAAAAGGTTTTTATATTTAATTTTTTTAGGGTAATTTCTAGATTTTTTGAACTTTTTTTTGTGTGTAAATTTATCAAAATGTAAGAGCATTTGTGCATCCTTTTTTTTTTTCAAACTCAGCCTTTGTTTTTTTTTTTTTAGTAATTTTATAAACTTTTATTTTAGTATAGATTTAAGACCTACTTTTATGATTAAAGAGATATCCATTTCTTCAACTAGGAGTTAAGATTTTGTGTCTCGGACAGTGAAGCACCTAAAAGACGAGATTTAGGCTCTCTTGGTATCCATCACTGTGAGCAATCTTTATGAAGCAATGTTGAATTAGTTGGATAGTCAGTGTAGTAGTTGCTTTTTTTAATAGGATTCTAGGATTTATAATATGGTCTAATTTGAGGATTTTTCCTTTTTTTTTTTCTCTTTGTTGTTTTCTCTTTGTCGCTTATTGTAAACACAGGACGGATGGGATACAGACCCTCTAGATAGCTTTTACAGTAAATGATAATATTTTTTTTAGGTTAAATAGATAGGATTAGATGAATGTTTGAAGATAGGATTTCTATTTTTCTTATGAACCTTGCACATTTTTTTTTTTATGATGGATTACTATTTTGGGTACCGAATGACCAATTTGGTGGTAATTATTACAAGTTTATTTTCTTTTGTGAGTTTATGGAGGTGGACCATAACTAGGATTTTGGAGTGTGTACGGAGAATCAGCTCGATAGAATGAGAAATTTAGAGATTTCAACCTTTTTTTTTTTCATTTAAAAACCTTTTTTTTTTTTAAGTAGAACTTCATTAGGATTCCTTTTGTTTTCTATACAAACTATTTCTTGTTAAAACCCGAGTTTCAAAGACCAATGAGAATAATGTATACCATTGTGAATTAACTATTTAGTGTAAATCTGAAATTTTAGTTATTATCAGGAGTAATAGGTGAAGGAAGGTGTAGGAAATCACAACTTAGAGGGGGGCTATGTCTAAAACAACAAACCTAATAGGCATCCTATGGCTTGTGTTGGGTAATTCAGAAACCCTATAATCCCTGGCCTTCAGGTAGTAGCTTTGAAATAGGTTTCTAATGAGGACATGAAAGGTCAATCTTTCAGAGTAAAGTTGTGAAGTGTAGGGACCCTAAGCCAGGGGTAGAAGTTAAGTAGGCCCAGACCGTAGTCGATCCTTGGAAAGCACTTGAGAATGTTAGTGTTGGGTAGTGAATCATAAACCCTATAAATCCATCTTTCAATAGAGTGTTGAGGTCGGACTACTGCAAAGGGGGCAGACGCACGAGGAAGTAAGAAGAAAGTGACTTCACCCACGGTGGCTAGGGGAATGACTCAATCCGCTTTTATGAGGTGTCACGTTTAATGGTTCTTTATTCGCCCTTATATTTGTGTATGTCTTTATAGAATTGTCGTAAAAAGTCGCTTAGTGTCGAGGCAAGGGCAGTTTTTGAAGTTACAATGATTTTTTTTGGTAGGTTAGCTTCCAGATTATTTAGAATTGTTAACCATTTTATTAACAATCATTTATCAAGTATAAAGTATTAGTATATATAGAGTTTGTATGAGGCATTAATTTAAGTTAATAGGGCATTAGTCCCCACTTTGTTTTAATTAGAAACTTTATTTGATTTCACATTTGTCCTGAAAATTTTGTTATTATTAGGATCTATCAATGATGATAATTATAGTACTTTGGCTTGTGTAGCAGCTTTTAACTTTAGTTTGTATGCAAACCATGAATGATGGGGGGGGGGGGTGTATGAATGGATTGGTTTAATGAATGTGTAAGAAGGTTAAAAACAATTATACTGTAAAGACCAAAGGTACTTTAGCATAGAATAGGGAACCAATAGGTTCAATTTTAAATTTGATTTCTTTATTTGTTAGGAACGATAGCCTCACAGGGCTGTACAACTCTATTGTTAGGAAAGGTATTCGCTCCATTTTGTTAGGTCTCCCCTTTCGGGAGTATAAAATTTTAATTTCTATTACTAGGGTAATCAAGTACTCTTTGTTATTTATATCAACTTGAATTTTAAGAGTCGTAGATAATGATCATATCTCGATTCTCAGACTGGAAGGTTGTGGGAGGTTATGATCAGACCAGAAACCCCACCAAACTTCCCCTCATTAGAGGGAACGAAGAGGTATAGATTGAATTTTATGCAGGATGGGGGATTTGTTTTAGCCATGCCGTATAGCCTGGGGTAAAACGGCGCGACCTTGGGTAACCGATCTGACACCGTAGTTTCGACGCTTTTAGCGTGGCTGGAGCGAGGGTGTTCTAGACGGGAGGTCCTGTAAGATTGGCATGTAGGCAGAGATTGCCCAGTTATTCTAGACGAAGTGTTTCCGTCTATTGAATTTTTTTTGGTACCAGTTTGATCCCCCATAGCTAGCGGAAGTTTCTTCTAATAAAGGATTCGCCCTGCCATACGTTTTGTTGGAATGAATTCGAGCATAAGACCGATTCGAGAGACAGAATAAGTAATTATCAGGACCTTCAACGAGTTTAGACTCGTTCCATGTTAGGATAAGATTTTAAAGTATTAGTTAACTATAATGACCGCGAACGAGACACCAGAACGAGCCAATGAGTCAAAGTTTTAGAAGTGTTGTATTGAGGACAGTAGAATTAAGAGCAGTTATACAGGGAGTAGAATTCTGAAGGAATTTGTAAAAGAACCAAAATTTCAGATTGATAAAATTCAAATTTATAAGATGTAGATTTGTAGGATTCAGGTCAATGAATAGAGAGTATATTAGTAGATGAAAGTAATATGAATTTCTTGGAAGGGGGAGGTAGCTGAACTGTACACACCCCAGAGGCAAGGTAAACGGAGCACACACTGGATGTCAAGGGAGAGAGTCCCATGATTCCTTTCTTCTGACTGCTCTGGGAGCAGCAGTTGTGTTGAGACCATGTGAAGGTCTTTGTCCTCCGCCTGAAAGCCCCGAAGGTGTGAGAAGCTCTAGCTTTGGGTAGCTAGAGGACAAATGGTATAATCCCATGTAAACTAACAAGTACCTGAGTGTCAGTTTGTGATTATAGATTTGGTCTTGAACCTTGAATACCGGTTCAAAAGAATTTTTTTTTTAAGGATTATTATAAAAAAGTAGGGTAATTTTTGTGTGTGTTTTAAGGTCATTAAAAAAAAAAAGGAGGTATATATACCTTAAGGTTAAGCTATAGGTTTGGTTTAATATTTCGTGAAGCAGGATTTTTTTTTTTTAACAAAGGATGTTTTCAGTTATGTATGGCCATGCGAGGTCAATGTACCGAATAATTTAGGTAGACAACTAGTCTAACCATGTAAAAGGTTTCAGTTCAATTTTTAATCAAAGATTCAATTGGTTTTAACAGAATGAGTTGTGTGTGGGATCAAAGTGTTTTAAATTACTGATTTGAATTACCCTATTAAATATTAGTAGAAAGAAGCGCATTAGATTTGAATTTGTCTTTTCCCCCCTGATACCTTTATGTATTTTAGGACTTTTTTTTTTTTGGCTGTTACATTGTGAAAAATGCATATATTGGATAATTGTTATTATTTGAAAAGGAAAATTAATTGCATTTGCATACGTGTATACCATAATATTTTTTAAATTTGTAGATTTATGATTTTAGAATTTTTGAGTTTTTTTTTTTTTTTCATCACTTCACCCTAGCACCCAGGGTGGATTTGAGTGATTAATTAATATTTGAGTATAGATATACTATCTTTTGTAGTAAATATTTTCTTTTATGTAATTTTTTTTATTTTATTAAGTTTCCTCACTCGGTGTTGGAAATTAATTTTCCTTTTTATTTAGTAAAATTAATTTTTGGCAGGGAGGATTGTTGGGACACCTCGTGACCATAATATGCCAAAGTAACCCAGAACCCCACCTAACCTAACCATATCCCACCTTTGTCCATTTAAGTTACCAACCTCTGGTGATTGCGAGGTGTTGAGATGGAGCCTGAAGCCACCTTTAGCCTGGCAGCACCGAGCCAGAGACCGAGATCCCCTTCCTGGTGGTCAAGTCACCTGACCTGTGGTGGATGACCTGGCCCCACCAACACCAGGATAGTCCAAGATGGACTCAGACACCCCTCCCTGGTGATCAAGTCACCTGACCTGTGGTGGATGACCTTGCCCCACCAACACCAGGATAGTCCAAGATGGACTCAGACACCCCTTCCTGGTGGTCAAGACACCTGACCTATGGTGGATGACCTGGCCCCACCAACACCAAGCTAGCCTGTTGGTCGAGCCACATGTCCGATGGTGGCCGACTTGACCACAAGCCAGTCCAAGATGGACCCAGACACCCCTTCCCTGTAGTCAAGCCACCGACCTATGGTGCTTGACCTGACTCCACCACGAGCCCTGAACCTTTCCCAAGCTGACCCCAAGATGCCCAGATCCTACAATATTAATTGTTTTTTTTTTTTCAATATTTTCGTATTTTTATTTTATTTTTTGTGAATATTTCTTTAATAATTTTATATTTAATTTATTTTTATCATTTTTTTTTAAGATGCCTTTTAATTTTTTTTATTTTCATAGAGAGAAAGGCGATGATAGCTTGGGGGGTGAGTTCAGCAACACTGGGACAAGGAAGCGGGAGATTGATATTGACATCCTGGAAGATTGAACAATTTTGATATTGACATTTTTTTTAAACAAAAATTTGATTTTTTTTTTTTTGAGAAGCAAAAAAAGACTTGGAGTTGCGGAGGGCGAAGGCCGCTAGCTGCGGCCTTGCCTGCCCCTTTTCGAATGGTGGACATGGGTGGCTGAAGGTAGGTGGGGATATTCTGGGGATAATGGCATAATAGGTTTTTTTTTTTTTTGTTCTTTTGTATAAAGTTTAAAACTCCTCCTTTTAACCTTATCTACAGTTTTATATATATATATATATATTTTTTTTTTTAATCGTATATATGTGCGTGATTTCATTAATTGATATAATAAAAAATGTTGTACATTGAAGGATTTTATTAGTCGAAATAAAAATTTGTCTAACCAAAAAAAAAATTTGATTGGTTAATTTCCCCATCAACATAATTGCTAGCCGGCACAGCTTTAGGTCTCTACATGTGCCATAGATGAATAAATTTGTGGTCTGCTTTTCTGCAACCACTGGCGCCCTAATATTTGGACATGTAGAGATCTGGAAATAGTAAAAGTATAAAATCATCATTGTTTTTTCTTTTTAACAATGACTTTCTTCATCCATTATACCTAAAAAAATATATGAAATGCTCACGAACTTTACAATAATATAGTCCTTCTGTAAATTAATTATATTTTCTTTAAAAGAAGGAATGTCTGAATTAGGTTTTGTGTATTTAAGTGTATTATTATAATAATTTATAATTTCCTTTTTAATATTATGTTTCCATTCCAGAAAAGTAAATTCTGGAATACTGTATTTTATACTAGTTTTATTTATGAAAATATCTATATCTTTTAATATAGATTTAATTGTATTATTATAATTGTGTTTAATTTGAGGTATATATTTATACCCTTTATTTAAAATTTCTTGATATTCTGGATTTAAAAAAGAAAAATTGCTAGTTAATATATGACCTGAGAACTTATATTTATCAATATAGTTGTTGCAATTACATTTAATTTTTTTAAAATTTGCCAAATTATTAATAAATTGGTTATAATTGCAAACTAAATTACCTATATTTTTGTTGTATCTCCAGATTGTTTTGAAATTTAAATTTTTTATAGGGAAAAGATTATTGATGATTTGGTTATTAAAAATATCATTAAATTTAATATGATTAAATAAATTGTTATTAAATTTAATGATAATATTAATGTTATTAGTAGCTTGTTTAATTTTTCTGTATTTAAAGATGTCGTGTGTGATATCTATTAATCTGTTAGTCAGATTATGAATTTTAATATATTCTATGAGTTTGATAAATTTATTATTATTTAGTTTAAATAATGTTTTAATAAATTTATCGACGAAGTTGTTAGTGTACATTTGTTTTGGGTCCAGTAATTCTTCAAATTCAATGTAACCTAATTTATTGGTAGTTTTACCTCTAGTTTTATTAGGTTTAGTTTTAAATTCATTTTTTTTGTATTTGCAACTGATTTCATAGGTTGAAATTTCTTCTGTTTGTGGTTTGTATGTGTAGTTTAATTCATCGTTAAGTCCATAAGGGAATAATGTGTTGTGTTTATAAATGTAGTTGTTTTCTAATAATAGTCGTTGTTTTTTGTTTTGACATATGTCTAGTATTTCTATCTTAAAGTTGTTAAAAGTATGTAATTGATTGTGTTCTTTCATATATATATTACCAATTGATTTTTTAGCGTGGTTTCTATGTAGGTTTATTCGTATATTTAATGGATTACAAGTTTGTCCTATATATGATAGTTGACAAATTTGGCATGTTAATTTATAAATAGTATTCACTAATTTACAACTAGTTGTTTGAAAAGTGTCATGGTTCTTAAGAGAGGGACAAGTTTGACAATTTTTTCTTAGGCAATTCTTAGCGAGTTTAAATTAACATAAAAGAGGTGCTAACACTAATATGTTTGTAGTTTTTTTAGTTTTTTTAGTTTGTTATTCTTATGAATTTTTAAATATATTTTTCTTAATTGTTTTTGTGGTGATAAAATTTGTAATAAATTGAATAATTAATCTATAAATATATAGATATTACTGTTTGTTATCTGTTATATTTTTAAGAATAACTAATAAAAAAACATCTTTAAACTAACTAAACACTGAAAAAAACAAAAGTTCTGAAGTTATTTTTTCTAGAATTACTTTTATAATTTACTTTTTAATAATCAAACAATGAAAGATAATTAAAATTTGTATGAAGATTTATTTATATTAGAATATCTAATATAATTTAATTTGTATATTATGTTATATATAAAAAATATATCATAGAGCAAGCTCATATGAATTAATATAGTGTAGAAACTATATAACAAAATTATAACAGTGATTCTAATTTTAAAACTTAAGGAGCAAACTGATAATAATGATAACTTATATCAATTAGATTTGATTAGATTAGCAAGCTAAATCTAAATTAATTATAATAATAAATAGTTATTTAATTTTATAGTCCAGTTTTGTATTAAGATTATCTTCACTATTATGATCATTTAAATTCAAATTAAAAAATTTGTAAAATGTTATTAATTTGTAGATAGAGAGAGAAAAAAAATCCTTTACTTCTAATACATCATCAAGTTAATTAGATATTTATAATTAATAACAATAAAAATTAACAACGTAACGTCTATTACATCGGGTTTTACACGTCATTTAGACATACTCTAATCCTATATATAGAATAATCGAAGTGAGAATATATATAATAGTTAGAAAAAAGAGAGAAAGACAGAACCATGCACTTTTAATCAAACTAATAATAAAGAAAAAAAAAAGTTTTGTAAAGAAGGTAGATAAGATTGTTAGTATATATATATATATTTTTATAATTTTATATTTTATCCTTTTTTTTTAAAGATTTTTAAAGGTTTTTTTTTATTTTATAATATGATTATAAATAGTTGTATTTAGTAATATATCTATAGTATGAATTAACATTTGTTATAAGTTTGGATATTATGTTTTGAAACCCTAATGGTAGACCAGACATACACAAAAAACTTTAAATTGAAATAAATTGGAAAAAGAGATCTGCTGGACCGGGGATCTTCAGATAAAAGCCCAACGACATTTCACCCCTTCTTTATTATGTCATAGATCTCTTTTAAACCGGATTTTATGTATTAATATTAAGTTGTTTCAGTGAAATATTTAAATGAACATATATAACAGATACAAGTGTTAACAAATTCAAACTGTAAACCTACCTCGACCGCGGCGTCCTCCATTGTGAATATCTATTTCTGGCTGACACATGTTGCGGGGGGGGGACATTTCAAATTTAGACCATTTATTCAGAATTTTTTTGAACAACAAGAAAATTAAAGAAGAAAGGAAAAATAGTTAAGTGAAGAAAGCTGAATTTCATAATCTTTACAGCTAGTTATATCTAAATAACTGATTCAACACTTATTCATCTTTTAATATTCCTTTAAAAAGGCAAATTATAAGAGTTTAATAAAGATAATAATTGTGCAAATTCACCTTTATTTAACTTCCATTTTCCTCCCCAGAAATTGGAGATTAAACAAAATGAACTATATACTATAACACTTTAAAAATCTTGTGAAAAAATCTTTTAATCAGTTATTTAATCAAAGTTTAATTAACTGTTAAAGATTATAAATTTGTATTAGTTATTATTAAGAGAAATTATAGAAAGTTGATTTCATAAATGGATATTTCCATTTATTTTTTTTTAAATATTTTATAATTGATATACTGTTGAAATATTTTACTTGTTTGATACTAAATTTGTTTTTAATAAATTCCATGTTTAAATTTTTAACATCTTCTATGAAATTATCTAATATATTATTTATTCTATAAAATCTTAGAAACTGACCATAATATATACCCTTACAGCAATTTAATGATATATTAGAATTCATATTACAGTATTTTATAATATTGAAATTATAATTACTCTTTTTATTATAAACTCTAACAGCACTATTTGTAAGGTCTATATTCAAGTCTAAAAAGTTAACTTTTTTGTTTCTATAAATTTCTGGAATGGAAACATAATATTAAAAAGGAAATTATAAATTATTATAATAATACACTTAAATACACAAAACCTAATTCAGACATTCCTTCTTTTAAAGAAAATATAATTAATTTACAGAAGGACTATATTATCACTCCTATAGATAAATGTTCCAATAATTTATCTTTAATTTGTAAAAATCTATACCACGATATACTAAAAAAGGAAATTGATAATAATCATAAATACACTTTTGCTAGAACTACAGGCACAAAAATCATAAAAGACATCAAAAATGTTGAAAATTCACTAAAAATTTATAATAACCACAAAAATCCAAACATACCAAAGTTCTATATAATTCCTAAACTACACAAAAAACCTATTTCTTTCAGAACAATCACATCTGGTATAAATTCAGTCATAAAAAATATTGATATACAATTAGCTTCAACACTACAATTTATTATAAATAAATTAACTAATAAATATAATTATAAATTTATCGACTCAAATAAAAAAATCATTAATTATTTAATGAACAATTGGACAAACATTGAAACAGTACACACATTTGACTTTGAGGACCTATATTCTAAAATAAATTTAAGAGATCTAAATAATAAAATAACCAATTTATTTAATGAATTCATTAATGACAAAACTTTCTACATTAAAATTATTCATAACAGATATAAAACATTTAAATTAGATCTTAAAACAGCAAAAACTCTACTGGAAACATTTTTAAATTTTAACTATATAGAATTTAAAAATAAAATATATATTCAATCAGAAGGCGTTCCCATGGGAACTTCTTCTAGTCCGTTATTAGCCAATTTAATATTGTTCTGGTACGAAAGAGAATACTTTCTACAAAATAATATTAATTGGCAAATATTCCGATATGTAGATGACATAATAATATTTAATAATCCACAGTTTAAAAAATTAATACCTGAAATATATCCTAAATACTTGAAACTTAAGAACAATGAAAAAATTTATAGAAACAAAAAAGTTAACTTTTTAGACTTGAATATAGACCTTACAAATAGTGCTGTTAGAGTTTATAATAATAAGAGTAATTATAATTTCAATATTATAAAATACTGTAATATGAATTCTAATATATCATTAAATTGCTGTAAGGGTATATATTATGGTCAGTTTCTAAGATTTTATAGAATAAATAATATATTAGATAATTTCATAGAAGATGTTAAAAATTTAAACATGGAATTTATTAAAAACAAATTTAGTATCAAACAAGTAAAATATTTCAACAGTATATCAATTATAAAATATTTAAAAAAAAATAAATGGAAATATCCATTTATGAAATCAACTTTCTATAATTTCTCTTAATAATAACTAATACAAATTTATAATCTTTAACAGTTAATTAAACTTTGATTAAATAACTGATTAAAAGATTTTTCACAAGATTTTTAAAGTGTTATAGTATATAGTTCATTTTGTTTAATCTCCAATTTCTGGGGAGGAAAATGGAAGTTAAATAAAGGTGAATTTGCACAATTATTATCTTTATTAAACTCTTATAATTTGCCTTTTTAAAGGAATATTAAAAGATGAAAAGGGGTTGAATCAGTTATTTAGATATAACTAGCTGTAAAGATTATGAAATTCAGCTTTCTTCACTTAACTATTTTTCCTTTCTTCTTTAATTTTCTTGTTGTTCAAAAAAATTCTGAATAAATGGTCTAAATTTGAAATGTCCCCCCCCCGCAACATGTGTCAGCCAGAAATAGATATTCACAATGGAGGACGCCGCGGTCGAGGTAGGTTTACAGTTTGAATTTGTTAACACTTGTATCTGTTATATATGTTCATTTAAATATTTCACTGAAACAACTTAATATTAACACATAAATACCGGTTTAAAAGAGATCTATGACATAATAAAGAAGGGGTGAAATGTCGTTGGGCTTTTATCTGAAGATCCCCGGTCCAGCAGATCTCTTTTTCCAATTTATTTCAATTTAAAGTTTTTTGTGTATGTCTGGTCTACCATTAGGGTTTCAAAACATAATATCCAAACTTATAACAAATGTTAATTCATACTATAGATATATTACTAAATACAACTATTTATAATCATATTATAAAATAAAAAAAACCTTTAAAAATCTTTAAAAAAAAGGATAAAATATAAAATTATAAATATATATATATATATATATACTAACAATCTTATCTACCTTCTTTACAAAACTTTTTTTTTCTTTATTATTAGTTTGATTAAAAGTGCATGGTTCTGTCTTTCTCTCTTTTTTCTAACTATTATATATATTCTCACTTCGATTATTCTATATATAGGATTAGAGTATGTCTAAATGACGTGTAAAAGCCGATGTAATAGACGTTACGTTGTTAATTTTTATTGTTATTAATTATAAATATATAATTAACTTGATGATGTATTAGAAGTAAAGGATTTTTTTCTCTCTCTATCTACAAATTAATAACATTTTAAAAATTTTATAATTTGAATTTAAATGATCATAATAGTGAAGATAATCTTAATACAAAACTGGACTATAAAATTAAATAACTATTTATTATTATAATTAATTTAGATTTAGCTTGCTAATCTAATCAAATCTAATTGATATAAGTTATCATTATTATCAGTTTGCTCCTTAAGTTTTAAAATTAGAATCACTGTTATAATTTTGTTATATAGTTTCTACACTATATTAATTCATATGAGCTTGCTCTATGATATATTTTTTATATATAACATAATATACAAATTAAATTATATTAGATATTCTAATATAAATAAATCTTCATACAAATTTTAATTATCTTTCATTGTTTGATTATTAAAAGGTAAATTATAAAAGTAATTCTAGAAAAAATAACTTCAGAACTTTTGTTTTTTTCAGTGTTTAGTTAGTTTAAAGATGTTTTTTTTTATTTGTTATTCTTAAAAATATAACAGATAACAAACAGTAATATCTATATATTTATAGATTAATTATTCAATTTATTACAAATTTTATCACCACAAAAACAATTAAGAAAAATATATTTAAAAATTCATAAGAATAACAAACTAAAAAAACTAAAAAAAACTACAAACATATTAGTGTTAGCACCTCTTTTATGTTAATTTAAACTCGCTAAGAATTGCCTAAGAAAAAATTGTCAAACTTGTCCCTCTCTTAAGAACCATGACACTTTTCAAACAACTAGTTGTAAATTAGTGAATACTATTTATAAATTAACATGCCAAATTTGTCAACTATCATATATAGGACAAACTTGTAATCCATTAAATATACGAATAAACCTACATAGAAACCACGCTAAAAAATCAATTGGTAATATATATATGAAAGAACACAATCAATTACATACTTTTAACAACTTTAAGATAGAAATACTAGACATATGTCAAAACAAAAAACAACGACTATTATTAGAAAACAACTACATTTATAAACACAACACATTATTCCCTTATGGACTTAACGACGAATTAAACTACACATACAAACCACAAACAGAAGAAATTTCAACCTATGAAATCAGTTGCAAATACAAAAAAAATGAATTTAAAACTAAACCTAATAAAACTAGAGGTAAAACTACCAATAAATTAGGTTACATTGAATTTGAAGAATTACTGGACCCAAAACAAATGTACACTAACAACTTCGTCGATAAATTTATTAAAACATTATTTAAACTAAATAATAATAAATTTATCAAACTCATAGAATATATTAAAATTCATAATCTGACTAACAGATTAATAGATATCACACACGACATCTTTAAATACAGAAAAATTAAACAAGCTACTAATAACATTAATATTATCATTAAATTTAATAACAATATTCTTAATCATATTAAATTTAATGATATTTTTAATAACCAAATCATCAATAATCTTTTCCCTATAAAAAATTTAAATTTCAAAACAATCTGGAGATACAACAAAAATATAGGTAATTTAGTTTGCAATTATAACCAATTTATTAATAATTTGGCAAATTTTAAAAAAATTAAATGTAATTGCAACAACTATATTGATAAATATAAGTTCTCAGGTCATATATTAACTAGCAATTTTTCTTTTTTAAATCCAGAATATCAAGAAATTTTAAATAAAGGGTATAAATATATACCTCAAATTAAACACAATTATAATAATACAATTAAATCTATATTAAAAGATATAGATATTTTCATAAATAAAACTAGTATAAAATACAGTATTCCAGAATTTACTTTTCTGGAATGGAAACATAATATTAAAAAGGAAATTATAAATTATTATAATAATACACTTAAATACACAAAACCTAATTCAGACATTCCTTCTTTTAAAGAAAATATAATTAATTTACAGAAGGACTATATTATCACTCCTATAGATAAATGTTCCAATAATTTATCTTTAATTTGTAAAAATCTATACCACGATATACTAAAAAAGGAAATTGATAATAATCATAAATACACTTTTGCTAGAACTACAGGCACAAAAATCATAAAAGACATCAAAAATGTTGAAAATTCACTAAAAATTTATAATAACCACAAAAATCCAAACATACCAAAGTTCTATATAATTCCTAAACTACACAAAAAACCTATTTCTTTCAGAACAATCACATCTGGTATAAATTCAGTCATAAAAAATATTGATATACAATTAGCTTCAACACTACAATTTATTATAAATAAATTAACTAATAAATATAATTATAAATTTATCGACTCAAATAAAAAAATCATTAATTATTTAATGAACAATTGGACAAACATTGAAACAGTACACACATTTGACTTTGAGGACCTATATTCTAAAATAAATTTAAGAGATCTAAATAATAAAATAACCAATTTATTTAATGAATTCATTAATGACAAAACTTTCTACATTAAAATTATTCATAACAGATATAAAACATTTAAATTAGATCTTAAAACAGCAAAAACTCTACTGGAAACATTTTTAAATTTTAACTATATAGAATTTAAAAATAAAATATATATTCAATCAGAAGGCGTTCCCATGGGAACTTCTTCTAGTCCGTTATTAGCCAATTTAATATTGTTCTGGTACGAAAGAGAATACTTTCTACAAAATAATATTAATTGGCAAATATTCCGATATGTAGATGACATAATAATATTTAATAATCCACAGTTTAAAAAATTAATACCTGAAATATATCCTAAATACTTGAAACTTAAGAACAATGAAAAAATTTATAGAAACAAAAAAAGTTAACTTTTTAGACCTGAATATAGACCTTACAAATAGTGCTGTTAGAGTTTATAATAAAAAGAGTAATTATAATTTCAATATTATAAAATACTGTAATATGAATTCTAATATATCATTAAATGGCTGTAAGGGTATATATTATGGTCAGTTTCTAAGATTTTATAGAATAAATAATATATTAGATAATTTCATAGAAGATGTTAAAAATTTAAACATGGAATATATTAAAAACAAATTTAGTATCAAACAAGTAAAATATTTCAACAGTGTATCAATTATAAAATATTTAAAAAAAAATAAATGGAAATATCCATTTATGAAATCAACTTTCTATAATTTCTCTTAATAATAACTAATACAAATTTATAATCTTTAACAGTTAATTAAACTTTGATTAAATAACTGATTAAAAGATTTTTTCACAAGATTTTTAAAGTGTTATAGTATATAGTTCATTTTGTTTAATCTCCAATTTCTGGGGAGGAAAATGGAAGTTAAATAAAGGTGAATTTGCACAATTATTATCTTTATTAAACTCTTATAATTTGCCTTTTTAAAGGAATATTAAAAGATGAATAAGTGTTGAATCAGTTATTTAGATATAACTAGCTGTAAAGATTATGAAATTCAGCTTTCTTCACTTAACTATTTTTCCTTTCTTCTTTAATTTTCTTGTTGTTCAAAAAAATTCTGAATAAATGGTCTAAATTTGAAATGTCCCCCCCCCCCCCCCCGCAACATGTGTAAGCCAGAAATAGATATTCACAATGGAGGACGCCGCGGTCGAGGTAGGTTTACAGTTTGAATTTGTTAACACTTGTATCTGTTATATATGTTCATTTAAATATTTCACTGAAACAACTTAATATTAACACATAAAATCCGGTTTAAAAGAAATCTATGACATAATAAAGAAGGGGTGAAATGTCGTTGGGCTTTTATCTGAAGATCCCCGGTCCAGCAGATCTCTTTTTCCAATTTATTTCAATTTAAAGTTTTTTGTGTATGTCTGGTCTACCATTAGGGTTTAAAAACATAATATCCAAACTTATAACAAATGTTAATTCATACTATAGATATATTACTAAATACAACTATTTATAATCATATTATAAAATAAAAAAAACCTTTAAAAATCTTTAAAAAAAAAAGGATAAAATATAAAATTATAAAAATATATATATATATACTAACAATCTTATCTACCTTCTTTACAAAACTTTTTTTTTTCTTTATTATTAGTTTGATTAAAAGTGCATGGTTCTGTCTTTCTCTCTTTTTTCTAACTATTATATATATTCTCACTTCGATTATTCTATATATAGGATTAGAGTATGTCTAAATGACGCGTAAAAGCCGATGTAATAGACGTTACGTTGTTAATTTTTATTGTTATTAATTATAAATATATAATTAACTTGATGATGTATTAGAAGTAAAGGATTTTTTTTCTCTCTATCTACAAATTAATAACATTTTACAAATTTTATAATTTGAATAATTTTCATAATCAATTTATTTATAAAAATATGCCTCTAGCACCTAAACTTTTGTATGTCTATTTGTATAGACCTCTCCTACTTGTAAGCACGACTCACGAAAAATAATTTCTTTCCCTAATCGATTCAAAATTCACCCTGTAAGACAGGCGTCGAAGAATTCCAACCACCACGTGAGCCTTGCTTACAACCAACCCTTGGTGACTCTTATCTATCTTCCCCTTAATGCCCCTCTCATTCTTACAACTTTGTTAACTTTATACCAGCTCAGGACCTTTTATAGAATTATTGATTAATCAATTATCGAACTTCTATATTGTCATTTCAAAATCCTAATCTTCGCCCTTCATTTATGATAATATATTTCGTAGTTCATCTCTAGCATATCCACCGACCCACACCATCTAGCCAATGGTGCGTTCGTCACAGGATGCAGATTGACTAACTGCTAAATATTTATCAACTCCTTTTTGTTCGCACTTGAACAATCTGCATCGAGCGCCACAGTTCGCTTCTTCTTCTCGCGCCACACGTTCGCCACACAAACCCTGTCTTCAAATCTATTTTTGTCCATTGTCCAAACCAGCACGATATGGCCTACCACCGATATTTCCCACGGAGGTACGTTAAACATCGTCGCTGATTTTGTCCGGTCCGTCATCATTTCGCGCAGACATGGGTCTTACTTTCAACCCACCGCGAAATCATCGCCTTGCACAAGCTCCCACGACGGTTCAAACACCTCGTGTCCGAGCAGCTTGTCACTTGTAACGGACAACGCAGTCCTCGTCCCAATTTTTGGCACTGTGCGCGCATACTTTCCGCAAATTAAATATAAGTCCGTTCGACTTCCTCACCTACACACGGGACTTTTCCCCTCGGACTCGCTACACAAGTAACTGCATAGATAAGTTAGATTGGCCCAGGGCAAGTCTCCCCTCGCTCTGTTCGCCGAGGTTCTAACATTGTATGTAGTTTTATATTTACCTCAGTCCTGAGCTCATACAATTGTCAACCTCAATCTCATTTCTCGTACTCTACACTTATAGCATAGAAAGCCCATGACAAGTTTCCCCTTGCCATGTCCGCCTGAAAAATATCTTAAAGTGTAGAGTTCCCCAGTCTTAATGATCTTCAGAATTTCACCATATGTATGTGACTCTTCTTCTCGTTGTTCACACTCCTCCATATCACTTCCCTTATAGTACATTAGATTTTGTTGTATATAGCCTTTTATAACCTTGATATTTTCAAAGATTTCCCTAAATGTCAAACTCCCCGGCGTTGTAAAACTGCTTGTAAATAATATTTACTTGTGTACTATACAATATTTTATTTACATAAAACTATGTCACCATTACCTTAACTAATTTTAACTGTAAAATTATTTTCTCTATTCCTGGCTTCTCCAGCTTTAAATATACTTAAACCATGTTCAGCCTTCTTCAACGGGGGCCATATGTCATAATATATGCTCTTCCAGGATTAATAAAACAAACCAACAGCCAACGAGAGAGAGCTGGGCAGCTAAAAGCGAGACACTTTAGACAACTAACTTACGACCATTTTTGGCCACATTCCTGAGGGGGGGGGGCCGTCACCACCTGGCGACTATCCTGGTTAGCCCCCCGGTTGTGTACACAGGAAAAACAGTCGTTCAGCTGATAAGCTCTCGCTCGCTCTCTCTCGGCTGGCTGCCTGGATTGCTCTAACAACTCGTCGTGTAATTATTTCTCACCTCACCACATCATTACCTCTATATTCCCACATATATATATATAGTATAGTTATGAAAAATTTTAAGATTAATAATTTTTTTATTTAATTTAAATGTGTGAGGTTTATTTTTTTAATTTTTTTGTAATAAATAATTAGTTAGATTATATTTTTAAAAATAAAAAAAAGGTACCACCAGCAAAGCATCGGCAGTTACGCGTCATAGGCTGGGTGAAAAAAGGAATAAGCGAAAAGAAAGTTTTAAAGAGAAGAGCAAAGACAGAACCATGATAATAATTTTCCAAATATAAAATAAAGCTAATTAGAGAGAGAGAAGTATTTTTTTCTCTATTTTCTCTCTTGATGAGAGAAGTTAGATTTTTGTAAATTTCTTTTTTTTTTTGAGGAGGGGATTTTTTTTATATATATAAGCTTATTTTAAAAACAATCTAGTGTAAATGTGGAGGACACGATATAAGATAATATATTAAATTAGGAAGGATGAAAACCTTAAGGGTTAGACCAGTTGAAAACCATAAAGGTTAGACCAGATGGAAAGAGGATGGTACTCAGGTGGGCCTCTTCAGATGAAGACCTGAGCAGCAGTTTCGGCCCTTATGGTTCTGTCTTTGCTCTTCTCTTTAAAACTTTCTCTTCGCTTATTCCTTTTTTCACCCAGCCTATGACGCGTAACTGCCGATGCTTTGCTGGTGTTACCTTTTTTTTTTTTTTTTTAATATAATCTAACTAATTATTTATTACAAAAAAATTAAAAAAATAAACCTCACACATTTAAATTAAATAAAAAAAATTATTAATCTTAAAATTTTTCATAACTATACTATATGATACAGAATTAGCTTGCTGTTCTGACTCAAAATTAATTCAAAATCTGTTGTTCTTAATAGTTTACTTTTCCTCTATTTTCCAAATATAAAAAATTACTATTTATATATATATATATATTTTATATATATATGGTAATTTAAGCCAACAACCCCATATTGTATATAACTTATAACAAGATTTTAATGTTGTATAATAGAAACACATCTGTAAATGATTATACGCATTATTGACATGTGTCATTACATCATCATATGTAATGTACTTTGTACAAACTGAGTATAAATAAATAAAACTCTGTAAATGATTAAGAGTTGAGCTAAAGAGATAGAAGTCAAAAACGTCTAAATTCGAGATAGATGGAAGTCACAAAACAACATCTAAAGATAGATTGGAAACTGTCAGGACGGCGCCAGTGTACAGTTTCGCCAGACGATCCACGCTCTTTTGCAGCTGCTGAAATGCAATACTTCCTTTCTCGGAAAAGATATATAAAGCCTCCGTCTTAACCTATAAATAGTCACTTGACCATCTGCGTGAGCCCTCGTCGGTTGCACCCGAGGTCCACCTCATCCACCATGTAGACCAGTAAGAACTCTTCTATCTCTCCATCTTTCGCTCCTAGCTCAACTTTTATCTGTTCACGGAACTTTCTTAGTGCAACTGTGTCTTCGTTTTTTGTATGGACATTCCCAAGCTTTCCACTCTGCCTCGACCACGACTGCCTGTACTCTGTGAGAACTTTTAAAGGTCTTACAAGGTGCAGAGAGGTACTGGAAAATCTCCACATCCTGACTGTTCCTCTCGGTTAACACAGTGTAACGAGAGTCGAAAGGATAACACACCACAGTTTTAGTCGACAAGATTCTACAAGAGGTTACCAGACCTCACCACATATATAAATATATAAAACAGACGGAGCCCCCTCCGAAGGGACGTCTGTATTTCATCAGGAGCTTAAAGCCGCCTTGAGTTCAGACAGGCCGTTGTGGATTATGGAATCCATGTCCCCAGCATGCTCAATGGCAGTGTTGACGAATTCGACAAGAATAATCTTGTGTTCAGGCGAGAGTTCCGCGAGGAGAGGCTCCCTAAGATTGGGGTATAGGGCCGCAAACGTGACTTCATCCACGTCAATCCCCCACTTAAGTAGGGACCTCGGGATAGTTTCATAGTTTGTTCGAATATGTCCAATAACTGATCCTCACGTTTCATTTCCTGAACCTCCTGGAGGTCGAAGGTCATCGGGGCAGGTAGTGGAGGCGGAGGGGCTACTACGGCTGGAGTTGGCTCCTCCTCATGGGGAGTAGGCGGCGCTGGTTCAGCAGGCTGAGGCGCAGTGAACCGACGGCCGGAGTGTGGGCCGTGGGACCATCACTTGGCACCTCCAGAGATGGAGCAGGGGGCGCTGGTGCAGGAGATAGCACCTCGACAGATGAAACCGGGGGTGCTGGTGCAGGAGGCCAAGGCGCAACTGGTCGATGGGGCGGAGCCCGGTCCGCGGGACCAACGCCGGATACCTCCATAGATGGAGCAAGGGGCGCTGGTGCAGGAAACAGCACCTCCACAGATGAAGCTGGGGGTGCTGGTGCAGGTGGCCAAGGCGCAGCAGGTCGATGGGGCGCAGCCCGGGCCGCGGGATGAATGTTGGAGACTTCCATAGATGGAGCAGGAGGCGCTGGTTCAGGAGGCGCGGTTGATAGCTGTCTAGGCAGCTGAGGCGCAGTCGGAGTTGGGACATCAGTAGGGGAGAGTGGTTAAGCTTACCTGGGGCCGGTGGACTGCCTTGCAAGCATGGGGCAGTTGGCTCTGAGATGGCCTTGGTTGCTGCATTTGGAGCACCTGATCCCGAAGGTCAGGAACGCCGGCCAGGTCTCGCCTTTGGTCTTTATGTCAAGTCGGGTAGGAAGCCTCTCGATGCTCATGCCGTCGTGGAGGAGAATATAGGCCTCACGGCGGCCGTCGATATAGCCGTACTCGCCAGCCCTGAATTGTTTGGGGGCGATGGAGGTGACGCGCCCATAAGGCGAAAGGGCATCGATAACGACGGCATCCTCCACGAAGAAAGGGAGGTTCCTGATGGTTAGCTTTTCCGACCTTTTACGGAAGGGGAAGGTCCTGAGGAGCATGCCCTCGACCTCAAGGCCTTCCTTAGTAAGGCATTCCGCTAGGTTCTTGTTGGCCAGGCCCACCAGTACGTGGCCATTCATCCTAGTGAGCTGGATGATGTTCCTGGCCCCTCCGACCATTTTATCGATCGCCTTGAGGTAGTGGTAAGGCGCAAGTTCAGGGCAGTGCTCTATGTAGATGCACTGCTCCTGAGTAGAGGACGCCTGCCGCGCCCTAGCTTCTGCGATGTGTATCCTGGTAGCTTTTACTTCCTGCACTCGCGGTGCCCATCCTGCCGACGATCGCTGTCGGCGAGTAACTCCGGTGATTCCGGCGCTGTTGGAATGTGCGGCCGTGGTGATTGATTCTCCCGAGCCGCGGCGTCTTTTCTTGCCTTGCACGACAGTGTAGCCGTCCGAAATATCAGGATCTACATCCTCTACTAAGTCTGCCCAGTTCTTTTGATCTTGAACAGCGCCACTTGAAGACGTCTTAGTCGCGTAGTCATGCGACGTAGCAGAATTTGCATGCTTGTTGCCAACGGGCGAATTTGCATAGTTAGCAGTTTCCTGCATTTCAACAAGATTTTCGTTTAGAAAACAAACTTTCGCAGATAACTCTGCATTGGTAGGAGGTGCGAAGCTGTACCTTTCAGGTACTTATTCACCTTTTAAAGGGCTATCAGCCCGTACCAAATTCGGCATATCTGCCAAGTGTTATCCCCCCGCCAGGGCGGAAAAACGGCGGAGCTCGAGAAAGGCGTGGCCGCCCGCTCGTGTGTGTGTGGTGCATAGTTGTATTCAGTGTAAGATTTATTATTATAAATTGGCACATGTAATAGAATCATACTAACTAGGATAAAACTGGAATAAAAGATTGGTTGCTTTCAATTTGCACATTAAATAAAATAATCTGTTTACTTTTTGTTGGTATTCGTGTGTATTATATTTTTGTACATATTCAATTTTGTACTTAGGAATGTTCTACATAGAAACACCCAGCAGGCGTTCAATAAAACCTACCACCGGAAAAGAGGGCGCGGCACCCAGTAAGGTCAAATAACAGGCCATTGGAATCCAAGATGCTAAGAGAACATAAAAATCGAGAAGGCCAGTCCTTGATTGGACACGGACACCTAAATAGGTCCGCCCTCACTGACGTCCGCATTAGCATATAAGCTGGGTTACTTCTGAGTCCACAGGGCGAGGAGCACAGTATAGACAGCGCAGTTAGGTTGTCATGCTGCCAGATTAACCAGCGAGTCCCAGGACTCCCCTAAAGTCCACCTTCCCGGTGTCTGCCCCCCTCTAAACCTAGATAACCATGTTCCTATTCGTATGGTCTTCGTTTATCTTCAGGCTAGTGCTCTCCCACTCTGGCCTGTGACTGCATGTTGGATGAGGCTGCGATGATGTCGGTTCCACATTACAACACGTGGAGTCGACAGGATGACCTGCCGAAGAATATTTCTCAAGACATGGAAACCAATGACAGGAGTGGCGCAAACCCAGTGAGAAGTTCTCCATCTTCGGCCTGACAACGAGGCAACCTCCAGGCGACATGCCGCAATCAACTCTATAGAAGCTACAAGCTCCACAAGTCCTACATCGACCATTTCCACGACAGCAGGAATACAAGCCAAGATAAAGTCACCTGACTCAGTTTCACCAACTGTGAGTTTTTAAAACTTTTCTATTTCCACCTCAAGCTCACAACTTATTTCATCTCGATTTGTATGTTTTACATTTTTATTTTCAATTCAAATTTTCACATATATCCTACTGTGGCCAATATTGGAAAAAGAAGAAAAAAGTATTTTATAACTAAACTTTATAATTAAAGTAGCGATAGGCTGGTGGAAATACGGAGGAAACGATCAACAAGACCAACTAAATTAACAGACATGAAATTTATTACAGAATTCAACACGATGATATATTTATAATATGAAAATAACAGAATACACAAAAATATTTGAAACTAAAGCAGTAATCTAAACTATCTATCTGACAACCAATCTCTTGCCCGTAGAGAAAATCCGATCAGTTTCTGTATTCAGTTGGCTTCTTTGTACTCTTGCCCAGGCATCCACTTTACAAATTCAACAAATTTGGAATCTCACCGAAGAAGTGGGATCAGTTTTTTTTTTCCTTTAGTCTTCCGTTCCGTTCAAATTAACGGCCAAACAATTCCTGCACGGTTTTTTGCCTTCGACTTCAAAAAGCATCTATCTAATAAAGAAAACAATCCACCACCGCCGGCCATCCTTCTGAGCTTTTAATACCATGCTCGCGCAGCTAACTGCATCGCTTCACCTCATTGGTTCTTCTCGCCACGTGATCAGTTAATGGTAAAATATACGAAAGAAATATAGTTTCAACATTCTCCCACAAATTTTGACAAAAGAAATAGTCAAAATTAAATATTATTATTAAGAAAAAATTTCAATAGCATATTTTATGAACAAACTGAACCTGTGGTCAGAGAACCTATGAAGGCGGAGTGGTTGCCTCAGGCGTTCAATCAGAAGAAGCGCCTTGAGAAGACCTCAAAGGGACAAATAATCAAAATGATAAGAAAATAACTATAAAACCCTATTATATAATTTATATGTCAATTCGATAATATTTAAAGATTATATACGATTAAATCGATGCTCTAACATTTTAAATTATTTATTACAAAGTTTATGTGACCCGATGTCACCCTTTTCAAGGAAAACAAACTTTACCAGTTTTTTTGGTCGTTGAGGTACAGCTTGCACCACGCTGATGAGGGCCAACAGCCCGAAACGCGTACGTGGTTAGCTTTTCTTGATTAATCAAAAATGGGTATTTGGCAAATTCTGGAATATTTAAAAATCGACGAATAGTTCATATTTATTCGGATAGATGGCGCAAGCCATCAGCAACTTTCAATTGTACGATAAGGAGATACCTTTTTTCTTTTCTTAATTTATGAAATTTATCCCAGCACAATGTCACGTTTTTACAATTTTTTTTATATATATAAATTGTAATATGTGGAGTCGACATCGTCGCAGCGGGCTCCTTATCCAACTTGCAGTCATGGGCCAGAGTGGGAGAGCGCACTAGCCTGAAGACTACACGCATAGGAACACGGTTACCTCTGTGTGGAGGGGGCAACACCCCAAGAGGTGAAGTGGCCTATGGGAGACCTGGGATCGCTCTGGTCAATCGGGCAGAATGGCGACCTGGCTGCTGTCTTCTCCCTATGCTCCTTCCTGTGGGCTCAGAAGAAACCCAGCTTATATGCTAATGGTGACGTTGGAGAGGCGGATCTTTTTGGGCGTCCGTGTCCAATCAAGGACTGTCCTGACCGATGTTTGTGCTCTCTTAGCTTCTTGGACGGTATTCGATATTCGATATCGGTATTCGATGATCTGTCATTCGAACTTACTCGATGCTGCGCCCGTCTTATCCGGTAGTAGATTTTATTGATACAATTTGGAAGTTGCATTATGCTGGGTGATTCTTGGTGTCCCTATGTAGAACATTTTTATGTACAACAAATATAATACGAAATATATTTATATAAGAATAAAATAGGCGTATTCTGACCTCTCTCATGAGCATATTTAGATGGCAGAACTCGATCTAGTGGAACAAATATCAAATAATCGTTGATTTGAGCTATTCCATAATATTTGGCCAACCTATTTCTTGATATGTTAAGAAAAGCCAACTACGCAAGCGTTTCGGGCTGTTGCCTCTCGTTAGCTTGGTATAGTCTGTACCTCAACGACCAAAAACTTGGACAAGAGGTTATAGGAGAAACCAAGAAATGGGTATTTAGGCCAAATTTTCGTAAACACGTTAAAGAAAGAATAGAAAAAGGTCAGCTGGTGATATTAAATATAAAATAGGCATATCACATGAGCATTTTTAGATGGCGATCTGCTATAGAACATATATTACAACTGATTTTATTTAGCCTCTCTTCTAATAGAAAGAAGATAAATGGACAGGGCATTTATATATAGATAGATTGGGTTAACACAGGGGTGCCTCTAATACTTTAAATGTATATAAATTATAGCTATCCATCCATTATACAGGGTAGCCCGTAAGTCCCGATACCATTTTAAAAAATTGTAACTAATAAATTATTTATAATAGTTGTCTAATTAACATATGTGTGTGTTCAGGTTGCATCCAAGTTTAATTCAGAAAATGTCATCCCTCGATATTGAAGAAATAATTAAAATTATCAAACTCTATTATCAACATGGTATTTTCACAACTCTACGATGTCAATGGTCAAAGCATGCTGAGTCTTCTGCACCTTCTAAATCAACCGCCACAAGAATAATTTTAAAAAAATGAAACTACCTGTAGTGTGGCAGATCTCCCTAGATCAAGAAGACCACATTCTGCTACCTGTGAAACTAATATAAACCTAAAGTATCTTTAGAAGCTATTCCTCAAAAATCAACAAGGGGGTTGTCTCAAGAGAATAAATAAATATACCCAGAACCTCCATCCAAAAATGCTAAAAGGTCTTGGTTATAAGCCCTATATTCCTAAATTAATTCATGCACTTCATGAAGATGATTGGAATTTTGTGAAAAAATGCTTGAAATGATCCAAAATTATGAATTTTTTCCTAATCGAATAATGTGGACTAGGGTTATTTTGAATTAAATGGTCATGTCAATCGACATAATTGTATTTATTGGGCTTCAGAAAATCCAAAAGTAGAAATTGAGAAAAAAGATAATTCCCCTGGTTTAACTGTTTGTATTGGAATTTGTTCGGAAGAATAATCGGATCTTACATTTTCGATTAAAAAGTAAATGGTGGAATTATTTGAAAATGTTGGAGATATTTATGCAGCTAAAATTGGTTGGAAAAAAAAACGTTTACTTCATGCAGGATGGTGCACCCGCCCATTACTCAAACATTGTTAGAACATTTCTCAATGAAAAGTTCCCTCACCAATGGATAGGGCGCCGTGGACCCATTGATTGGCCTTTGCGGTCACCTGATTTGGCAGATTTTTTTGCAGGTTATTTAAAAGATAAAGTTTATGATCTAAAACCAAAGAATTTAGAGCAAATAAAAATTCCACTAGAAGAAGAATTTAATCTTCTTGATGCAGATTTATGAGCTCGTGTTTGTCAAAGTGTCCCTAAAAGACTTAGATTGTGTTTGGAAGCGCGCAAATGGAGGACATTTTGAATAACTATTAAATTCAAATATATTTGAAAAACTTTATTACCTAAAATAAAATAGTTAGTTTTTTTTTTTCGTTTGCCTTTTATTTTTATTTAAAAAATAAAAGGGTTCGTGACTTATAGGTTACCCTGTGTTTAACACCAACAATAATTCAAAACTCCCCTTAGTTTTAACAACAAAATACCCTGACTGACATATTTATCTCTACTAGCAGTCAATGTTGGGAGAGGTGCAAATATTTCAACACTCTCTCTAACTTTGAATCAATATATAAAATTATAATTCAATACGTTTGACTGTTTGTTTGTGTGTATATATAGAAAAAATAATTTATTCCATCAAGAGAGTGAAAAATAGTACAGTGCTAAAACAACTTCATTATAGGGAAAACTTTTCACAATAAATATTTTTCTATTAATAATACAGTAAAACCCCGCTAATACGAACCCGCGATATAGCGAACCTTCCCTTATAACGAACCTAAGGCGATTCCCAATTCCATTCCATTGAAAATACCATCGTTATAACGAACTTTGCGATTTTTAAAATAGCGAACTACTCCTATAACGAACCTATTTTCGGTTCCAAAATAATAAAATCTATTTAATATACTATACTTATAACGAACTACCCCTATAACGGACCAATTTTAAGTCGCAAAATGATAAAATCTATACTAGGCTTTTAACGAACTTAAAATTGTGATAAAAAAAATTAAAACAACAAAATTTTGAGCATGTTTCAGCTCACGGATCGCGATTTCAAAACAAAAAAAAATTAGTGGGATTGTTTGTTTTCATTTACATTCTATTTTTGCTATGTTGGATAAATTTTTACACCCTATTCTTTTATTTAATAGAATATCTTTGCATTCGACAATTTTGAAATAGAAAAAAAAAATACAAATGGCTTCCAAAATAAAGAAGAAGAAACAAAGAATAGCGTTCTAAAAAAAACAAAAGCTATTACCAAAAATAACGTCATTATCAAAGCTTTTCAAAGTGAAACAACGTAAGAAAATTTTCAGAATATATTCAAATATATATATATATATATAGAAGGCTATTATAAATTGTTACAAAGTGGAATCAACCCCAACTTTTGCCGCGATCGTACTTAACCTTTTAGAAGCTATCTATATCAAGTTTAATCTGGCCTAAAAAAATAATTTCAAATAATTTTAAAGCCAGAGATGGTTTGAATAACAGGTTAAAAACTAAATTTAATCTATACTTCAGAAGAATATGTGGAAACTGGAGTTGGAAGAAAAAAAAAACAGTGCCTCGTGTCTCACGGCCACAAACAAATCGACTTATAAATTCTCAAAAACTACCACTACAGTTCTATTTTTAGAACGGAAGTCTTGTTAGGTATATGACTCATTTAGGGTTCGCGGATATTTCCCCTGGCCGGCCATTTTACTACAGATTTTGTGTTTGAAAATTGGCGTTTTTTATTCGCAATTTTACCGATCGCTCTATCATATCAAAATGTTTCGCGTCCGATTTTTCTGAATCGGATACTTTTGATTCATCTTCAATTGATTCAGAACACACGGAGCTTTATTCCTTTGACGGAAATAACGATATATTTTAAGACAATTCTGATTTTCAAATTTCACTTTCAAACAACAGGGTATTAGAGACATTTTTTAAAATAAATATATTTAGTATTATATTATTTGATAAAGATGTTTTAAAATACTCTTATACCTATTAAATATATAATTAATAAAATTTGCCTAGGGGATTTGGCTTAATTTTTAAATTATACATAGAGGTATATATATATAAACATTAGATAATTAAAAGGCATATATTGGATTTAATAAAATATTGGCAAAATAAATATTTTATTAAATCCAATATATGCCTTTTTATTATCTAATAAATATTTTATTAAATCCAATATATGCCTTTTTATTATCTAATGAGATAAAGGTTGGCGTTCAGCCAGCCGAAATATTGGCAAAATAAATATTTTATTGAATCCAATATATGCCTTTTTATTATCTAATGAATTAAATATGGATTGCTCTAATTTAAAAATATATAAACATGTATGCTAATGATAAGAAGAACCTATTAACAAAAATGACTTATTTTGATATTCAGCATTAATGTAAATAAATAGGTCAATTTAGGGAATTGAAACAAAGTGACCATTATTAAGTGGCTGCCTTTTCCTGTGTATATGGCTGTCTTTTAATTATACGGTCTTAAAATTTTGAAACGTAAAAAAAAAATAGCCAAACCATGGCTATAGTGACCCAAAAGCTCTGTCCCAATAGGGTTCACTATAGAGGGCTTTTACTATAGTTTACTGTATTTTCTTAAAGAGCGTGCATGAGTCTGTGGGTATAATATAGAGAGATAACCACATGAAGACAACATTTATTTCCACATGTTGCAGCAGGAATGTTACCATAAATTTAAAGGGCTATTTACATATGTTATCAGCTCAGCAAAAGCTTGCATAGAATCTGGGGGTGAATAGAAGCACAAAATGGCACTAATCAATATATATATATATGCCTCAAATTCATATATTTTACACATTTTAAAATTTATTTTTCTTATATAACTTCAAATATATATAACTTTTATGTGATTGGTGCAAAATCAAAAATGTAAGGATTAAATGAAACAATACTGGGAGGGAAATATTGAAATATAAAAACTTAGTTATTTCAAAATTTAAAAAAGTAAAAAAAATATATATATATATATAAACATATCAAATTTACTAATGAAAATATTTAATTTTGTCATAGGTGAAAAATATCATCATATTTCTATCACATCCTGTTCCCCCATGTAAATATTCTTCTTGTGCATCAGCCAGGGGACAGGATGATGATAATTGTATAATGATGATATCAATGAAAATATTGGTAGCAAAAAAAAAAATGTAAATGCATCTGGGGAAAAAAAAAACAAATCGTAAACAAAAAAAAAATAAATTCTTAAACCCTAACTAAAAATGACACACAAATAACAAAGATTAATTAGAAAACATTAAAATAAATAAATTTAAAAATAGATAAAATACAAAGAAAAAAGAAATGTACAATAAAATGTGCATTTTGAAGAAATAGTTTTTCTTTCTGTGGATACAAATTTCCATTTAGTGTTATTCCATTTTTTAGGCATTTTGAAAATAGAAAACAGTCTGATCAGTTGAACAAGATATTATAAGGCCGCTTTCACTGCAATTTTTTTTTTTCACTTTCACTGGATTAACACATTGCACACATGTTCATTCCTTAGTACATCATCCGATATTAGTCACAACAAAGGTTTGTTTCAATATATTTGAAACAAAGGTAGTTCATTCTTTTTCAAGCTTGAACACCAAATTGTACCGAGTATTGTCCAATAGTAAAAAAAAAATCCCCTTAACTCACTAGGAATTATTTCCAATCCTAGAGAAGGCATATAATATTATTCATTTAGAAACTGGATGTATGATTTAAGATATTTTGTCGTTTTTTTTTTTTCAAATATATATTGTTACATTAGGTTTGAGATGCACTTATAAACAATTTCTAAAATATTATTTTCAAATATTCAATAATTTCAATTTTATATTTACGGATTTTTTTTTAATAAGAGATTATATGTAATATAAAATAACACTGATAGACAAAACTTAAGGAAGTTGTACCTTATAGCATATATACCATATCGGGATTCAGAAAATAACTCTATATTTGATGCACAGTGATATATATCGCTGTGCATCAAATATCTCTCCGAGTTATTTTCTGAATCCCGATATATATATATGCTATAAGGTACAACTTACTTAAGTTTTGTCTATCAGTGTAATCAATTGTATTGTGTAACATTGTGACTATATGCCTCTTTAAAGACCGGGTAGTTGGCAATCTATGGATACTACGCTCCAGGAGCCTGGGTTACCTTTATGTTACCACTACTACTGCTCTTTAAAGACCGGGTAGTTGGCAATCTATGGATACTACGCTCCAGGAGCCTGGGTTACCTTTATGTTACCACTACTACTGCTCTTTAAAGACCGGGTAGTTGGCAATCTATGGATACTACGCTCCAGGAGCCTGGGTTACCTTTATGTTACCACTACTACTGCTCTTTAAATACCGGGTAGTTGGCAATCTATGGATACTACGCTCCAGGAGCCTGGGTTACCTTTATGTTACCACTACTACTGCTCTTTAAATACCGGGTAGTTGGCAATCTATGGATACTACGCTCCAGGAGCCTGGGTTACCTTTATGTTACCACTACTACTGCTCTTTAAAGACCGGGTAGTTGGCAATCTATGGATACTACGCTCCAGGAGCCTGGGTTACCTTTATGTTACCACTACTACTGCTCTTTAAATACCGGGTAGTTGGCAATCTATGGATACTACGCTCCAGGAGCCTGGGTTACCTTTATGTTACCACTACTACTGCTCTTTAAAGACCGGGTAGTTGGCAATCTATGGATACTACGCTCCAGGAGCCTGGGTTACCTTTATGTTACCACTACTACTGCTCTTTAAAGACCGGGTAGTTGGCAATCTATGGATACTACGCTCCAGGAGCCTGGGTTACCTTTATGTTACCACTACTACTGCTCTTTAAAGACCGGGTAGTTGGCAATCTATGGATACTACGCTCCAGGAGCCTGGGTCACCTTTATGTTACTACTACTACTGCTCTTTAAAGACCGGGTAGTTGGCAATCTATGGATACTACGCTCCAGGAGCCTGGGTTACCTTTATGTTACCACTACTACTGCTCTTTAAATACCGGGTAGTTGGCAATCTATGGATACTACGCTCCAGGAGCCTGGGTCACCTTTATGTTACTACTACTACTCTTTAAAGATTTATAAATTTTTGGTGCTACTTTTATTCCTTTATCTAACCTTGTAGGATGCTTAAAACATGTTCTGGAAAGATACAAGACATGTCTGAGTTGGGTTCATCAAGCACCCAGACCTGGTGCAACAATATATATATATGCAAACAAAAAGTATTTTATATATGTATTGAATACAGATATCAAATATATTCAATGCAATAACTTTAGAATTTGGTGAAAATATTTATCCATGCCAAAAACCAAATTTACAATAGGTTTAACCCTCTAACTGTAACACCTGTTTATATATATAAAATAAATATTACTTCTTTTAATATAAATATAATTCTGTAGGTATGCAAATAAGGCAGTTTTTTACAAAGTTTGTGCAACTAAAAATAAAGCAATGTACACTCTAAAATATGCTTAATTTTTAGATTGTTTGATAAAATAGGGGGTTAAAAAAAGTGCAGTTTATGATGGTCCTTTTATAAACTCTTAGTTGCAATATAAACAACAAAAATATATTTACATATTAAAAATAAAGAAGGCATCTCCTGACCACGAGCACATGTGCTTTTTAGATGGCTTTTTGGGTTGGCCAAATATCACGGAGCAAGCTAAATAAATGTTTAGTTTATTTTTGCTCCACTAGATGGCGCTCTGCTATCTAAAAAGCACATGTGCTTGTGGTCAGGAGATGCCTTCTTTATTTTTAATATCAACACCTGACCCACTTAACTTTTATTTTTTCTATTGTTTTTTCATATTTATATATATGATTTAATTTTGTAAAAAATTATAAGAAAGGCATTTATACAGACACGCATGAGTGAGGATAAGCATATAATTTTTTTAAAAACCTGTTCATTATTATGTGAAATCAATTGGAAAAATTAAAAACTTATTAAAATATGAGTTCACATTACAAGATAATGTTAAATTTGTATTTTTTATTCTGTGAGAGAAAGCTTTGTTATGGAAAACGCAGATCTGCAATCTCTGATGCCCTACTCTAGAAAGAATCTGAAAGAAAAGAGGGATTAGAGAAAATTATCCTAAAAAGGTTTCCAATTTCTCATCTCTAGATATATAAAGGCAGTAGATATTATCTGCCATTCTATCTAATCTAGAAAATTTTAAGCTATATAGTTACTCAACGTAAAAATGTCTATTGGAAAAAACATTTAGCTACATCTCTATATCATCTCTATACAAGAAACTTATCCATGGAAACTTTATTTTCTCTACACTGTTGGAAATAATTACAGAAAAACCTTGTTGAAAAAGGAGAGAGACCAAAAGAAATCATTATTCATCAATAAGTGATGCAGGATAAAACAGTAAAAAAAATATGCTGCAAGTTTTAGAGCAGATTTATCTTGATTTTAAATGTCATTTAAGAATGTGAAGAAATGTTTCTTATCCCCAGTGGAGAATTTTTCATCGACATATTCTTTATATATATGTGTGTAAATTAAGAAAAAGGGCATCTCCTTATCGTGCAACTGAAAGTTGCTGATGGCTGGCGCCATCTATCGGAATAAATATCAACTATTCTTGTTGATTTTTAATTATTCCGATAGATGGCGCAAACCATCAGCAACTTTCAGTTGCACGATAAGGAAATGCCTTTTTTTCTTAATTTATGCACCTTATCCCAGTACAATATTACATTTGTACTATTTTTTCATATATGTGTGTGTGCAACATTTATAATTTTTAAAAATATCTTAAATATATTATATAAAACTAACATTTCTAAATAAAAAGACTTAAAATAGGTATTTGGTTCTTTGAAAATAAAAGAATAAAAAGTTAAAAGTGATGACATATTAACATTTCTCTCTTCTCTATAATATATATTTGTATAAAACTCAACTCTTAATATGAATAAACACTTCATTAAGAATATAATGAACAAATTTATATTTTGAAAATAATATATATATATAAATCTTAGATAAAAAAAAAACACATATATTTTTAGTTTATAATATAAAAAAATAACAAAAGATAAAGTGATATCACTATGAAAACCTGAACACATATGTATGGATCTAACTTCTGTAGTAAAAAAACAACACTATTTGCACAACTAAACAAAAAGTATATTATAATTTGAGGTATAATAATGTAAGCCCATGTAGTTGGTGATCTATTCCAGGGTTAGCCATCTGTTCCTTTCTCCAATTTGTGTGTATGATCCCAGGAAATTAATCTAAATATTTTACTTTTTTTTCTGAATAACTTCTGAATACAATGTCCAGAGAATAATTAATCAAAATGAATAAATATATAGAAACAAATTGGAACTTTTGAGTAAAATTAATCAGACCTCCGGGAAAAAATGTCTTTTGAAAACATTTTTATTCTTCTCTAGTTTTCTGGCATGGACGCCCTTCTACAGGAGAAAACCTGGTCCTATAGAAGGACGTCCGAAAGCTGGAGAATAAAAATGTTTTCAAAAGACATTTTTCCCTGGAGGAATGATTAATTTTACTCAATATTGATGCAAGGCATTATTTTATAAAATTAAAACTTTGCCCTTTTTATATTTTGCTAAAATGTGAATTACGCTTGCTTTGCTTTAATAGAATTGACCAATTTATCTTTAGTACATTAACCCCTGAAGACCTGCAGAACATTCACAAGTACAGTACATCTGATAAACTGGATGTCCACCATTAGACATGAAGTCTAAAGACCAATCCAGATAGTTGGCGACTTTAGTACGTGGCTCCAGGAATCTGGGTTACCTCAAGAAAGAGAGAATTGATTGTAAATAAATATTGAACAGCAATATATATATACTTTTATATTATCAATAAATTCCTTAATCTTTATTTTAATTTGAACGACTTCTCGTCATCACTATTGTGACAATATTTTGAATTGGAGGTGAATTGGCTTGTAGGATCCTTACTAACATATTTCGTAGATATGCATATATGTTAAATTGTATAAATATTATACTGCTTGTGTCATTTCCTTTCACAAGGCCTCAATAAAATTCTGAAAAGAGAATGCAATCATCTCCAATTTCTGTATCAAGTAGGCACCACTGATTTAAAAACAAGTTTAACGTTTGTATTATAAATTAAGTTTCTATTTAGTATGTATATATATATATATAAAAGAAAAAAAAAAGAGAATCAAAACTAAAAATAAATACAAAAATCTTAAATAAAAAAGGTTTTTCATAAAACAAACTGAGTGTGAGATAAATATATTTTGTCTATTTATTTAAAAAATAATAACATTTATAAAATGTCAAATAAAAAAATAATAAAAAAACACATATTTAAAAAAGTTAACATGTAACAATACAATTTTTTTTAAAAGGATCTTTATATAGATATATATGAAACGAATATTGGGGGGGGAAATGCAAACGTCTGTAAGTATGTAAATATGTATGTAAGAGATGAGAGGTGAGTGGGCAGAAGGCCCATTAAATAAACAACAAACAAACAAGGGGTGGGGAGATCAGAGCCGGATATCCCCCTGGCAGATCTGACTATGGAGCTCTATATCCAATGGAACATAGGTGCCTAGGGAAGGATGAAGGAAGTACATAGGATCCTTCACCAGGTGTGGGTCAAAACTTTCTTTCTTCAGCTCCATCTTCTTGTATTTATAGGTACCTGAATGCACACATACAAGGTATTAAACTTCCGCACTACATTGAGATACTTTTTATAAAGCCAGCAACTCATTACAGTCACATTGGGATCCTTTTTGTAAAATCAGCAACTCATTCCAGTCAAATCTCATTATAGCAACATCCTTGAGATCCAATAAATTTCACGTTGTGATTATAATCACAGTTGGGATTTTATAATCACAACCAAGAGATAGACTGTTATAATGAGTTATAATCATTCACTTGGTAATTGTAGAATTCACAATTTTTATTAAATGTAAAATATTGGAAATTCTATGCAAACTAGCTTAATCTTGACATTAGGTTTAGGTTCAATAATGATAGGATAATTAAAGTGCTCTCTAACAAGGTCAAACATCATTAACATTTACAGTAGTAACTCTTTCTTAAGGACACTTAGGTGCCAAAGTGTTCTTTAGAGAGAGGTTTCTTCTTACCAGAGAGCAGCATTGGTGAGGAAAACTTAATTTTTGTAAAGAAGTGTTCTCTCATGGAAGTCATACTATGTGTGAAATAGGTATAGATAGCCATTTGTGGTGAAAGGTGGACATTTTCCTTAAAGGAAAGGTGTGCAATAACTATGTAGTGATTTTGAGACATCGTAAGATTTCTATGCTAGTGTGGAATTATAAAATGGCTAAATAAATGGAAATAACATGTAAATATCAACCTATTTTAACCAATGGTATTAACATGTCAAAAAATAGCCAAAAAATTTGGCACAATTGTGATATATTAATTGGAAACTGAGAAAGCACTTACTTGTTCTCTCCAAATGGGAGACCTTGCGTAAGAAGATGGGCAGTGCATATGGAGGCAAGGCCTTCTTGAGTTCCACCGCAATGTTGTTGACATCAAGGGAATTGTTGGGGTCTAGGATAGCAATCATGCCAGCTCGGCCCTCCAACCCTACCACACACAATTTTATCTGATCTTTTTGATGGTCATTGGTTGGAGAAGTTGGTTTGGAAAAATGACATCAAGCTATAATATGGGAAAAATGACAGTGAGTCCCTCGGAGAATTAAATGAATTATTGATTGATGTAGATTTTATCAGATATGTATTTTCAGCTTGAACACAAGTCCATATGTAAAAATAAAAAAAAAGGCATATCCTGACCAGAAGCACGCACATGTGCTTTTCAGAAGGCAGAGCCCCATCTGGTGGAACAGAAATCAACTATTCATTGATTTAACCTGTTCCCTGATATTTGGCCAACCCAATTTCTTGATAAATCAAGAAAAGCCATCCACAGATGTGTTTCGCACTGTTGGCGCTCATCAGCCTGGAGTAGGCTGTACCACTGCGACCAAAAAGATTTTTGGTCCCAGTGGCTTCCTGAAAAACCAAGAAATGGGTATTTAAGGCCAAACTTGCATAAATAAGCTTAACACATGAAAAAAAACAATAGAAAAAAAAAATGTGTGTGAGGCAAAAAAAATTAGCAAACTAGATTTGATATTATGACCAATTGTGTCATCAAAAGATTGCTAGTGCAAGGACCAGGAACAACAAGAATGAGGTACATACCTGGAATCTCAACGCCGTAGCAGACACATTCGGCCATACCCAGGATGGAGGTGAAGGCTCCCTCCACTTCAGTAGTTGACACATTCTCCCCGTGCCACCGGAAGGTGTCCCCGGTGCGGTCCACAAAGTACAGGTAGCCAAACATATCCATGGTCAATAGATCGCCTGCAACAAACATGTTCAGAATAAAGGGAATCATTATAGAAGTAGATAAACATTTCTATAAATGATTTTTATCCCTGACCATCTTTATAAATTCACATTTCATCATTATATTTTCTCCTATAACCAAAATTTATGGAGTTCCTATATAAAATATATTTTTAGATTTTGATAAAATACTATTATAAAAGAGAATTCAGCAGGTCAGGATAATTTATAGCTTGATAGCAGTTTTTACTTAGGTCCATATGGGATTGAGAAAAACCTCAGAATCTGCCAAAAGTTATTTAGCTGGCCCAGTCCTATTCTATGGCCGGATTATAGATGGAAATTTTTGTCAGAAGGACATTATTTTTTGGTGTACAAAGGCCGTGAATTTTGAGTTTTTTGTGAAATTAATAAATTAGAATCTGACAATCTCTTAGATACAATGTGACAAAGAGACAATTTACAGAAAATAGGAAGTTTTGGAGAGAGAGAATGAGCCTAAAGGAACACTTAGCAGAAAATTATATTATTTAAAATGTTGTTGTTATTTTTTGTGTAAAAATCAGACAAATTCAGTTAGTTCATACTTCTCGAGCTGTTTTATGATAAGCAGTAGCCTCTCCCAAAGGTCCTGTATTGAAAATGTTATGCGTGTAATATATGGAAGTTGAATTTGAGCAATTATTAAAATATTGAAATCTTGGAAAAGTAACAAATTGTGGAACTTTCTTTTGTTTAAAAAACTTTTTCCAATTCAAGACACTAGAAGATGGTTCAAGTGAATTCTTCTGACCCAAAGAAGAGATAAAAATAACCCAAGTTAGAAATAACTTAAAGTGATAGTCAACACATGCAGCATTTCTAACCAAGAGTGTTAAATGACCTTACTATAAGTATAGGCTAACCTATAGTGTTTATTACTATGTAGTGAGGATTCTCCGCTAGGAGGCGGCACGTATAGGCAGCACGCAACGTCGCTCTCGGTAAGTGAACTGTCTGACTAAAATATTTTCTCTATTTTTACTAAAGTGCAAATTCAATCTATCTGAAATGAAACCTACATATCCAATATATCTTACCATCATAATTTTATGTCTATTAGACAAGAATTCTGAGCCAAATTTACATACTTTCAAGCCGGATACATATGGCGGCAAAAAGATTTGCTTATCACGTGTGAATCTTTCACTCTCAAAATATTTCCGAAACTTTCACCTTATATGTGTAGTTTTAATGCTCTTAATATTAGCTGGCATTGAACAAAACCCAGGCCCTAAGATGTCCAAACAAACGACGTTGGAAGCAAGCTTAGATAGGGATAAAGATATCAAAGATCTGATAAATGCACTCACCAAAAGGCTGGATAGCTGGGGTGAGAGGCTGGAATTCCGTCTTTCGGCAATCGACGATAGAGTAGAAAATATAAACCAAAGACTGCAACAACTAGAGGAATCTTCTGCCGTTACAAAGGCAGCACTCTCTCAAAACTCCAAAAAAATAAAAGACTTAGAAGACCAGCTTGAACACTTGGATGCAAAGAGCAGAGAAAGGAACCTCATTTTTTTACGGAATAGAACAAGATAATAACGAGGACTGCCGAGAACGGATACGGAAGGTTATCGAAGAAAATATGCAAACAACGGAGAAGATAAACATCACGCGATGCCACCGATTATCCAGAAAACCTGGTGCACCGATCCTGATTGAAGTCCCAGAACAAAACGATAGATTAACTCTATTCAAAGCTGCTCTCAATTTAAGAGGAACTAAGATATCACTATCGAAAGACTATAGCATGAAGATGAGAGAACAACGGCGCGTTTTGAATGTCAAAAGAAGAGAACTCGTCGAAAAAGGTACTCTAGCTAAGCTAAGGGACAATAAATTATTAATTAATGGCATAGCATATAAGGTCTGTGATGGACAAATTGTAGATGCCAATGGACATTCATTGTAGCAAGCAGTTAGGAAACAATCACTTGTAAATAGTCAATCCAACGATACCTTTTCACTGACCTGCTGGCAGAGACTATCAATAGATCATCCAATCTTTCCGCCAAATAGGAAAACCCGAAATACATGCTCAGTTAATCATCGCCACTCAAATTACCCTACAAATAATAGTGTCTTAATAAAGGTTTTTGTTGTTGTTGTTGTTTATTACCTTCTCCTTTTGCTTTTCTCACTTTCTACGTCTCTTTGATACGTTTTCTTTAATTAAATTTCTCTTCTCTAGGTGGTTCAACACGAATCTTCCCAGGACTTTTATTTGTCTTTCAGTAAAGAAGGTCAGGAATGTTATCTGTGTATAAACAACCGCCCTAAGGGAGTTGTCATTATCTCGACTGTCAATCTTTTACAGGGGAAAAGGAAAATTCTCTTGGAAAATCTTACAACTGTTATCTGACATTAGTCGTTATCGGCGAGATAAGAGCGAACCCCCTGGTGCAAAAAGATTGTTCGATTGTCTCAGAGCTGCTACCGAATAATTCAACAAGACCTGACATGATATAATGTTTATTCCTTCCTTGCTTTAATTTCTTATATATTTCGCTTTCTATGAATGAAAATATTGTTTAAAAAATCTACGCTTCAAATTTTTATAACCTTCATTCATCAGCTGAGAAATTATTTTATTGAGACGAAAAATCTTGGTGTATGTATCATATGTAAATTCCAGTGTTTTTTTTTTTTTTTTCATTTTTTTATTTTGTATCTTTTTTTCCTCTCGGATTTACCCTTTTAAATATGTTAATGAGCTCAATTGTCTTAATTATAATGTATAAATTTCATTATCTCAATATTGATTGTGATTAGCTTTTGCTTTTTTATCTTCATTTGCGGTGAATCCGTGGCAAATCCATGTATAATAAATTTCTTTTCCTCCAATTTACCCAGACTAATCTATTAGCTTGATTGTTTTATAAAATGTTTCCACTATAATGTACCATTAAGGTACTATTATTATTTTTTTTTTTTTTCCTGTATGTATCCTACATTTCTGCTTGGAGAATCTGTATAAGACTGAAAGGTCTTAATAGGGTTTTTATTGTTGTTGTTGTTGTATAATAAATTTCTTTTCCTCCAATTTACTCAGACTAATCTATTAGCTTGATTGTTTTATATAATGTTTCCTGTATATACCATCCATATTTCCAAAAATTTTCTATTTTATTTATTTATTTTTTAAAATTCTTCTTATTTCTTATAATCTGTATATATTTACCATATGTATATATTCTTTCACCATTTTTATTTCCCACTTTCTCCGTTTTGTAACCCCAAGGAGAATCCTCTGTAAGACCTGTGTGTCTTAATAAAGGCTTTTGTGTGTGTATTACTATGTAGTTATGTATCAAAAGACACTTTTCCTTTTAGCAATAAATTTCAATCTCTCCATATATTGTGCAGATTCAGATCGGTAAATAGGCCTCACAAATATATGCTGAACATATTCAAAACTCATTCATTATATAACAATAGCACTGGAGTCAAGATTTTATACCTCCTCCATGAGAGGACACCTCTCTACAAAGGCCAGTTTCCATCACCAATATTACTAATTAGAAACTCTCTGGTAAGAGGTAATTATAAATATTTTGTTGGTATAGTAAAACCTCTTTCACCTAGTTGTAGAGCCAAAGTGTCCTTTAGAGAGAAGCCTCCTCTTACTGGAGAGCAGGCAACTAGTGAAAATGGCATTTTTGGTGATCAAAACTTTCCTTTATAGAGAGGTATTCGCTAACAAAAGTGTTGTCTGCTCATGGAGGTTTTACTGGTTACCATGGTCAACACACAATTTAAACTTGAATCTTCAGTTTTATTATATTATAGCCAAGTTTCTGTTATAAAAGAAACGATAATAATAATGATATTAAATATATTTTTAAAAAAGAGGAGAGATACTTTTTTTTTTTCACATATATATCTTCTTCCACACAAAAGGGTGTTAGGTATTCACCACACAAAACAAAGATATATCAAACAAAAATAGTTAAAACCTCCTACACATCCATAATCCAAGTTTTATTTACAAGAGTAACCTTGGACAGGTGAAAGCAATGAGTTTCTGAACAAACCTGAGAGGAAGGCCTTGTCTCCTTTCCTGAAGGCATCATTGATAATCTTCTTCTGGTTAGCACTCTGGTTGACATAGCCGTCGAAGCTCCTCACAGGGTCATTGACGATGATCTTGCCCACAAACTCTCCAACCTCCCCTGGAACACTGGGAATGAGCTCGTATTGGAGAGTTAGTTATTCAATGTATATAGAATGGCAACTCCTTTAAAAAGTATCAAATGTGGGATTCGAACACAGGTTTGAAAATGTGTCAAAAATCGACAGTATATACCACTCCAAGAATGGCACCTATTAGCAAGAGGAAGTATCTTTATGGGCAGAATTAGATATGGAAATATTTCTTTAAGGAGGTACACACATATCTATAAAATGTATTTTCTCAGGGTAATTGAATATATTGTAGCATAGTATTTATTAAGAAAAAGGCATCTCCTTATCGTGCAACTGAAAGTTGCTGATGGCTGGCGCCATCTATCGGAATAAATATCAACTATTCTCGTTGATTTTTAATTATTCCAGAATTGGCCAAATACCCATTGCACCACGCTGATGAGGGCCAACAGCCCGAAACGCGTCCGTGGCTAGCTTTTCTTGATTAATCAAGAATGGGTATTTGGCCAATTCTGGAATAATTAAAAATCAACGAGAATAGTTGATATTTATTCCGATAGATGGCGCCAGCCATCAGCAACTTTCAGTTGCACGATAAGGAGATGCCTTTTTCTTAATTTATGCACCTTATCCCAGTACAATGTTACATTTGTACTATTTTTTCACATTGTGTAGCGTCCTCACGCAATTCTGGCCATAACGTTTCATGATTTTTCAGGATGCCTTAATGACCATTTTTTTGGTCGTTGAGGTACAGCTTGCACCACGCTGATGAGGGCCAACAGCCCGAAACGCGTCCGTGGTAGCTTTTCTTGATTAATCAAGAATGGGTATTTGGCCAATTCTGGAATAATTAAAAATCAACGAGAATAGTTGATATTTATTCCGATAGATGCCGCCAGCCATCAGCAACTTTCAGTTGCACGATAAGGAGATGCCTTTTTCTTCATTTATGCACCTTATCCCAGTACAATGTTACATTTGTACTATTTTTTCACATAGTATTTATTAATTTTATTATTTTTTATTAACAGAGTGGTCATTTTTTTATGTTTATATCTTGCGACTCTGTAAATTTCCCTCGTGGCTTATCTTTTGTTTACAATTGATAGTTTGTCCTTCCCTGAAATAAATTGTCTCCTCCTGAAGTTTTTGTCTTCCCTAATTTTCCACGTGGCAATATTAGAGAGTATTATAACATATGGCTGTGATGTGAGGTATCCCCAAAGGTTTTTTTTGTGTATCCCTAGTACACATGGTACAGGCCATGATAATCATGGTGGGTAGTTAGCGACTGCTTTTACTGTAATTGCACCATATGTCTTCACATGTGAAAAGCAGTTCGACTTTGCACTTATAAATGTGCCAGAGCCCCATTTGGTTACTTGCACTCGCTGGTGGGGTTGGACTTTTGCAAGAATCGGGGGCCATTGGAGCATTTTTATTTATCCCCAAATGTAAAACACTAAGCATAGATAGTGGTTGTCAACAATATCTTGTAACAATCTGGCCACTCAGTGGGTAAACAGATTATTCAGGCGTGACCAACACCACTGGGACATTGGGAACCAACCAATAACATGTGAGAAGATGATCAGTTGAACAAGGTGTGCCAGAGTAGCAGGATGGCCTTCTCACTGTGTGGAGGTTGGCAATCTTCCTGTCAAGCCCATCTACCAAAAGGTAGATTGCCAGAAATAAAATCCAAAGGAAAACCCCAGGATTGGCGGCGATGTACAGGACTTACCAAGTCCTAAATAATCAGCTTCGAAATAAAACTTCTGGTAAATTAACTCCCCACAGCTTAATGTGCAGCAAGAAGTATGATTTATTTACATACTTTGGAAAGTGTTAACAATATATAATTACTTGTTAGAGTCGGCAGCAAAGGCGTCTGCTTCCATGTTAGGAACGGCCTCAAACTACAGGCAAAGTCAGACTTTCACCAAAGTGTGCCTGGATCATGGTGCCATGATCAACGAAAGCTGCACCCCTATACCCCATTCCATGAGATCAGATGTTGATTTGCATGCTGCATCGCCCGTCGCGCAGAATAAACAGGGGCGCGGTCAGGACTTAGGTAGAGGGTTCTGTCCGATAAGTATAATACAGTCTCCACAAACTTCTAACTTTGCAGCTTCCAAGCAATTGAGAATTTTGCAGTGCAACATAAATGGATTGTGCTCAACAGCAACAAAAATAAAATTAGAAGAAATAATGGAAATAGCTGAAAAACAAAAGATACAAATTATAGCCTTACAGGAAACCAAATTAAATAAAAAGTACAATCTCAAATATAAAAACTATAATATCCTCAGAAAAGACAGAAATAAAGAAGGGGGTGGCCTTGCATTTTTAATCAAGAATTTGTACTATGAAGACATAGCCATTAATATTCCAAACACATCAGACCTCGAAGCCCAAGGTATCAAAGTCTACCTCAGTCAAAACAAAACCATCAACATATTCAATATGTATCACCCACCAAACAATAAACTTATTGACGATGGAACAATGGCTCAATTTCTTACAGACAACACAATTATTGTAGGTGACCTTAATGCCAAACATCAACTATGGGGATGTTCCATGCCAAACCCAAGAGGCAAAATACTTTCAAACATATTTGACGACAATGCCTTCATGTGCTTAAATAATGGGAATCCCACCCACCATTCCTACAGCTATAATACTGCACAAGCACTTGATATAAGTTTCTCCAGTCCTGACATTTTCCACAAATGCAAATGGCAAATATTAAAAAGTATTGGAAGTGATCATTTGCCTATTTTGATAGAAATTAGCACCAAGACCAAAACCAGCTCAATTAAAGAAAAATTCTGGAACTTCAAAAAGGCTAATTGGAATCTTTACCAGAAAAACACCAATGAAGACTTTAGAAAAGCACCCACTAGAATAAAAGATCTGGAACAAAATTGGATATCTTTCAAAAACACCATTATTAAAGCAGCCAAAGTTTCAATACCAAGAGGTAATATTAAGAAATGGATTCCAAATTATACACACCAGGCAAAAGATATTCAAACACTTATAACTAAAAGAAATGAACTACAAAAAAAGTGCACCCAAAACCAAACAAATTGTAGAACTGAACTGAACATTGTGAATGCAAAAATAAAAAGGTTATACGTAAATATGAAAAGGGAAAAATGGAAACAAACTTGTGAAAACCTGAACCCAAGAAACCCGAATACAAAACTTTGGCATTTGGCAAAACAAATTGACAGAGCCCAGCCACAAACTGAAAACACAAATATGATTAAGAATACGGATGGTACCCCAGCAACTAATGACAAAAATGCTGCTAATCTTTTAGGTAATTCATATCAAATAAGTAGTAAAATCAAATTCGAAATAAAAGATAAGAAAGTTGAAAAAAAGGCCCGAAAGATTATTCATGACTGTAAAAATTTCACCAGCACTCATAATATTTTCCATGAAAAAATCAATATGAAAGAGCTAGATTATGCATTAGAAAACACTGACCTAAACAAGACTCCTGGGCCAGATGGAATCCATGGCCAAATGATATCAAACTTGGGCAAAAATGGCAAAGAAATACTTCTTGATATTTTCAATAACTCCTGGAAAACTGGAAAATTGCCTCAAGACTGGAAAACTGCAACAATAATTCCTATTAAAAAACTTGACAAATCTGCTGATGACCCAAAAAACTACCGACCTATCTCCCTCACAAGTATTTGCTGCAAATTAATGGAAAAAATTATACTCAGACGACTTACCTACCACCTTGACACAAGAAATCTCTTACCAGAAGAACAATATGGATTTAGGAAAGGACATGGGACAATAGACCAACTCTTATTTTTCACACAAAAGGTAAAAGATGCACAAAACCAACTAGCCACACCATAGCTGCTTTTTTAGACCTTACACAAGCTTTTGATAAAGTATGGAAAAACAAGTTGATTACAAAATTATACAAGCATTTCAAAATTGATGGAAAAGCTATCACTTGGATAAATGATTTCCTTAAAAATAGATACATCAGGGTCAAATATAATGGAACTCTATCTAAAACCTTCAAATTGTACCAAGGATTACCACAAGGATCAGTCCTTAGCCCAACTCTCTTCACCCTAATTATTGCAGGCATAGAAGAAAAAATTTCACATAAAACCAATATTGGACTTTTCGCTGATGACATTATTCTATGGAGCAGTAACACTAACTGGAAAAAAGCTGAAAGGGATTTGAACAAGAATCTTCTCCACCTAGAAAAATTTGCTAATAAACATAAATTAGAATTTAACCCCCAAAAATCTGAAACCTGTCTTTTTACTACCGATAAGAAACTATACAAAATAAGGCCAAAAATTATTCTGAAAGAACAACAATTACAATATAATAAACATCCTAAATATCTTGGCTACACCCTGGATCCAGAAATTAACTCCAGTAAACATATTGAAGAAGTTATTAGAAAAGGAAGAGACCGACTAAAAATCCTGAAATATATTTCAGGAAGAGAGTGGGGAGCCGATGCAACCACACTAAAATTAACTTACACATCTCTAATTAGACCTATCCTGGAATATGGATATCAAATCTATGGTACAGCATCTGAAACAAATCTAAAATCACTGGAAAGGATACAACTAAGTGCAGCTAGAATTATTACAGGTCTTCGAAATACCTGCCCTAACGATATTGTACTTTACGAGGCAGACATTATGCCCTTAAAGGATAGAAGAAGCTACAATCTGCCAAAATATATAAACAAAATCAAGAGTTATGGAAACAAACACAGAACTTCCAATTACATACTTAATTGGGAATCCAATCTAAGACTCAAAAAAGAAGGTCCTCTCCACCTGGCCAAAAGAAATGGATTTTTAAAATATAAAGTAGAAAAAAATTATTTAGCAGAAAAAATTTCTCCATGCGAACCACTACAAAATGTTATTTTTAATGACACTTTAAATGAACCCACCAACAAACAATACCAAAATCCAGAATACTTAAAACAATTATCATTAGAAATAATTAATAACATTCCTAAAAATGCAATAACTATTTATACCGACGGTAGCAAAGATGAGTTGGGACACACTGGCAGTGGCTGTCTCATCAAAACTACAAATGGCATTGAGAAAATGAACAGAAGAAACCCAGATTTTTGCTCAGTCTTCAGATCAGAACTTATAGCCATCTATGAAGCCTTAAAATCCATCAGAAATACTAATTATCAAGATATCTGGATTCTTACTGATAGTAGAAGTGCCATACAACACTTGAGTCACACAGGGGAACTCAGAGACAAAGTAAGCAGGAACATAATTGGTTATCTCCAAAAACTCTCAAAACCTCAAAAATTCACCTTCAATGGATACCCTCACATGTTAGAATTGAAGGCAATGAAGCTGCTGATGTTCTAGTGAAAAAAGGCACAAAAGAACCCTTGCCACAGAAAAATAAACTTACTTTTAAAGAAATAGAAACAGTAGCCAAAACAAAAATTAACAAGAACTGGAGGATCCCACCTAAGCACAGTTGGTACAGTGGAGTGAACCCAGGAGGAGCTCTAAACATCAGAAATAGACAGCATCAAACAACACTAACAAGATTTAGAACAGGCCATCTCAAGCCATTGAAGATAGAAAATAATAACAAAATCTACCCCACTTGCCCAAAATGTAGCTTGTCACCTGCAGCTCCAGAACACATTTTGGCTTGCATTAGATGCACTAAACAGGACCTTTGGGAGAGGCCGCTGCTCATCATAAAACAGCTCGAGGAGCATGAACTCATGGAATTCGTGTAATCTTTACACAAGGGGATAAGAAACAACAACAACAACATATATAATTACTAGACGAGTGACCCGGGCTTCGCCCCGGGATTGACCCGTGTGCATATCTACCCGAGTGATAAATATTTAGATAAGATTTTTTTTATAATTGTTTGTTATTAGCATTATCTATTTGTTTGCATCAGCATAATTTAATATAATCTTTGATAGAGGGCGCTGTTCGTGAGCTAAGTAGAATAATTTGAATATATAGTTTTAATAATTGATTTATATATTTTTTAAAATAGCCTATCGTCTTCCCCGTATTTTTTTACCTATCTATGGAAATTTTGGTTTGAATTAGTTAACTACTGCGAATTTGTATACCGGACATACAAACAAACATACAAACATTGATTTTTATATATATAGAAGATGTACCAAAAAGAAGCACGTTTCCATGAGAACAAAGCATTATTACCTTAGTAAAATACCTTAGTAGTGGTGATCAAGAATGAGCCACAACACCTTAGATACATTTTAGAAAATTCCATCTATTCCATAACCCTTCTCATAAGAAGTTATGAAATCAAAGCCACACTGCCTGTAGTGATGAAGACAGTAGCCCGAAACCTTGGAATACAGGTTGGCTTTTGGTATGAATTTACCAAAACCACAGTTTTGTTTACTGGGGTGATAAAAGTAATGCATTGTTCTAATATATATTTATGGGGAGAGATTTTGGTACATGGAGACTATCCTCCCGCAACTTTATGTTATATATAACTAGCCGAAAGACCCGGGCAACGCCCGGGTTTTACCCGATTAAATGTTTTATTAAAATACTATTCTTTACAATTATAAATTGGCGTCATGGATGGCACTCTTTTGAAACGTCCCGCTTCAATCTTTGTGTGTTTTTAAAATACAAAAATAAAAATATAAATTTTCACAACGATATTTGAAAATTATATTATTTAGATCTTTTGTATGAATATATTTTAAATCTGATATATACATAAAATGATATGATAAGAATAGAAAGTGATTTATTGTTCCTACCCTGTCATTACGTCACTCAAGGTCACCGTCGCGCCACGTGGTGGCGCAGCAAACGGTGACACCTGAATGGCGCTCTCCTATTGGCTCGCTTCGATCACGCCACCAAAAGCAAACGGTGACAGAACGCATGACGCTGATAACTGTATATAGAATAATGTAATCTTCTTGCATCATAATGTCTGGAAGAGAGTTAATAGTGAGATGAGGCTTGCTGCACAAAGCAAATAATGTGCACACATGGGATAATTCATCAAAAGTTACCTGGGCGACAGGACATGCAGAGTCCCTCCTCGTTGCGAATGGGTTCGCTGGTGTCAGGGTCCACACGGATCAGTGTCACCGGGTAAACGGAGGGGACAAGCTGAGAGATGAAACCACAGGCTCCCAGGGTGTTGTCAATGTTCACTGCGCATCAAATGTGATTATTGCACATCTAGTGATAATCGATTTAAAAAAATTATCTTCATTAATGAGATTTATAAGAATCTTTTTCTTTTTTTTTTTTCATTTTGCATATCATTAATTTAAAAAAATTAAAAATTTTCAGTTAGGACAGAGTAGCTCTCCCTTTCAAATAAAAGTCAATGTACTTACCAACATTGGCATTGCCCTCGGTGGAACCATAGTGCTCCCCAATCCTCTTGATCCCAAAGCGAGTCACAAAAGATTTCCAGATTTCTGGGCGCAGGCCATTGCCGAACATGAGCCGGACCTTGTGCTGTCGGTCCACCGGCCGTTCAGGCTGAGCCAGCAGGTAGCGGCACAGCTCCCCAATGTAATGGGATACCTATGCAGAGCATTGGTCAAACCTAATGTTTGTCCCACACATCCTTCTTCAGAAGATTTAACTGAATAGTCTAAGTTATCAATAAAGGTTGCAGTTACACTGATGAGAGCAAGAACTAGTTATCACATATATGCATTCTCTTGCTAATCACAAACGTGGCAAACTTCCAAATTACAAAACAACGAAGTGGGGTCATAGAAACCTAACATTGTTCAATCATACAAAAGTGCTTAAATATCAAACCTTCTTTGTGTCCACCAATTTGTCTTTACAATTCTGAGAATGCATCTGAGCATTGGTGGAAGGAGAGAATGGGACTCACAGTGCAGTTGTACTTGATGCAGTCTTCCCAGAACTTTGAGGCTGAGAATCTGGATCGTATGGCCAGAGTGTTGCCATGCACCACGCACTGGCAGATGGCCACAATACCGGAGGCTGTGTGGTACAGGGGCAGTGCTGTGTAGATAACATCATCCTCATAGATTCCAGTGAAGTTTCTAATGGCAGTTCCCATCCACACCAGTCTGGACAAAACAGAGGGGATTTCAAGTTGGGTTAACAGTCTGAAAGTTAGCATGAATGAATCAGTACATAAATGTTTTGAAGTTACATTGTGAAACCCCCTTATCCCACCAGTCCTAATCTATAATAGTGTTATATATAGTAATCTATATAATAGTAATCTCTATTCATAAAGAATTTGATGCAGGGTTAATATGTGTGTGACTTGAAAGAAAGAAAGATATTTTTGAGTTGCTTATATCAAAATGAGAATTTGTGATTGATTTTTAAAAAGCTATAGTCAAGAAATAACTACGATACAAAGAAAATCATCATACCTAGCATTTAGCTAAATTAGTCACATGAGTGGAGAAGAGCATTTCACAGGCAAGATTCTTACATTGGGTATATTTTTTGTCAAAGGCCATTCACAAGTAACACATTTTCTGCCAAGCAGCAACCATCACCATGTTTTCATTGACCAGAAAAGATGCTGCAAGAAACAAATGATATACTTTTAGAGGATCCAGGGATAACTGTACGTAGTCTAGGCCTCTAGACTAAGTCTCAATATGAACCACACATCTCCTTCGGAACATACACCTAAGGATGCCAAACAAATGTGTCCGATGGGTTCCACATCACCTCACACCCAGACAGCAAGCCAGAAGAAAATCATTCAGCAGACTTAACTTCGACAATTAGCAACACGGTATTTGAACATCTTAGAACCCATTGTATCTGGTGATAAAACATGGGGGCCACCATTACGATCCCGAAACCAGAAGACAAAGCAAGCAGTGACTACCTCAGAGGCACCAAAGAAATGTTGATCCTTTTTATAGAAAGCTTTGGAAACTGTACTCTTAGATTGTAAGGAACTTGTCAATGTTACATCTGCACCCTCTTCTCTTCTTTCCACTCTCTGCACCCTGTGTAACTACAATTGTGGCCAAGAGATATCTTCAAATCACTTAGCATCTCAGGGCGAGAATAAAGAATGGGAGGTTGTTGTCAGGAAAGGTCTGCTGCTTCGATAGCGCTCGCCCTCATACCACTTAAGACGAATTTAAAAAGTAAAATGAGAAATTCAGGACCATCCTCCATACAGTCCAGACATTTCTCCACGACACCTTCATGTCTTTGGATAAGAGGATGCTGAAAGGATGGTTTATAGGATCAGATACTGAGGAAGAAGGATGGCTACATTCCCAATATAGTGAGTTTTATGAGCAGGGGATTCAGTGGTGAAATGTGTAGATTATAATGGTAATTATTTCTGAAATAAATTATTTTTTGATGACATATTTTACATTTTTATTAGAGTATAATCGCCTGCTACTCGTAAATGCTGCACGTGGCTATTTAGTAAAAGGTTAGGTTCTCTTTTTATATCAGTATCGTTATTATTTATTTGACTCACTTTTTGTGACTAATTCAACACAAATTCTCGATTTGATATATGAACCCAAACAGAACAATTTGGATTGTAGTGAAAATAAAAAAATAACAATAAAGTAAACAGTGTGAGATATACAGGTGAAAGAAATACTATCAGTCCACTATTGTCACTATTGTCATGTGTAAGACTTCTAGAATTCAAATCTTTCATTGGGTCGATGCTTGGGAAGTCCGTCCTTTAGAATAATTCATCTCCATGGCTAGGAGACGATAGAACATTACCTGCTGTGTTTGATGATGGCAGCCTTTGGCAGTCCGGTGGTTCCAGAAGTGTAGATATAGAAAAGACGGTCTGCACATTCATCCAGTTTAATGACAGGGTCGTTAGATCACCCCAGTAGATTTATAAGAAATTGATGGAAGCTCAGACTGGCCTTACAACCTGGGAATTTCTATGAAGCAACATGAATTATCCCAGATGAGCGAGATAAATATTTATGGCTGTTGTATAGTTATCATAATTAGCTTTGATCATTTCATTAGCATGTCTTTATCTATTTGATATCGTTCTTGCTAAACCCTTTACACAATTATGACACTCATTACAAATTATTTGGGAGAGAAAATATCATTCTTATAGGTTGGTTACTTAAGATATCGATTAGAGATAATAATAATAATTTTAAAAAAGGCCACATTTATCACCCGAAGTTGCCTTGGAAAGGGCGACAGTGGGTCGTAGAAACAGCAGGTGATATATATTGAATGTATTCTTTCTTTAACTGATTTTAATTGGTATTAGAATACAGTGCTAGAGGTAAGAGATTAGTTCATATAAGTTGAATCACCCTATATATAACAACATAACCAATATTCCACTGTAGTGAACTTAAATTTACCATACACATAAACTGTAGAATCTCTTTGTAAAAGATACTTAGTTTCAGACACATAATGTCCGTTAGGAAGAGGTGTCCGTCTACCGGAAAGTTTTCAATTAGAGAAAAATGTTAATATTGGTGATGAAAACTGTCCTTTATAAAAAGGTGTCCTCTCATGTATGTTGTAGTGTGTAACTGGTGCATAATTACTAACTCATAAAAAATGACAAAAGAGATACGCTCTAATAGTAACCTTACAGAGAAGAATTGGTAAGACGCCTCTCAAGTGTATCATCCCTCCTCATTCTTCATCCGTATGAAGGAAGAGAAAGAACAAAAAAAAGAAAAGATTAGTTTTATAAATCTGATAGAATGGTCTGGAATTAGGAGGAATGAAGAGAATTGTTAAAACAGCGTGAATAGCGATCCATGATGGCGGATGTCCGTATCAGAGATAGTACTATGTGATGATGACGCTGATTTGCCGCTTCACTATAATCTACGAGGGCCATCCAATAAATAAGTTTCCCTATTTTTTTTTCTGCGAACGAAACGTTGTAAAAATTAGTTAGTAGTGTAAGAAATGGTCACTAGGATGCGTTGGAAGCGCGTGACCTTCATCACTCTACTCGTACGCGCAAGTCCGTAGCGCTTCAGTTTCCATGGAGATACCACTGGTGAACGTGTCCACTTGCGAACTCCGTTCTGTAATTCGTTTTTTCACGGCGAAAAATGAAACTGCGGTCAATATTCATCGCAATTTAGTTTCAGTGTATGGTGATGGATGTATGAGAATCCAAATGGTTCGCCGATGGCGTTCATGGTTCATGGAAGGACGGCAAAACGTGCATGATGACGAGCGAAGCGGCAGGCCCGTTACTGCTACGGACAATGCAGCCGTTGCTGCTGTTCGGAATGTGGTGGAAGCAGATCGCCGCGTCACCATTGACGAAATAATTATTCGACTGCCTCCTGGAATCGAAATTGGACGCTCTTCGATTGGAACAATCATGTCAGATGTTTTGAATTTTCGCAGTCTGCGCAAGATGGGTCCCGCGTTTGCTCTCGGAAAATCACAAGCAACAACGGATGGAGGCAGCCCGAGCTTTCCTGGAAATGCATCGAAGAGATGGAGATCAACTGTTTTCCCGTATTGTCACTGGAGATGAAAGCTGGGTGCATCATTCAACTCCAGAAACAAAACGACAAAGCATGGTGTGGAAGAAGCCTGAGGAAAGTGCACCAAAAAAGGCGAAGGTCACAATCTCTGCAGGCAAAGTTATGGCTATCGTCTTTTGGGACTGTAAGGGTGTTTTATTGGTTGACTACCTGCCTCCAAACACTACGGTTAACGCTGCAAGATACTGCGAAGTCCTCACTAAACTCAGAGCTACAATAAAACGGAAACGTCCTGGACTTTTGTCTCGGAAAGTGTTACTCGTCCATGACAATGCTCGCCCTCACGCAGCTCGAACGACCCAAACGTTGCTGGAAAACTTCAAATGGGAAATTTTCACACATCCACCTTATTCTCCGGATCTTGCTCCAAGCGACTTCCATCTTTTTCCAGCACTCAAGTCGCACCTTGGAGGCAAGCACTTTGCGAATGATGACGAAGTGCAGGCGGAGGCGAACCACTGGCTACGAAGACAGGACACGGCTTGGTACAACAGTGGTATCAAAAAATTGTTACAACGGTACCAAAATTGTTTGGACAGAAATTGTGATTATGTAGAGAAGTAGTCTATGAATTGTATAATGAAAATAAAATAACTCCATAATTGTAAATAATGTTGTTTATTTGCTAAAAAATAGGGAAACTTATTTATTGGATGGCCCTCGTACAAATATAATTACCTCGAGAAGAATTGTATATATTAGGGACATTCCAACCTGATAAATTAATATGAGCTAGCTAACTAGTGCATACAATAGCTAGAGTGAAATACTAACCAGTAAAGTTGCCCTTGTGGCAGGTAGGGGCCTGATCGGAGGCCTCTTTCAGCATTATATCCAGGGACTGGACCTTGACTGAGAAGTCCCTGGGGTCAAAGTTGCCGACGCAAAAGTACTGGATGCTGGTCTTCTCCTTGAGGCAGTCCACGATCTCCTTCACGGCTGTAACATCACACTGGATGGTCAACATGGAGCACAGAAGAAGACATCCACAACAAATGTGTGGATTTTCTTCCAGCTTCTTGTTTTTAAAACCGCATGGCATTGGATAAAATAATTGCCCAGAAAAATGGTCTTGGAAAATTTTAAATTGATATCACGAACTTGAAAGTTTCCGGAGAATATTGCTCACACAGGAACTCGATAAGAAAACCACGTGAAGTTGAGACAGATTAAATGTATGCAACTTAGGCTTTTCAAATAGTTTGGGACTCCTTAAGTTCAACATTGTACAATACTTGTATGTAGACTTGAAAGAATATTTTTAACTATTAAAAAATAGTAATTTTGCCAATCTCCCCCCCCCCCCCCCCCCCCCCCCCGGTGAAAAGAGGGTTATTGTTTATCTTGGCATCTTGCTCTTCAGATAAATCCCGTCTTATTATAGCACACATCAGCAATATATTGGCTCTAATGAATCGCCAAATTATCATTTACAAATTCCATACAAGAATGGAGAAATCACTAATTTAACAATGGAATTAAATTTTTGTTTTTGAAAATGTTTCTTTACAAATTCCAGCGTGTAACATAGAGTTAGATGGTGTAATAAAGACCTATTATTTTTCCAACATGAATTTCTACACATAATGGGACTAGAACAAATTCTTAAAACTAATTATAAACTAGAATTGGAAAACCGACCGAAATTGTGTCTGTGTGTGGTAAGAGATAAAAAGCAATATAGTTGTTCTGGAAAGTAGTTTCATTTTATATTATTGAAAAAAACACAAGACAAAGAGAAATGTCGTAGTTAGGAATTGATTCAGGTGATTGATTGTGTTTATTCTGTGCACTACATTTAATTTTCAATTTGTTTTAATAATAAAACAACGCCTCAATAAATATGGACCTGATGCTCTTGGCAGTAAAATACAAAAAAAAAATTGTAAAAATAAAAAGAAAAATAGAATTTTTCTTCAAAATATTCTTCACACATTAAAGGTTGATCGCTATTTAGAACAACAAAGAAAGGTATTGCCGACGATAGATCTAACAATTATTATAATACAACTTCTGACAGCCACGTTCCGGGATTCAATCCCGCATTGAACACTTTTTTCTGAATAAAAAATTGCTTCAATGGCCGCGATTCTTGCAAAAGTCCAAACCTACCAGTAAAAGTGAAAGTAATCAAACGGGCTCTGGCACATTTTTAAATTCAAAAGTCGAACTGCTCTCTACAAGCGTATGTGGTGCATTTACAATAGAAGACAACTACTGCCCACCATGATTATCACGTGTACTAGGGATATTAATACAAAAATATTGCTACGGTTATAAAACTTAGTAATAACAGCTACAAACTATATCGATGTGAAAATATACAAATGGGAAATGGATTCTATATGATTACATATTCATTTTGCCAACTACTGTCTACCATGATTATCATGGCCTGTACCAAACGTGTAGTAGGGATAATAATAATAAAATATATACTGCGGTTATAAACTTACTAAAATAATAACAACTACAAACTATATATCGATGCGGAAATATGCAAATGGCTGCTATATGATAACTACATCGTTAATTCCATCCAAAGTGCCAGCCCACGTAATGACAAGAGTATTTTAAGAGAGCGTTACTATTAATAGACCTAACGAGTTTACACATCAATATTCATTAGGAGGTTGAAGGCCAGTCATCCCTAAATGTTGAAATTGATTTATCTATTTATCGCTTGAGTAGGCCGTTCTTTTTTTATTCTCATCCATTCATTGCATTTGGTTTAGTAATACACGTCACTTAGAATATGTAAAACGCTATTTTGTAACATATAATCGCACGATACATATCTCCTTACAGCATTTAAAACACATTTAAAACCATTTGAAACACATTTTCATCGCTCAACACAGCGCTTAAAAAAAAAAAAGAAACTTTACTGACGCTACTTTTTCTTTATGGAATAAAAAAAACTATTTCTAAAGGTCTTAAGAGTTGTAAGCGTTGCTATGGTTTAATTTATAAATGACGCTTTAACACAGGATTGTTGCTTTTTGTTGTTGATGATGACATCTCCAAAACGAATTCTATATCTATATATATAAAAATCAATGTTTGTATGTTTGTTTGTATGTCCTGTATACAAATTCGCAGTAGTTCACTAATTCAAACCAAAATTTCCATACAAAGGTAAAAAAAATACGCGGAAGACGATAGGCTATTTTAAAAATATATATAAATCAATTATTAGACTATATATTCAAATTATTCTACTTAGCTCGCGAGCAGCGCCTCTAGCGGTAAAGATGGGAGGTAATATCAGCTGACCTAATGTACATATAAAGTTTGGAGCGGGACGTTTCACAAGAGTGACATCCACGGCGCCAATTTATAATTGTAACGAATAGTATTTGAATGAAAACATTTAATCGGGTAAAACCCGGGCGTTGCCCGGGTCATTCGTCTAGTTCTATATACAAGATCAAACGGAAGAATTATTCTGGTTCGAGAACAGAATAATCCTGGGATTAGAAACTTTCCTTCAAGAGAATATGTTTGAATTCCAAATCAACTCTTCCGTACAACTTTATAAAGTGATCACGTTTCGTTATTATAGAGGTTAGAATTCGAGCTAAAATAAAGATATCTTAAACGGACCTAAAACAATACCTAATGCTAGTCTTTAGAATAATGCCATTTCTAAGTACGTTATAGGATAAAATCTGTATAGAGAAGGGGGATAGAAAATATATGAACCAATATAACATCCTATATTGCATCCCTTATAAACAAATTAAATTTAATATACATATAACCAGCATGAATTGATAGTCTCTGTAGCATTAGGAATTGTTCTAGGCCTGACAAAAATATCATTATAACTTGAAAGCAAGCCTCGTGAATATACCACACAAACGAATCGCTTTATAGAGTTGTATTGAGAATCTTTTAATTCTCGTTTTCAAACCTGAGATTTATTTCGATAAAATCATTGAATCCTTCAATGGGATTGGAATGTCAGGTTTCTCTCGACGCGAAGACTGAGTTTAATCACCCGACAACGCTGCTCGATTATTTATTAAATGAAGAACGAAATTAATACTAATCCATTTTTTTAAATAAAAAATATTTAAAAGATTAGATTACGCCAGAATGATCAGAGCTTCTAAAAATATAATTTCCTTTAAAGTTAAATCTATCAAGTTGTTGTCATATGAAGCTACTCGAGCATTCTTATTGTTATTTTTCTGAAGTGAATTAGCTAATGATTCTTCTGATCCCATTCGTGCTTCCTTTTGCAACCAGCGAAGAAAGAGAGCTGCTGAAAACAGTTATTTGAAGCGCAATTTATTGTTCGTGCAACTGAGGAAATTATAGAGAATTATCTTTAAACAACTGTTTGGGAGAGGGGCAAGGGTGTAGTTTGAAAGCAATGGCTAAAGGTAGGTCAGTTAACTCTAAACATCCTGTGACCATTAAGCTGATACAAATAGCTGGCTCTGTTTCTATAGAGTTACGTTTTTTTTTTCTTTTTGTTTTTAATAAAATAAAAAATTGAGCAGCGGGCTAGCTTTCAAGTAAACATGTATTCATCAAGGCCTTACAACTCATAAGACACGAATTGCCATTATCGTGCGAGGGTCTTGATGAAGAGCTATTGGCTTGAAAACTATCTCAATCTGGTTGTATAATAATAATGTAACGCAGCGCTATAGTTTCATTACGATATCGGGATTATATGGATATTAAAGATGAAGCCAATTCTGGTGGGGAAAAAATGTCGAAAGAAACTACCATAATTTCGCAAGTGGAAAATCCACGAGAAGGAAGGGATATCAGGGCAGGGCGGTCACTTACCTTCAGTGAGCTCGGAGCCGAAGATGATGGCCTTGCATTTGACGGTGGTGACGCAGTGCACCAGGGAGTTCCCCTTGAGGTGGGTGTTGAGCAGCGCGGGCACCACGCCGATCCGGGACAGCCCGAGCCACAGCCCGACGTACTCCGGCTTCGAGTCCAGGAACAAAGCCACGTCGTCGCCGGGCCGGAACCCCAGCTCCGAAAAACAGTTCCCCACACGGTTGGCGTACTGGTCCACCTGCCGTCAACCACGACGTGAGACATTTACTGCTGGTCGAGCTGTCGGAATGAGAGAACAAGGGCTCGCATTGAAGCAGTTAATATACAGAGATTCCATCAACGGTCTCTTAATCAAGTCCAACCCCACCAGTCAGTGCAACTACCCAAACAGGGCTTTCGTATCTTGTGAGCACAAAGTCGAACTGCTTTTACATGCGGTGCACTTATAATATAATCAGTAGCTAATCCTTATCAATCATGATTATTATGGCCTCTTATGCCACGTATGTATTTGACTTGATTGAAAACATTACCAACAATGATATTTGTTGACTATTTTAAGATAGTCTGAACTTTTAATTTAATTACCTTGATGATCTAATCACAATATAACCTATACCATCAGGGGAAACTAGCACCCCATAAGAGAGGTTACTGGAGAGGTACTGTAGAAGTATGGGAAATGCCTCACTATAAGGTCCCACCTCCTTGAAAGGGAAAATACCTACCTAGCGTCCACGTGACGAAGGGTGAACGAACGGCGAGCACTCATTTGTCCTTTAAGTTGCAAAAGGTTTCCAAAGACGAATGGACATACAATAACGGCATATGGATGCGGTAGGCAACTACCGCGTTATATTTCCATGAAAATTACTAGATCAATCTTATGGATTAACTGTACCCATCTACTATGTCTATAGATAGATCACTTTGGAGGCACCAGGTTGACTAGTCTTGACTAGACTGATTCACTTGGGTAAATTAATAATGGAACAAGTCGGTAGTGTACATCCAGGCTGCCGGCTGGAAGACAAACGCCAATATTCAATAAAGGTCTAGAGGGTAGTCGTCCACAACGGTGCACAGCCCCAATATGTAAAAAAGAACCAAGAGGTAAAAAACCTAAATCTATTCCTAGTGCTAATAAAGCGTCAGAAAGCAAGTGTCGCGAAAGACATCCACTTTTTCTAAGTAGGTTGGAAGAGTGCCAGGAAAGGAGATCCCACTAGATCATTTCTCTTGTACGTCGGTCTAGATGAGAAGATTCTGCGCCTCATACTCTCGTTTCCACAAGGATGTTTACTCTAGAAACATCCTGGTACTAAAGCTGAATCTCAGAGCTCTATGGAGCTGTATCTGTGGAATAATGGTGGCATTCACCATCCACAACCATGACCCGGCATTCATTTAGTAATTTTTATTCGAAAAATAATATGCTGTATATATAAATATTATATATATTTAAAATTATACGAATACGTATTTTGACCAATTTTATAGTTAAAAGATGTTTTTTTCCATAGAGGAGAGAGTTAACCATTAGTGTTGAGTTGATATATGGTATATAAATAACGTTTAAAAATTGAATGAGGGTATTGTAGAGATAAACAGGCGATTCTAACAAACCACTAACCTTCAACAAGTTATATATAATTAAAGACATCAAGTTTTTATTTAGTCAAATTCTTTCTTTTTTTTTTAAAGGGGATCTTTCTCGAAGATTGCTAAATTTCTTGTAATGGCCAAGGATAAAGAGATTCTCCGAAATCTCTCTTTTTTCCTTTTATAGGAATGAATACATTTGACGCATTCGAAATTCAATGTTTATATTTAAACTACTAATTGCTTCAATGGCAACCTCTACTTGCATTAGTTCAAATCCATCAGTGAGTGTGACTAACAAATCGAGGCACTCTCTGGCGCCTCGTTAAAAAACGTCAAGCCGTTTCTACATGGGCAAACGTATGGCGACATACTTAGTGTAAATTATTAATTAAAAAAAAAAAATACATTTTAAAAAATACTTTTATTTAAAAATGCACTAAAAATTAAAATATTGTATATTCTGTCATTGAGCAATTAGATGTATCTGAGTAAAAATAAAAGCGGCGGGGGACTATCATATTTAGAGAAGAGATAAAAATATAGCAAACACTTATAAAAATCGCTAATCAGTTGCTACATATTGCCACGTGGAAAATTAGGGAAGATAAACTTCAGGATGAGACAGCAATTTATTTAAGGCTGGAACAAACTATGAAAGATAAACAAAAGATAAGCAACGAAGGAAAGTTAACAGAGTAACAAAATATAAACATAAAATGAACACTCTGTTAATAAAAATAATAAAATTAATAAATACTTTGTTGCAATATTAAATCCCATTAGGTCGGAATCCATGATGATGATCGTCCCCCGCCGCTTTTATTTTCACTCACATACGTCTAATTTCTCAATGACAGAAGATACAATATTTTATTTATTCCTTTTTAGTGCATTTAAAAAAAAAAGGCTTTTTTTAGAATGTATTTTAATTTATTAATTATTTTGTTAGTTTTTAGTCATGAATTTACAAAACTTAGAATCAAATGTTCACTGGGGCCTTAAATAAACGAAAGTTTTCTAGCGGCGGATTGGTTAATTCTTTGTAAGGGGCGTAACATAAGACTTAAAAAAGAAATATAGAAATTTGTTCATTCCTGGCCATTCCGACTACCCAGAGGTCTGAAAATATGTACACAGGCATTGTTCATTGGACTAGGGATTGTTAAAATTTTCATACTTCTATAACTTGAAATGTAATTTTAAGTGAGTATGAAATAAACATAATGTGGGCGAAATTCTTACATTAAAAAAAAATCGATTTTATAACCTTCCAGGTACTCCTTCAATTAGTTTTGGAAAACCACTTTGTCCACTGGGACCTCTTCAGATATCGAGAATTACGCGAAGACAAAAATCATCGTACAGAAACTCATAGGAACGACCTTAATGTGTACATTAGTGTAACATACTGTATTATATCGAGTAAGGCAGACCACCCTAAGTTACATATAACTCTGTACAACTTATGTACTTTATATACTCTACGTGCAATAGAGAAAGGCAAAAGTTAATCGGCCATAAAATGGCCGAAGCTGTCACAAAGACATGGGATAGATCAATATCCTCCCGACAAAATTTCCATTGATATCTCGGCCATATAATCAGCCTAGCCACTTTACCAGCTCATTTGGCAAATCTCGTATAGTCCATGAATGCCTTGTGGATGACATGAAATCAAAACTTCCCCTGGGCTGACGACGTCTTAGTCTCCATTCTGAATTTGCCAAAGCTAGTGTTGTGGCTTTGTCAACGACCCGAATCTGATCATTTTAGTGCGTTTTTTTTTTTTTTTTCATTTTACCTAAAACCGTTATTTGCTAATTTGCTTTGCTTTTTTAGTTTCTTTTTTTTTCTAATATAAAAGAAGTCATTTTAAATAATATATCAATATTTTATAATGTAAAGAGTAAGTTTGTGAAAATTGAATAAATAGGAGTGTCAGTGTAATAACTTCACAGAGGAATATATTCATTAAAACCCCAATATATAGTGAATTTTATACCAGAGTATAATAAGGCCCACCCTGTACTTTCTTTGGCGTTTTCATAACTCTATATTATTCCCCACGCCTGGAGTAATATACATACATTCCTCCCAAGAAAAATATTTGAACTTTGAAAATAATAAAATAATTCAAATATATAAATCGGCACATTTATAAAAAATGGATCAGGTCAAGCTGGAGTCCCCAAAATGGCGAATACAGTCCCGGTGAAATGTTTTCCTGGACCGGGTGCACATCTGGTGGATATTAGCATTGCTCAAGTCTATATGGCTACTATTGGAGGCAAAATCGAAGACCTAAACAAATATAAGTGGGAAAGGGAAGGCTGAACCATGTGCAAAGAACATGATAAACTGCTAAAAAGATTGGTTGAAGAAAGCATTGAGGACATCAGATCAAGAAGACGACCTCGTGCTACGATTTGTGGACGAGCTGAAGAGAGAAACGAAGGTTTGGAAACTATGCCAATAGAATTACTGTCTTGTAGGAGCCGAGTGGAGAAGGAACCAAGTCCAGGTTTGGAAACTATGCCAATAGAATTACTGTCTTGTAGGAGCCTAGTGGAGAAGGAACACAAGTCCAGGTTTGGAAACTATGCCAATAGAATTACTGTCTTGTAGGAGCCTAGTGGAGAAGGAACACAAGTCCAGGTTTGGAAACTATGCCAATAGAATTACTGTCTTGTAGGAGCCTAGTGGAGAAGGAACACAAGTCCAGGTTTGGAAACTATGCCAATAGAATTACTGTCTTGTAGGAGCCTAGTGGAGAAGGAACACAAGTCCAGGTTTGGAAACTATGCCAATAGAATTACTGTCTTGTAGGAGCCGAGTGGAGAAGGAACCAAGTCCAGGTTTGGAAACTATGCCAATAGAATTACTGTCTTGTAGGAGCCTAGTGGAGAAGGAACACAAGTCCAGGTTTGGAAACTATGCCAATAGAATTACTGTCTTGTAGGAGCCTAGTGGAGAAGGAACACAAGTCCAGGTTTGGAAACTATGCCAATAGAATTACTGTCTTGTAGGAGCCGAGTGGAGAAGGAACCAAGTCCAGGTTTGGAAACTATGCCAATAGAATTACTGTCTTGTAGGAGCCGAGTGGAGAAGGAACCAAGTCCAGGTTTGGAAACTATGCCAATAGAATTACTGTCTTGTAGGAGCCTAGTGGAGAAGGAACCAAGTCCAGGTTTGGAAACTATGCCAATAGAATTACTGTCTTGTAGGAGCCGAGTGGAGAAGGAACCAAGTCCAGGTTTGGAAACTATGCCAATAGAATTACTGTCTTGTAGGAGCCGAGTGGAGAAGGAACCAAGTCCAGGTTTGGAAACTATGCCAATAGAATTACTGTCTTGTAGGAGCCTAGTGGAGAAGGAACCAAGTCCAGGTTTGGAAACTATGCCAATAGAATTACTGTCTTGTAGGAGCCGAGTGGAGAAGGAACCAAGTCCAGGTTTGGAAACTATGCCAATAGAATTACTGTCTTGTAGGAGCCGAGTGGAGAAGGAACCAAGTCCAGGGGGTGGGAATCCCTTGCAATAATATAAAATGGATAACCACGACTACCATTTTCCGTATAAGAACTTGTACATCGGAGAATTCCCATTATATATTCAACCAAACATTAATGAAGGGGCGATTAAGTAAATAACTCTCTTTTAATCGCGGCTCTCTTCTCCACGTACGAAATGTGATGGACGGGATTTCCATGGCGTATTAACTACCTAATTGGGGAAAAATCTCTTTAAAATTCCATTAAAATAGGAAATTGTCCTGCATATCACAATCGAGGTTTCAAAATCATCTTGGACGAAGAGTTACGGACGTCATAAACGCAATACATTTATAACAAAAACGAATGCGTACTTTTTGAATAAAAACATTTTATTAATAAATCTTAACGAATATTTTCCTTAAAGGCAAATTAAAAACTTGATAAATAAGATCTATATTCCATCTCTCAGTACGTTGCAAGCCTAAATCTAAACATCCATGATTTGCACAATTAAGTCATAGAAGATAAGCTGAAATAATAAATAGGTATTCTTCGCTGGAAACACTGTTCGTTTTACTACTTAAAGATCCTACACTCTAACTAGATGTATAATGGGTCTGACAAGAGGAAGGTTTCGCCGTTGTAGTCACTAAATCCTTAGCATTTAAGACTAGAGGATGGCTTGGTCCCTCGTAATACTCTGGCTAAATTCCTAACATTTGAGACTAGAGGAAGGTTTCACCGTGGTACTGTGACTAAATCCCTAACATTTAAGACTAGAGGATGGTTTGGTCCCTCGTAAGACTGTGACTAAATCCTTAACATTTGAGACTAGAGGAAGGTTTCACCGTGGTACTGTGACTAAATCCCTAACATTTGAGACTAGAGGAATGTTTCACCGTGGTACTGTGACTAAATCCCTAACATTTAAGACTAGAGGATGGTTTGGTCCCTCGTAAGACTGTGACTAAATCCTTAACATTTGAGACTAGAGGAAGATTACACCGTGGTACTGTGACTAAATCCCTAACATTTAAGACTAGAGGATGGTTTAGTCCCTCGTAAGACTGTGACTAAATCCTTAACATTTGAGACAAGAGGAAGGTTTCACCGTGGTACTGTAACTAAATCCCTAACATTTAAGACTAGAGGATGGTTTGGTCCCTCGTAAGACTGTGACTAAATCCTTAACATTTGAGACTAGAGGAAGGTTTCACCGTGGTACTGTGACTAAATCCCTAACATTTAAGACTAGAGGATGGTTTGGTCCCTCGTAAGACTGTGACTAAATCCTTAACATTTGAGACTAGAGGATGGTTTGGTCCCTCGTAATACTGTGGCTAAATTCCTAACATTTGAGACTAGAGGAGGGTTTCACTGTGGTACTGTAACTAAATATCGAGACTAGAGGAGGGTTTCACTGTGGTACTGTAACTAAATATCGAGACTAGAGGAGGGTTTCACTGTGGTACTGTAACTAAATATCGAGACTAGAGGAGGGTTTCACTGTGGTACTGTAACTAAATATAGAGACTAGAGGAGGGTTTTAACTAAATATAGAGACTAGAGGAGGGTTTCACTGTGGTACTGTAACTAAATATCGAGACTAGAGGAGGGTTTCACTGTGGTACTGTAACTAAATATCGAGACTAGAGGAGGGTTTCGCTGTGGTACTATAACTAAATATCGAGACTAGAGGAGGGTTTCACTGTGGTACTGTAACTAAATATCGAGACTAGAGGAGTGTTTCACTGTGGTACTGTAACTAAATATAGAGACTAGAGGAGGGTTTCGCTGTGGTACTATAACTAAATATCGAGACTAGAGGAGGGTTTCGCTGTGGTACTGTAACTAAATATAGAGACTAGAGGAGGGTTTCGCTGTGGTACTGTAACTAAATATCGAGACTAGAGGAGGGTTTCACTGTGGTACTGTAACTAAATATAGAGACTAGAGGAGGGTTTCGCTGTGGTACTATAACTAAATATCGAGACTAGAGGAGGGTTTCACTGTGGTACTATAACTAAATATCGAGACTAGAGGAGGGTTTCGCTGTGGTACTATAACTAAATATCGAGACTAGAGGAGGGTTTCGCTGTGGTACTGTAACTAAATATAGAGACTAGAGGAGGGTTTCGCTCTGGTACTATAACTAAATATAGAGACTAGAGGAGGGTTTCGCTGTGGTACTATATCTAAATATAGAGACAAGAGGAGGGTTTCGCTGTGGTACTGTAACTAAATATAGAGACTAGAGGAGGGTTTCGCTGTGGTACTATATCTAAATATAGACACAAGAGGAGGGTTTCGCTGTGGTACTGTAACTAAATATCGAGACTAGAGGAGGGTTTCACTGTGGTACTGTAACTAAATATCGAGACTAGAGGAGGGTTTCACCGTGGTTACGTGACAAAATCTCTAACATTTGAGACTAGAGGAAGGTTTCGCTGTGGTACTATAACTAAATATCGAGACTAGAGGAGGGTTTCGCTGTGGTACTGTAACTAAATATAGAAACTAGAGGAGGGTTTCGCTGTGGTACTGTAACTAAATATCGAGACTAGAGGAGGGTTTCACTGTGGTACTATAACTAAATATAGAAACTAGAGGAGGGTTTCGCTGTGGTACTGTAACTAAATATCGAGACTAGAGGAGGGTTTCGCTGTGATACTATAACTAAATATAGAAACTAGAGGAGGGTTTCGCTGTGGTACTGTAACTAAATATCGAGACTAGAGGAGGGTTTCGCTGTGGTACTATAACTAAATATAGAGACTAGAGGAGGGTTTCGCTGTGGTACTGTAACTAAATATAGAGACTAGAGGAGGGTTTCGCTGTGGTACTATATCTAAATATAGAGACAAGAGGAGGGTTTCGCTGTGGTACTGTAACTAAATATAGAGACTAGAGGAGGGTTTCGCTGTGGTACTATAACTAAATATAGAGACTAGAGGAGGGTTTCGCTGTGGTACTATATCTAAATATAGAAACAAGAGGAGGGTTTCGCTGTGGTACTGTAACTAAATATAGAGACTAGAGGAGGGTTTCGCTCTGGTACTATAACTAAATATAGAGACTAGAGGAGGGTTTCGCTGTGGTACTATATCTAAATATAGAGACAAGAGGAGGGTTTCGCTGTGGTACTGTAACTAAATATAGAGACTAGAGGAGGGTTTCGCTGTGGTACTATATCTAAATATAGACACAAGAGGAGGGTTTCGCTGTGGTACTGTAACTAAATATAGAGACTAGAGGAGAGTTTCGCTGTGGTACTGTAACTAAATATAGAGACTAGAGGAGGGTTTCGCTGTGGTACTATAACTAAATATAGAGACTAGAGGAGGGTTTCGCTGTGGTACTATAACTTGTAGGCGCCATCCCGACCAGAGAGCCACAGATAAACAGATTATAAACGCACAGAATATAGAATCCGAGCTCCCCAGTAGAAGGAATACCCGGAAGACGACGGTACTCTCTGTTATATTTGTTGTTCACTATGATGATTTTGTTCTAATAAATGCTACTAAATTATTTCATTGGATCCTCTCTTTCTTTTTCCCAGTAAGAAACGCCTACGGAAGCCAACAGAAATTCAGAAGTGGGATGGTCCTGAAGAAAATTGAAGATTCACTGGAATAATTTGGAAACGAGAAGGACGTGGCGCGGTGACCGATCAACGTAAGAGGAGTTGCATGGTATGTACGAAATTTAATTACCTATTCCTAAAAGTATTATTACAAGTCACCTCGGTAAAATATTATTGCAAATCATCTCGATAAGAAAGTATTTTAAAGTAAGCATTTTAAAGTAAAGTGAAGTATTTTAAAGTAAGCATTTTAAAGTAAAGCGAAGTATTTTAAAGTGAAGTATTTTAAAGAAAGTATTTTAAAGTAAAGTGAAGTATTTTAAAGTAAGCATTTTAAAGTAAAGTGAAGTATTTTAAAGTGAAGTATTTTAAAGAAAGTATTTTAAAGAAAGCATTTTAAAGTAAAGTGAAGTATTTTAAAGAAAGTATTTTAAAGTAAAGTGAAGTATTTTAAAGAAATAATTGAAACAGTACGTATCTGGCTTAGTCAGTTTTATTTGTTTATTTAAAAAAAAAAACTTTGCCTTGTTTATTTTTCCTTTTGAAAAACATGACTTACTTAGCGAAAGTAAGGAAATGCGATTTGAGCAAGTTGGCGTATGAACTCGGCGAGGTAGTACCGCCAGAGAGCAGGATCGTCGACTTAAAACGCCTTATCCTGAATAGTCAATCTTACGAAGAAGAATTCGCAAAACAACTGTTGGAGACTCTGATCGAGGAACGGGAACAAACAGCACAAACAGAGCAAGCAGAACGTATAGAACGGGAACGAAAAGAACAAATGGTAATGGAATTCGAGCTTGAGAAGCTGCGCATCCAGACTACACGCGGAAACAACGATACGTCTCGAAGTACCAGCAATGACGCACATTACGAGATACGTAAACTGATGCCCAAGTACGAGTCGAAGGACAATGATTTGAGTTTTTACCTAATTCTTTTCGAAAGACAGGCAAAGCGACTAGGATTGGATGAAGACCAATGGGCGTTCAGCCTCCTAGGATTGCTACCTTACGAAATGACTCAATTAATCGCTCGGGAAACAGAAGAACAAAGCGGCGATTATAGGTTCGTGAAAAGGTTGCTCCTAAAACGGTACAAGTTGAGCCCCGAACAATTCAGACAAAAATTCGAGAAGCACGAGAGATCTCAAAAGGGTTCCTGGAGAGACTTCGCTTTCGAATTGCGAGGATATTTCAACGAATGGATCGAAGGAATGAACGTGGAAAATTTCGACGCCCTAAAGGATTTGTCCGTCACTAACCAGCTAAAGAAAAAAGTTCCAAATGTGCTGCGTAATCATCTCATTGACGATTGGACCAAGTTAAACAACCCAGATGAGTTGGCGGATAAACTGGACGAGTACGAAAATGTTCGCACCGAGATGGGACCTCCGCATTGGAATGCGAAACACCTCATACCACCGTCGTTTCAGCAGAAATCTGCGAGATTCCCCAACCAAAGCGAAGTTAAAGAAACTAAACAAGGAACGAATGTTTCGGGTCAAGACGCTGCAAGGAACGAAATCAGTGAAACGTACCCTAACACCTTGAGGAGAATGGTCAACCGTACGATCAGAAACGACAAGGGAGAACCGAAGTGCTTCAACTGCAATCAGTTTGGACACATTGCCAGAGACTGCCCAGCACCCAGGACTACGTTGACATGCCGAGGATGCGGTCAAACGGGACACAAGGAAAGGAATTGCACAAGACCCAAAGAAGGACTAAAAGTAGCCAACCTGGAAGTCGAAGGACTGGAGACTGTCCCGCCAGATGTATATTTGAAGGATGTCAAGATCGACAACAAGGAAACCGTGAAGGCAATGATAGACACCGGGAGCAGCAGTTGTCTAATGAGAGAATCGGTCGCAAGGAGGATCAGCGTCGACATCGAACCAGACTCGACTAGTCTGTACGGCATCGGTAACCAGACTGCACCAGCTGCCAGGACCGTTGGGAAGACGACAGTCGACCTGGAGATTGATGGCATCGTCGGAAGGGAAATCACTGTATTCATTGTCAACGATGATGCCCAACCCTATGACCTATTAATTGGAAGAACATGGACAGATCTGCCCTACGTATCCTTCGCCAGAATTGGTAAAAACTTGCATATTGGCTATTCATCCGAATTTCCGTTTGCTAATCTGCAAGAAGAAATCAAGTCGCGTCGCATCGAACTGAGAGCAACCGAAACTGTTCAGTTGGAGAGCGACTCCATTAACTTTACAAGTGCAATCACAGACGAGGTAAAGGACGGATATGTATTGTTCACAGGAGTAGATGACGCCTGTGTCGATTCCCTATTGGAAGTGGTCGATGGAAAGACGACCGTACCCATCATCTCAGCTGGCAAGGGCAAGTTGAGAGTAAGGAAGAACCAATGTGTAGGGCGAGTTGAACTACTAAACATTGATGATATTGTTGTTAACCTGGACGTCGCAGAGGATTCGTTTCAGACTAAAAATGAAGAGAAGAGGGAAGGACAAGACCAAATGAAACGTAAGCGCCCCATACTGCCTGAGGACATCAACGTCAATCATTCTCTGACTTCGAAAGAGAGACAAGAAATCCTAGATGTAGTAAACGAGTATAGAGACTGTTTCGCTCTTGGCATGGAGGAATTAGGGTGCACCGATGTCACCAAGATGGACATTAAGGAGGTTGATGGAAGCAAGCCAGTCTGTCTGAGACCGTATAAGACGACTGCAAGTGAACGCGAAGCAATCAGGGAGATTGTCAGAGAGTGGAAGGACAATGGAATAGTCACGGAAACTAGATCACCCTACGCTAGTCCCGTCCTACTTGTGAGGAAGAAAACTGGAGATCATCGTCTGGTGGTAGATTATAGGAGACTCAACATTCAAACAGTTAAGGACAAGTTCCCATTACCAAGGATAGACGACCTTCTGGAAGGCCTAAGGAATGCGAAAATCTTCACCACTCTGGATCTGGCGCATGGATATCTGCAGATACCACTGACCGATAAGGCAAAATTAAAGACAGCATTCATCACCCCAGATGATACAGGTCAATTCGAAAGGATGATTTTTGGACTCGCCAACGCACCAGCTGAATTCCAAAGACTGATGCACACTGTCCTAGGTCCGCTGCTGAACAAGAAGGCATTCTGCTATCTCGACGACGTGATTATCCCGGCAAAGGATTGGCGGGAGATGATCGAAAGGTTGAGGGAAGTCCTCGAAAGAATAAGATCAGCGAAGTTGACACTGAAACCCTCCAAATGTGAGTTCGGAAGGAGGGAAGTTGAGTTCTTAGGGTATGTCATCAGTACAGGCGGACTTAAGCCAGGCCCAAGAAAGATCAAGGCGATAGAAGAATTTCCAGAACCCAAGAATGTCCACGACATACGACGCTTTCTGGGACTGACGAACTTCTTCAGACGATTTGTAAAGGACTTCGCGAGGAAAGCAGAACCGCTAAGCAGACTTACGAAGAAAGGTTCACAATTTGAATGGAAGGAAGAACAGCGAAGGTCATTTGGAGGACTACGAAAGGATCTGGTCGAATATCCGGTACTAGCTCATTACAACCCTGAACTCAAGACAGAAGTACATTGCGATGCGAGTGCTGAGGGATTAGCAGGAATGGTGCTACAGATGGACGAAGACGGCAAATGGCGCTTGGTCTACTGTGTGAGCAAGAAGACAACAGAGGCCGAGAAGATGTACCACTCAAGCAAATTGGAGCTGATGGCGATAGTGTGGACCTTGGATCGACTACGTCAGTTCCTCGTAGGAATCAAGTTTACAGTGGTTACAGATTGCCAAGCACTGGTCTACATGAACGCGAAGAAGACTACAAATCCTCAGATAGCGCGATGGTACAATCTGATTCAGGAATACGATTTCGAAATTCGACATAAACCAGGGGAGAAGATGGCCCACGTAGACGGAATGAGTAGAGCTCCAGTCGACGACCCTAGAGACACGATGGAGGAAATCGCGGAGAAAAACCTTGAAGTGTGCCTCACAATCACACTGGAAGAACAAATCTTGATGATTCAGCATTCCGACCCTGAATTGAGAGACCTGATCCAGATCTTTCGAAAGGACCCGTGTGATAGGACAGTAGGAGAACAAAATAGAATTAACGACTACAGCTACAGAAGAAAGTCCGGACGAGGAGCCAGAAGTAGAAGATACCCCCCGACGCAACCCACGACGTTCCTGCAACGCAAGGTTCAATCGAGGACGATTGAAATCCAGGAATGGCCGAATGTAGGCGCCATCCCGACCAGAGAGCCACAGATAAACAGATTATAAACGCACAGAATATAGAATCCGAGCTCCCCAGTAGAAGGAATACCCGGAAGACGACGGTACTCTCTGTTATATTTGTTGTTCACTATGATGATTTTGTTCTAATAAATGCTACTATGTAACTAAATATAGAGACAAGAGGAGGGTTTCGCTGTGGTACTGTGACTAAATATAGAGACTAGAGGAGGGTTTCGCTGTGGTACTATAACTAAATATAGAGACTAGAGGAGGGTTTCGCTGTGGTACTGTAACTAAATATAGAGACTAGAGGAGGGTTTCGCTGTGGTACTATATCTAAATATAGAGACAAGAGGAGGGTTTCGCTGTGGTACTGTAACTAAATATAGAGACTAGAGGAGGGTTTCGCTGTGGTACTATAACTAAATATAGAGACTAGAGGAGGGTTTCGCTGTGGTACTATATCTAAATATAGAGACAAGAGGAGGGTTTCGCTGTGGTACTGTAACTAAATATAGAGACTAGAGGAGGGTTTCGCTCTGGTACTATAACTAAATATAGAGACTAGAGGAGGGTTTCGCTGTGGTACTATATCTAAATATAGAGACAAGAGGAGGGTTTCGCTGTGGTACTGTAACTAAATATAGAGACTAGAGGAGGGTTTCGCTGTGGTACTATATCTAAATATAGACACAAGAGGAGGGTTTCGCTGTGGTACTGTAACTAAATATCGAGACAATAGGAGAGTTTCGCTGTGGTACTATATCTAAATATAGAGACAAGAGGAGAGTTTCGCTGTGGTACTATAACTAAATATAGAGACTAGAGGAGGGTTTCGCTGTGGTACTATATCTAAATATAGAGACAAGAGGAGGGTTTCGCTGTGGTACTGTAACTAAATATAGAGACTAGAGGAGGGTTTCGCTGTGGTACTATATCTAAATATAGAGACAAGAGGAGAGTTTCGCTGTGGTACTGTAAATAAATATAGACTAGAGGAGGGTTTCGCTGTGGTACTGTAACTAACATTTAAGACTAGAGAAGGATATCTTAGGATAAGGAAGTGAAGGCTGACAGAAATCAGTTTTCATCAATGTGACTGAGGTTCTCCGACAGAGTGTTATTGCCCCTCGTGTACGTTCCTGTACATGGCTTCCACCATGGTAATGATACCTGAGTAAGTGATGAATATGACTGAAACGTACGGTTTATTTATCATCCACGGCTCCCGTAGACTTCGCGTTGAACGGACTAGGGCAATGATCCGTAAACGCCCGGTGATGAATGCCTAAGAGTGAAATCTCGAAAAATGCTGAGAATGCTGACAAATATTTTTCAAGAGGACACACACAAACTTGCGCTTTTTACTAAATACGTAGAATTTTAAAATCCCATTTTACCTTAGATATTCTTAATAATTCAAAAAGCCAAATAGAAGTCCTTATTATTGAAATTTTGTCTTCACCCATATATATAAAGAGATTTTATTTTTACTAATCCTAAGTACACGTTGTAAGACAAGATGATAAACATGATGGGTAGTTAACGGCTGCTTTTTTTGTGAATACACCGCATGTCTACACCCCTGAAGAAAGCAGTTTGACTTTTCACTTAACTAGTACATGTGCATCTTTTTGTTACTTGCATTCATAGGTGGCATTTTGCATTTATATTTGACACATGATAAACCTGCTCAATGCTAATTCGATCGCAGGTCTTCCTAGTTTTCGAAATTCGGCAGTGTTGCGCCACCAGGATATGATGTTTAAATAAGGGCTGTGACAATAGAAATAGGCAGATAAGTTGCTGCTCGCCGAACTACGAAAATACATATTTTATTCTCAAGAGACGTTTGTCTGAGAGAGAGAAACTCCGGGTGGATTTTAAAGAAGGATGAGAGAGGAAAAAGTCAATATTAATTTTAAACCATTGCTTCTCGAAAATCCTGGAACTATCCCATGTACTGTCAACTGAAGAAAAAACGGTTCAAAACAAACGCGTTCACAAGCAAAAAAAAAAAAGTATTTGTAGACATTTTAAATATATATATTTAGAAACTAGAATTAGAAACATAAAAGGAAGGTTAAAGAAGAGACGCAGAGAAAAAACACCTTTTAATGGGCCGACCTTGTAATTTTTTTAATGTTCGAGCGTAGCTGTAAATCAAAGCGTTATAGAGCAACTAACATGTGAGTACAATGCTGGGTTACAGACGGTATAGCGTTATGTCGGCGCTACTACCTTTGGAGCCTTGCAATGGGGAATGATCATTGATCTAATTTGGTCCCAGGACTATACATGCTCACTGTTATATAATCTGTCACCTTAATTTACGCTACAAAATTGCTACTAATTTTCAACGCTCAGCATATATGATAGAGGGCGCTGATCATGTGTGATAACATTTCTTCCAAATATTTTAATGCTCTTATTTTAGTGGCATTTATTCGTTATAACTATGTTTTCTATCCTGTGATTTATAAGAACGTATGTCCACACATACATGTGCTGTTCTAACTAACGTTTTGTGTCCTCCCTTATTTCACTATGTGACCTTTAGTGGGGATAACGGCTATGTAGGGGATTTGGGTAAATTATAAAAGTATTTTTTTTTCTTTATTCAAAAGGTTCTGCTAGAATTTATATTCAACTTGCTACACATATCCCCGTTGTAAGACATATCTGGAGAATAAACACACATCTATAGTCATTAACGCTTTCATTAAGTACTTACAGACAAACAAACTGAAAATTTGGATGAAATATTTACAGATTTACATGTGAAAATAAAAATTGTATTTAAAAAGTGGTTGGTGTAAGAGAACAAACAATGTCTCACTTCTGCAAAGTTCGGACAGTCATAGATAAGGTGAAGAGCGGTTTGTTCGGTTTCTTCGCAAGAAAAATTTGGGGTTTCTGATGACCTCTTTTGATGCATGTAGTGCTGGAATTTCCGTGTAATGTGGCAAATTGAGTAACGATAAAATTTAGATGGAACTGTATAGGAATGCCGTTTGGAAAAATAGTCCGAATTGTATAGTTATCATTATAAATCGATTGATACAAACGATTCATAATAATGATTTTTCTTCGCCAATTATTGTTGTAAATATTTATCTTTGCAAAATTCGTTTTTTTCAGTTAAATATTTATTGATTTTTATATTTGAGATAGGGTTTTATATGAAAGTTATATGTATGCGAAAGGAGGGGTGAGCATTCGTATGATACGGTTCGATATCAGTGGTTGAAGTTTCTGTAAAGAACATATAGAAATATATGGATACCATATTTCGCTAGCGGCTCTCAGTCGTATGAGTGATTTATAGATTGCAAGAAAAGAATGTTCTTTATATTTTTAATCGAGCTACATTATCATCTATGTGACTCGAAATTTTGAGTTTTATTTTTTTGTTTCTTTTGTTATCCGAGAAAGATACTCCAAGTAATTCTTGATTTGATTGGTAATTTTCAAGCTTTGTGTTCTATTGTTAAATGAGACTGATTATATATATATATATATATATGAAAATAGGTTGTTTTTTCGGTTGGTAAAGATAGTTTCGTTTCAACACACCAAGAACTGTTTGAATTAAATTTCTCAAGTCTATTATTTTTGTGGCCCAGAGAACGATACAGGACGATGTATGAAATTTGAGAAAGGCGGACGAGGAGGCCGTTGAGGATGTCGTTCCAAAGTAGCGGAGACAGTGCTCCTTCCTATGGGCATTCTTTGTTTACTTATTTTGACACACAAAATAAAATCCTTCGTATTCAAAGAAAACATTGAAATCTTGAAAGTATGATTCTATTATTGTTATTTGATCAAATGGAGTGTTCAACTGATCAAGAAATGCAATTATACTTGGATGCCAGGAACGCTTCACGATTTTGCGTGTCATCCTTGCGCAGGGGCCATGCTAATCTTCTCGGATGCCAGGAGTTTCCATAATTTTATTTTTCTGTGGACAACAACTGTATAATAAACTAAACTTGACTTATCTTGTAACATATATTATGACCTTTATTTCCCATTTCGGAGAACTCTGAAAGAGCATTACTGGTAGATAGGTAGGTACACTAAAGAAGGACAAATGTTGAGGACACAAACTTCCTTCAAGGTAGGCAAACATTTAGCGGAGAAATCTCCGTTACAACCCGCATGGCAATATGTCTGACGTGGGTGGGTATTGGGTCTCTACGTAACCGACTGGGAAGGTTCACCACTGATGAACCAACTTTTTCCAAATCATATTTTCACCTTCAGTTCTCTAATTGTAGACATTCGTCCTATAGTATTTAAAAATAAATGGCGTCCTGTGTCCAGTTTATGGCAATCGTAGTAAAGGTGGAGAAATTATAAGGATTGGAAACATTCTGTCTGTGAAAAAAAAAAAAAACATGTAAAAGAACACAAGACAGACAAAAACTCTCTTCTTCGACAAATATTCCAACCGAGGTGACGATATTATGTAAGCATAGTGCGTATTGACATGCAGCAGCAACATGTAGATCATTGAAAGTAAAGGCTCAAAAATTCCACGTTGTCTATGGAACATACTGAGGTTCTCTCAATATCACAACGGCGGTATTTTGGAACATTCTGGAACACGTCGTAAATAGAGGGTTGCTCAAATTATCTGATTCAGATTTCTCTCAGCGTTTAAAAATTCAAAACTTGCATTGTGATCACAAAATAAATGAAGTTAGGAATATGGCGTTCGAAGCAACTATACCACCAAATGAGGAGAGGGAATTCTAATTAGTGGAAAATAATCATATTGTATAATATGAGATATATATATATATATATATAAAACAATTCTCATATCGACACTATCGCAATGCCAAGTCTTGGAGAGAAATCCAGAATTACAAATTCAACAGTCCTTCTTCCCTCATAATATTTTCGTTTTCAATTGAAAATAACTTTTTAATTTCTTTGGATATTCAATTTGATGTCAGTCTTGTACATAAATACAAAATGTAATCGCTCCCTCATTGTGACAAACCTCATATCACAAAATAAGTTGACGATTTTCCATCTAAAACGCGCATTTGTGCGGCTTAGGGAACACACATGTCTTTTCATACATTACACAATATATCCTATAGGTTTCCTAAGCACCCCTAAGATGCCTTCCATAGTAAATGCAGGGGATATAGGGGGAAAATACAATACAATAGTAGAGCGGTCTGGAGATTAATTTGGCGAAATCGCTGAGTGTTCACCCCATTCCATCTAATAATTTTTATCATTGCAGTAAGGTCTGAAGAGAGATAATATTTGATAATATATCATAAGACACACATTGCCAAAAATAAATATTACTAATTATATCTATAGAGATTGTAAATGTGTGTAAATTAACACATTGGAAAATTATTCAATTCACAACATAGGAGAGATTCGCGTATTTTTACATCACAAACCTCTACACTTATTATTTTATGTTTACTTTTTAAACTATTATTTAAAAAAAACTAATTCAGTATATTTTATCAGAATAGTCATTTATAACAAGAGATAGGAGAGAATTCCTTTGTAGTACTTTCAGCTTTCAAAGAATCTGATCAGAACTAGCCAAAAGGAGGGTTTTGGTTAAAGTCTGTTTTGAATCTGTTCTCAAAAATTCTTTTAACATAATATTTAACACATTTAAAATATTCTGGTGTGTTGATTCATGAAACATCCTATCTAATCTATGAAGGAAAAAAATTGGCAATTTTCTTGGGGGATTTCCCATTGCTGAGGTTGGCCGTCCGAATATTGATTGGTTTATATCACACAAGTGGTGTCATAGAAAATGATTTTTCAATCAATACTTGATTTCTAACAGCATGTGTGTGAGACAGTTGTAGATAGCCTATGACGTTAGATATAAACACGGACATATGGTAATATTTCATTTATATCTGGGTATAACATGCGCCGCTATAGATGATAACGAAACTATATAGATGGAAATCTCTATATATATAAAAATGAATGTTTGTATGTCTGTCTGTATGTCCGGTATACAAATTCGCAGTAGTTCACTAATTCAAACCAAAATATCCATACATAGGTAAAAAAAATACGGGGAAGACATTAGGCTATTTTAAAAAATATATAAATCAATTATTAAAACTATATGTTTTTAGTCAGAAAATGATGATGACGATATTGCTGTATCATGTTTGATTATCAGATACAAAATTATATCGGGAAAAATTCCAAAAAGCAGAGACCACGGGAGAAACCAGTTCATTATTTTGTACGCAGGAACAAAATTCTAACAGAAAAACATTCATTCGAGCAGAAAACAAAAGCCAGATCATCTTTCTATAAAAATATCGCTTCTCAGACACAAAGTTTGGAGCGGGACGTTTCACAAGAGTGACATCCACGGCGCCAATTTATAATTGTAACGAATAGTATTTGAATAAAAACATTTAATCGGGTAAAACACGGGCGTTGCCCGGGTCATTCGGCTAGTTGATCTATAAAAATAAAGGTCATCTCATCCGTCAAAATAGACGCCAAAACTAAGCGCCATCTATTGACCGTCTCCGCAAACTAGCGGACTTAAGTCGATGACAAAGCCACGACACCAGGTTTGGAAAACTGAGAAGCGTCCACCTAAAAAAGTTCCATCTATATTTTGGCCAAAAATTTGACCTAGCCACTCTACCAGCTAAACACTTCTTTAGCAGATTATGAATATATAATTTGATCCCCTGTGGATCTCATGGAATAAAACCCACCCTAGACTGAAGAGAGTCATTAGCCCGAAACCATGGTCTCAAGGTGGCTCCTCAGTTTTCCAAATTTTTTCTTGCCTCACGAGAAGTCCCACATCCAATTGTTAATGTGGGCATGTTATAACATTTTACATAACTCCAGCATTTCAAAATTCCGGAACTAAAGATTAGAATTTTGAAAAATCCAATGATTGAAGTACTTTACGTCAATAAATCCGTTGAATACCTAACCCAAAAATCTCTTTAAAGTGCGCATATATAAGCATAATAACCCAACGCAATATTAGAACTGTATGGTTAATTAAACTGCAGGAACCCCCTGAGAGGTTTCACCAGTGATGAGCTAGGCCCTCCCAATATTTTTCCAGTGAAGTAGAAACGACAGCAGGGGAAAGGTTTTATTTGAAATAAAAATGGTGTGTTAAATAGTTTATTTTGTTTGAAAAGTACTATTTTAAAATCCTATGAAAACCTATCATATCAAAAATCCACCATATTAAAATTCCAACAACGAGGGTATCATTTTAAAAGCTCTAGCAATAAACGTATCATTTTAAACATCTCACCAATGAGGTTGCTATTTTAAATGTCCAACAATCCAAAATGTATACAATTTTAAAATCCTAGCAATAAAAGACCCTTTCGGAATCTCACCAATAATTGTATCGTAAGTCCAGCAATAAACGTACCGTTTTGAAAGTCCAGGTCTCCTCCAAGTAGTGGAAACATGGTTTATCGGGGTGTTTCTGGGTGAGCTCGGCGAAGTACTGGCCAATGGTCAGGTTGCGCTGCCGACTGCGGTGGATGAAGAGCCTCGTCTTGATGAGCCCGTAGAGCCCCCTGGGACAACACCGTCCAGTTAGAGTCGTTGTTAGGACAACAGCGGGACAGCCTAAATATATTCCAATGAAAACATAAAACAAAGTGATTTAAACGCGGGGGATGTGGCGCCATGGTTGGATGGGCTTCCTTGATCCGGACACTTGCTGATTTACTACAACTGGCCGATGAACTAGAGCTTGTTTGAAGGATCATTTTATTTATTTCATAAATACAATTCAAGAAACAATTTTAAACATTTCTAAAAAACGCGAGTGATTGTAACTTCTAAGGAAAACATCAATTTGGGAAAATGTGATTAATTGTATAAGCTTTTAATACGGACAGAAAGATTTATAATATAATATAGAATAATAGAAAGGGCTTTAAAAGAATAAATAAAAAAGAATAGTAGTAAAACTGTTAGTGTCTAAGAGAGCTCAAAAATAAGCAAATGGGAATAGCTGAAAAAAGTATCGAGAGGTTTTGAGCAAAAAAACTAAACGTGAAGACTCTCAAAATTTTCAAATGGCAAGATACTTCAAAATCAGGTGTCGCCACCATAGGATGAATATATTCTGAAGACAAGAATGCAAGTTATGGCAGTCCAGAATGGTTCGCAGAGAAGTGAGAAGAAAAAAATGGAAATGACCATGGATGATCAATAACCTCAGCAACAACAAGCATGAGATCAGCAAGTCATCGGGTCCATAGCTGGAAATATTTCCGACGACAAAGCTTTGAATGATGGAAAAGAATAAAAGAAAACCATAATTATATTATAATGCCTATACGGTCTATATTTGGATGGATAAAAATGTCACCATGTCATTGCTCAGAGCCCTATGTTAAGGAAAGAGCAGCTGTTAAAGAAATCAACGATGTGAAAGTTTCCGGTGTTATAGAAGTAGGTACGACCTAGAATTGATTCAATGGGGGGCAAATGACAACAAACCAATATCAGCTGTAAAAAAAAAAATCGAAGAGCCTTTCTCTAAGCTCTTGTCTTGATCTTGTCTAATTTAAAAGAATCAAGACCGCCTAATAAAAATTCGCGGCTATTTTATTTATTTGTAATTAAATTCTCTTTTTATTATTATGCAAAAAACTATCAAGCATACATCAAATACATCTTGAGACATTGCATATTTTACAAAACAAAATTAAATATCAGCTCCCCTATTTTATTTGTTAAACAGGAAATAAACATTATCTAATTGTAAATGAACGGTTGTACATCTGAAAATGAATACAACAAAGCTAAAGCACCTATGCATTATCAACAAACTTCCTTTTTTTTTTAAGAACCAGCATTTTGATGACTGGGAAAGCAGAGGCCGTTGAGCTGTTCTCCTCATCATCATAGTAGCAAGTAGACCTATAGAAATAGAAGATAGGATTCAGAAATAATCATTCCCGTAATAGTGCGTCACGGAAACGTCAGGAATTGATATTTTACAAATTGCTTGTGATGTAGCTACATCTTTTCCAAACAAACTTCCGACCAACAAACTTATGTTCAAAACTTTAAAATAACTTGCCGACCCCCGATATATATTTTATCGGATAACGGTTATTGGATATTTAAAAAGATAATGTATTTCTGAACTCATAATAAAATATTGTTCAAATCTAAAAGCTTGAGGAATGAGTTTCTTTTGCAAATAAATTTATTTCGAGCTTTCTCGGGCAACGCCCTTCTACAGGAAAATTAAAAATAAAGTAAATTAAATTATATTACACTGAGATTAAGCGAGGCAAATGTATAACAAACTATATAAAATAAATATCAGAAACAAACACACGTGAGACTACTCGTGCGTCAGATACATATGAATAAATCAATAAACGTTGCCCGAAAGCTCGAAATAAATTTATTTGCAAAAGAAACTCATCCCTCAAGCTTTTAGATTTGAACATTCTATTAAGGGATTAGCCTATTAAAAATAAAACATTGAAATAGAAACTGCCTTCAAAATACCTGCAGAACCTTCCCAAGCGCAAATCAGCATGGCGACATCTGATAAACGCCACCATTGGACGTGAAGTCTTAAGACCAACCCGCGACTTGTGGCTCCAGGAATCCGGGTTACATCAAGAAAGAGCATCCAAAATAGATTTCAAAATCCGTTGACCGATATGAAGAAGGTCATGGAATTTGGAAGAAGCGCTGCTAGTTCCGCACGGCCGCGCTATCAAAGCTGACCTACATACATACTGACATACTGTACTACGAGGTCCTCAAGGTCCTCCCTCTTTGGACGACGTTGGCTTCGTTCGCCAACAAACCGGCACACTAAAGCCAAGCTACAAGAGTTCGATGGGATATTGTTCAGTCCGTACCTTGCATCATGCGGCCAATATCTTGTTAAGTCCTCGTTTGATTATTTCATTTATAGACGGTTGTTTCATGTCAGAAACAGCTGCAGAGAATTCTTTGAATTCATAACGGTCAAAGTGCACAACCGAATATTTTAATCACTGACAAAGAGAGAGAGAGATGTGCAATTATGCTTCATAATGGAATTCAATAAATAAAACATTTCCATTCTGTTGTTTTTATTTTCACATTTGCATTAAGAGGAAAGAAGTGAGCAAACTTTCAATTCAACCTGGTAGCAGGATAATGGAAAAGGACATGGGAAGTCAATGTTAACACGTGAAATTGTTAGGAAGGATTACCACGAACGTTGTATAAGGAGGTCATGGTTCAGTAGGGTAGTTAGGAAGGAAGAAGCATGATAGTTTAAAGCATTAGGACAATGGCCAGCAGCTGTGCTGGGAACAAAGAGCCATTGAGTCCAGACCAACATAATGGCTTCTTCGTTATTGGCCGGCATAACACACTCCCATTATCTTGTTGTTCCCGTTAGTTCTGTGGCCAAGTCTGTTTGTCGATCAACATTGATCGAGGAAGTACAGAAAGGAAATAAATAAAGAACCAACTTTCCGATCATTAGATGGTTTTTAATTAACTTCCAAGAAAGTTGGTGACGAAAATGGCATTATTTGCTAAAGTGTTTACGACCTTAAGATCCTCTCTCAGTCCGACATATAGAAGGGATGTAGCAAGAGGAATTTCTCTAAATATTTGTGTTCTTTATTTATCTTCGGGCCATAAAACAAGAAAGTTTATTTACTGCGAGTATAAATAGCTTTCTTTCCATTACATTTCCTTAGCAAAGTTTAAAAAGCAATTAACAATCCCACAATTGACGGAACAAATTCCTCAACAGAAAAAAACAGACACCTCTAGATCTTTAGCAGAATAAAGGGTCGATTAAATTTAACATCACGTCAAATAAGGGAAGACATCTGTCTACGTTATCCGGGTAGAGATGACGGTGATAGAAGTTTACGAATGTTTATCATTTCAAGAGCACACGCAGAATCAAATTTCTATGGGTTCATGTAGAGCTTAAGTTCTCTTTAACAAAGGCGTCAAATAATATTTAAAATACGGTATAACCTCCCATGAGACTATGGCCTAAAAACATTGTAAACCCCTGGTCTTTCCTAGAGGTGGTCTCTTATTGGATTATATGAAATAAATTATGTATTATTAATAAAGGCTCATATTATGTCAAAATATTTTCATTCTTTCAACATTTCGTGTGTATGTGCCAAACTTCCTCAAAATGGGCTTTGAGAGGCTCATTTGGAGCTTTGGCGAATAGCCACGCAAACTATTGATAGAAATAGTTTTGTCCAAGATGAGCCTTTATTAAAAACTAATTTTATTCCCCCGAGGAAGTTTGGCGCATAGCCACACTAAAACAATGGAAGAATGAAACTTTTTGATATGAGCCTTTATTAATAATAAAGGTGAAGAATGGATTTGTTTTCTCAAATACATAATATATTTCAGGATGCCCCTCTAGGGGGGACCAGCTTTTTGGCCATACTTCTGCATCACGCTGACGTGGGACACCAGCCGTGTAATTGGTTGATTTATTCCGATTTACCAAGAAATTTAACAATTTTTCTGAAATATTTAGATATTTATTCAAATAGATGGCCATCAGAAATTTTCAGTTGTACTACCAAGAAATGCGATGGTTTATGGGAGATTTTACTGTATTTATTAAATAAATTGGGTAGATCTACAACCTCGGTAACATCAACAAATCACGAATCAATCCGCCATTTCTAAACCCGGTTAAGTAGTTAGGCGAGAAGCAAGGGCTTTGTTTCGGATTCTAACACTTTACTGCCGTCCAAAATTATCACCTTAAGCTATCCAGTCATTTCTTACTTGCTATAGTCTCCTTTGTTCAGGTTGGCTAGATGACTGCCTCTGAAAAGTCTCTTTTTTTTTTTTCAAAGGAACCGGAATGGTGAGGTATACATGTTTGAAAGATGTCTGGCTCGTCTTTTAACGAGAGGTGGAAAGTCAGGACAATGAGAGAGTCCGCAATAACTTGCCTTTGTAAAGCTCTTCAAGATGTCGGGTAGCAAGCATGAAGAGAATACTAGGCCGAAATCTCCCAGTCGACTGCGGCGTAGTTAGAAATGATGTGCAAATACGTGGTTAGAAACTATACACAATACGTGAAAAGGCTTCTCAGTTCACTCAACTTTATAAACTCGGTTTGTTTCCTTCCTCAGATTTTAAGTGACTTCTAAGCTTTAAATGTTTTTTTTTTTATATATTCCAAGTACACGCGACACAGGCCATGTTAATCATGGTGGGTAGTTAGCAACTGACTTTTTATACTAAAACCGCACCTCATATCTACACATGTATTGTTGCACCTACAATTGCCAGAGCTTCGTTTGGTATTCGGGCCATGAAGCAAAGCCTTTAAAAACTCAACCTGTATACCACGGATTCAAACTATGGCCCTCCTCAGTACATCCTAAGGGAAGAAAATAGTTTAAAGAATTCGGCTCAATCTAACAGGTGTTTAATCTGGTGAAGGGGCGGGGCCAATCTGTGGCCCTTAATACAAGAATACAAGAGTGAGGGAGGTTGACATTCGTGTGAAAAAGGTTCCTTTTAATATAGACATTAAAATATTCTGTCTGTTTTGCACATCTATTTGAACATTTATGTTAAAATATTTTGGAAGACAATCTCCAAACGCCACTAATATCCGCTTGATCTGAGGAATTATACGATGAAAATGTTGAACATTCTTTTTGTCTCACGCCTATCATTTGTCATCATCATCAAGGATGATACGCTTGGATTAGAAAGAAAGATCTCATGAATTAATTCATGACGACTACAATACGAGGCCATTGCAAACGTTTGGTGAAGTCACTTATATACGGAGAGACAATGGATTCAAACATTCTGACTCAAGGATATTCTTCATGCAACGCCTCCTAAGGGCTCTCTTCTCTAGACCTTCAATTAAACAAATAGCAAATATGAGTAAGGACCTGGTGGTTGAAACTTCTTTGATGTTTTTAACTTTTTATTTGAATTTCAAAGAGTAGATATACAAGTTATTTTTACTATTAGCTTTAAATTAAATATTCGCCCGTTTTATAAGACATGATAGAAATAAGTGTTATACAATGGATACAACATATACGGTAATTGATATTTGAGAGGATTCTGGAAGTGGTAGCTTATTTATTTAATGATTGAGTGCATGTAAAACTGTTTTGTTTTCATAGAGTTCACAATAAGATTGTATATTTGCTATGGAATAAGCGGCAAGACTGTGATCTTGTAACACACGTTAATCCAACGGTTAAGATATATGTAAATAGAAACGCGTATGGTGAATGGGCTGGAGACATAAAAAAAGGAATTTAATCCAGCAAAAAAAAATCGATTTTATAAAAAGTATTTCTCACGCACACACATACAAATCTCATTTTAAAAAAAATCTATATCTTGTGACATCTTTTCGAAAATGGGGAAATAACTTACTAGAAAAACTATCACATTCCATTTCATAACAAAAGTTCCTTTATATGGATAATCTTTTAAATTAGAATGGCATCATTTCTGAAATCCCTTCGCTGATAATATTGAAACCGATTAATTGTCCCCAAAAAAAAGGCGAGTTTTTGACAGCTTTGCTTCAAACTTCCTCGAGTTACTTCACACTTGCTCTAATAAGTCCACCCCACCGTGTCGACATCTTCTGGGGCGGAAACAGACATACGACACCGGACGTTTTGGACAACGTCACAAGATCCTTTGAGAAACGTCTTCATCCTTTACAGCTGAGGCTGACTGGTTGCTCCATCCCTTTCAATTATAGTCAAGGAAGGAAGCGCTGGCATAAATTGGGTCCCTCAGGCATGTGTCGATTTCCCTTTTCTAAACGCCAGGGGCTACAGCGGTGGCCCAGCTGTTGATAAGGTCGAGTCAGCTGGAAACCTTCCTCTAACCAACCCATTGTACTTAGAAATGATGCGATAAAGGTATATATTCAAATATTTTCCGTTTAGATAAAATAAAACGTTTTATTACTTTGCGATAATAAAAAAAAAAGGTAATTGTGGCATTATACTATTTTAAGTGATAGCTTCCGCCTTTTTTTTTTCCAAGAGGGATAATAATTTTGTACCTGAATATTTTTTTCTCCTTTCTTTAAATAAGAGACCTTGGAGAATCGCCGTGGAGGCAAAAAAAAAAACAACGACATAAATGAATTGGAGGTTTTCGATCTATTTATTGCTCAATGACTTTGTGGAAGAGAAAACATTAATGTACTTTTCCAAAGTGAGGAATTGGCAAATAAGAACTGAAAAAGTACCGAAATTTCCATTAAGAGAATTAATCGTATGGTTTACTTTTTCTTTCCATCGTTTTTTTTTTTAATTATTATTATCATTTAATATAGCTTAGCATGAAGGTTTTTTTTTTGTTGACTTTGCTTAGAATTATTAATGAAACTGATTCCAATAATTATTAATTAAACATTATATTTATTGATTTACAAGAGAGAGAACAAAATATAAAAGGGAAACTAATATTGAACAAAGGAACTTCTTTTTTTTCGGTTACCGCCTATTTACCTGTGAGCTTACACACACTCTGTGGAACAATTAATTAATACAACATTTTTCCACTTTTTTTGTTTACGTATAAGAGGGAAGAAAATCGCAAGACCTAGACAGTCAACGAAGTTTTTTAAAACAGTAGGATATCTTCAAGGGTCGACCATTTGAAGCACGCAAGAATAAGAGCCTATATCCATCACAAATACACCGACAAAAAATTGTAATTGTAAATCCTTATATACAGCTAATAATATTGTTTTGTCCGCCTAAAATTGAGATGGCCAATTCAGATGTTGTTTCTACTCTATCGTAGAACATATTTCTAGTAGAACAATACTTTTTGGACTTGGATTCTAATCAATTTGTATAATATGGAGTTATCAAATGATGATACTGAAATATTATTGTTTTCCTATCATCTAGATAGCTATTAAACTAAGAATAAATCATTATATAAATGATATATACAGTGTGGCAAATAATTTTTAAGAATGGGTTTGTAAAATAAAACAGAAACAAGCTAATTCAATTTCTACTATTTTTTTATTCAAAATAATCCCCTCCGGATTCAATACATATGTTACAACGATTTAATAAGGAATTAAATGCCTCTTGCAGGCCACTTTGAGGAATTGCCTCCAAAGTGCTCGTCGCAGCTGTCTGGATGGTCGGGATATCATAAAAAAAGCAACCTTTTAACTTCAATTTTATTTTTGGGAATAAATAAAAGTCACATTGTGCTAAATCAGGCGAGTACGGAGGATGATTCAACACACAGACGTTATTTTTGGCCAAAAAGCGACGAACAGTGAGTGATGAGTGACTCGGTGCATTATCATGCAGCAAACACCAACTGTCTTCATCGCGATATTCTGCACGAATGCGACGATTTCTAGCAATCAAACGTTTCAAAACGTTTAAATAATACTCTCCAGTAATGGTTTGTCCAGCGGGAACAAATTCTTTGTGGATAATACCTCTACTATCGAAAAAGGTAATCAGCATTGTTTTGATTTTTGATGGCACTTTTCGCGTTTTTTTTTTTTTTTTGGCTTGTGGATAGTTTTTTGACTTCTATTCGGCACTTTGGCGCTTTGTCTTTGGGTCATACTGAAAACACCATGTTTCATCACCCGTAACAATTGATTTCAGGAAGTTTGAATTATTTTCATAGGCAGAAATGATGTCCCTGCAATGTGCAATTCACACTGATTTCTGCTCGCCCGTTAAAGTGTGTGGAACAAATTTAGTACAGACTTTAGTTTTACCTAAATCTTCATGCAGAATGGTTCGAATCGTTTTTTTGTTGATGTGTAAAACCTCTGCCATCATTGTTTTCAACAAATTCTCGCACTTTTTCTATACTTTCTGGTGTCTTTGAAGAACTTGGTCGTCCAGTATGCTTATCATCTTCTAGCGTATTTCTTCCATCCGAAAAACGTTTGTGCCAAATGAAAACATTTGATTTACTCAAGCATAACGTACCATAAACTTGCTTCATCAAAATATATGTTTCCGATGCACTTCTACCAAGTTTTGCATTAAATTTAATGACCGCTCTCTGTTCCATCTCAGAATTCCGACGAACAAAAAATTTTACTTTTCAAAAATCGCCTGTATGTTTTTAAAGAGTTAACCAAAATGGCTGAAACAAAGCCACGCGCTAGATAAGGCTTCGAATATATATACGCATGCGCAATTTCATAACTGGCTCTGCTATTGGCCTTTATCTAGCGCGAGTCTTAAAAATTATTTGCCGCACTGTATATAACCTATAAATAAACAATTTATACTTAATATAATGAACATTTGATGAAACAATATTTGTTGGGCAAACATCCATTCGGGAAGAACCAGGATGGGTATAGTAACTATATATACTGGCTCGGCAAATTGCGGCTCTTTGGATGTAAAGCTGATGCTCTTTATATAGTTCCATACGTAAATATTATTCATACGAGTACTATTTATTGTTGGCAAGGAAAAATTTGAGGCTCTTTAAAATTTTGTAAATTGTAATTTTTGACTCTTCTGACTCAAAAGTTTGCCGACCCCTGAATGGAGTTTGCCCAAGCCTAACAGCCGCGTTTGGTTAGTGGGCGCCTATGTCGTGTAATATTGGTAAAATAAATGATATTTTGATCCAATATGGGCCTTTTTAATTAAAGATTTATTTATGGATTGCTCTATTTTTAAAAATATAATGAAATATATATCATCATATATAAAATAAGTGTGTAAATAATGTACATATTATCCATATAGCTTTGTAAATTCGAATTTCTTTCTACCTCTTTTTTTCCCTCACTGTTTTGTAGAAAAATATTCATTATTTTAATAACAGTAACCATACACACACATACAGCTTTTTTTGGTCTCAGGAAGGAATGGAGCTCCTATAATAACCGTTATCAAATTTGATATTTATATTTTTCTACCCTGTAAACTTGCCTCATTACTTTTCTGGTATTTTATCAATTTTAATTTGTTCTTGCCTTAAATAAATCCCACTGTCATCCTGAAGTTTGCCTTTCCTAATTTTCTATAAGAGACGATATATATAAAAAAAATGAAAAGATGTTAATAAAGGCATTGGTTGATTTAAGCATAAAGATATAGGATGGTTTAACTTTACATGGTGATAACTATAAGCATCTGAGTGAGAAAGATATGTTTTATTAAAACGTACATGTCCCAGGTAAGTAAGTAAGCACACAGCTACTGCCGGGCCATGTTTCTGATCGAAGGTTTGGTACACGAGGACAAGGAAGGGACAGTCGGACCAATTAGTCGACAGGCCGAGTGAGAATATTAATGACATCCCTCCAGTGCCGACGTCGGGACGATCAATCTACCAGTTAGTTCTCAATGGCAGGCTAGCTTGTGACGATTGGGACATCGAAAATTTGATATATATTGAGAAAAGAAAATGAATACCTATAAAAGTATATGCCTTTGATATGTATTTACTATTGTCTTCTGTTTTGTTTGTGTGTTTTCTTGCTTTTGGATCCAGAATATAGGCTTTGTAGAAGTGAAATAAATAAGCAAATATTTTATGATGATAAATATAACTCCCGATATAAAAAGAGGATATAATAAGAAGACCCACAAAGTGTGTCCGTACTCTCTATTTGGTGAATTCTTCCTCAACCTGACATCCTGCTGATAGCTGTTGCCATATGATGAGATGATCAACTTTGGTTCTCTCGCTCAATCTACGAATTTTTTATAATTGAGTTGGAAGGTGATACTAACCACAGCTAATCACACAGCAGATGATATTAATATATCTTCCAATAATAACATTTATTAGAACATTTTCAAGCCAAAGGTAATTGTTTTTTAGCTCTATAGTTTTAATTTCGTTTTTGTTTTAGTCAGCTTTTAACTTGGTTCTGTATTTTATTCTTAAAAAAAAAAACTTTTATACCTTGTCTCTATTTTTGGTTCAAAGAAAGGGGGGTTCCTACCTGAAAGTTTTACAAAGTTTTAATTAGAAATTATTTGTAAATGATCATCTGTTAATATTGCTGTGGTTGACGCACTTTTTTATCAAACATTTTATATCTCCGAACACAAACGGATTCTGTGCTAGAAGCCACACTCTTCATCAATACCTTTTTTTTTTTTTTAGTTAACACATTTTTAAAAAGTATTTCATGCACTAATTTAAAGTTTTAAAAGGCTTAAACTCGCTCATAGAACCACACTGAATTAAGTGACACGGCGCAAAGGGCTTTGCCGTGCTCCCCAGGAAAGAAGGACAGAAATGGTCTGGAAGATTTCTTCGCCCGACCTTGACGAGTAGAAACCACTTTCTTCAATGATAATCATGGAAACCACCTGTCTTTAATTACGTTATTTGCATCGAATAACTAGCAGACCGCTTCTTTTAAAGAGTGTTATTATTATTCACGTGGCCGTGAGTGATTTGAAGTGGTTGAGAAGCGTTAAAAAACATCATTCAAAATCATTTTAATTAAGTGGATTTTTACACAAAGACCCCTGCATCCGATAGTATAAGGCCGGGTGGTGATAAACCAAGAGGAAACTTCTTATCAGTTTCTAAGTGTTTAGGTATCTAAAGAATAGCTTTATTGATGGAAGTATACTTCCATATCTCCCTTTACAGAAACCCGTTAATGATAGAGCAAGCAAATATAACTGGATATAGGACATATACCAAAAAAAATGTTTAATTAAGCATTGAATGATCCGGCTTCGTTCTGGATTCCCATGTGAGATTTATTATTTTTATTATATTATTATTTATTATGAAATAAATAGAAGTGCCAAAAGAATGTGTAAAATGTATCCGCCTTTTGTTTGAAACGAAATATGCAAATTAGCCTATTAACGAACTAATTTGGATATTCCGAACTCGAAACAGTAATTCCTTCTAGATCTGTCTCTGTATAGTGTCGAAATTTCATCTAGATAGGTCAAATATTGTGGAAACGTATGCGGAACAAACACGTTAATATATTGAAGCAGCAAGTAGGTAAACAGCGTGGTAAGTTTCTTTATTGGGAACTACGAGCTTTCGGACATCAGCTGCCCTTCATCAGGTACAATGGTTGTACCTGATGAAGGGCAGCTGATGTCCGAAAGCTCGTAGTTCCCAATAAAGAAACTTACCACGCTGTTTACCTACTTGCTGCTTCAATTTATTGAGCGTGGCTATAATTACGTTAATATATATTCACAGACATTTCAAAAGAGAATTGATTTCCAAGTGTGCTTATTGCTATTTTCCATTTAATTTGCTATCATCACTAGGTCTATAGCCAGGACAAATATATATTACTAGGGTGATGAACATAATGTATCATCACTAGGTCTATAGCCAGGACAAATATATATTACTAGGGTGATGAACATAATGTATCATCACTGGGTCTATAGCCAGGACAAATATATATTACTAGGGTGATGAACATAATGTATCATCACTAGGTCTATAGCCAGGACAAATATATATTACTAGGGTGATGAACATAATGTATCATCACTAGGTCTATAGCCAGGACAAATATATATTACTAGGGTGATGAACATAATGTATCATCACTAGGTCTATAGCCAGGACAAATATATATTACTAGGGTGATGAACATAATGTATCATCACTAGGTCTATAACCAGGACAAATATATATTACTAGGGTAATGAACATAATGTATCATCACTAGGTCTATAACCAGGACAAATATATATTACTAGGGTGATGAACATAATGTATCATCACTAGGTCTATAGCCAGGACAAATATATATTACTAGGGTGATGAACATAATGTATCATCACTAGGTCTATAGCCAGGACAAATATATATTACTAGGGTGATGAACATAATGTATCATCACTAGGTCTATAGCCAGGACAAATATAAATATTACTAGGGTGATGAACATAATGTATCATCACTAGGTCTATAGCCAGGACAAATATAAATATTACTAGGGTGATGAACATAATGTATCATCACTAGGTCTATAGCCAGGACAAATATAAATATTACTAGGGTGATGAACATAATGTATCATCACTAGGTCTATAGCCAGGACAAATATATATTACTGGGGTGATGAACATAATGTATCATCACTAGGTCTATAACCAGGACAAATATAAATATTACTAGGGTGATGAACATAATGTATCATCACTAGGTCTATAACCAGGACAAATATATATTACTAGGGTGATGAACATAATGTATCATCACTAGGTCTATAGCCAGGACAAATATATATTACTAGGGTGATGAACATAATGTATCATCACTAGGTCTATAACCAGGACAAATATATATTACTGGGGTGATGAACATAATGTATCATCACTAGGTCTATAGCCAGGACAAATATATATTACTGGGGTGATGAACATAATGTATCATCACTAGGTCTATAGCCAGGACAAATATATATTACTAGGGTGATGAACATAATGTATCATCACTAGGTCTATAGCCAGGACAAATATAAATATTACTAGGGTGATGAACATAATGTATCATCACTAGGTGTATAGCCAGGACAAATATAAATATTACTAGGGTGATGAACATAATGTATCATCACTAGGTCTATAGCCAGGACAAATATAAATATTACTAGGGTGATGAACATAATGTATCATCACTAGGTCTATAGCCAGGACAAATATAAATATTACTAGGGTGATGAACATAATGTATCATCACTAGGTCTATAGCCAGGACAAATATAAATATTACTAGGGTGATGAACATAATGTATCATCACTAGGTCTATAGCCAGGACAAATATATATTACTAGGGTGATGAACATAATGTATCATCACTAGGTCTATAGCCAGGACAAATATATATTACTAGGGTGATGAACATAATGTATCATCACTAGGTCTATAGCCAGGACAAATATATATTACTGGGGTGATGAACATAATGTATCATCACTAGGTCTATAGCCAGGACAAATATATATTACTGGGGTGATGAACATAATGTATCATCACTAGGTCTATAGCCAGGACAAATATATATTACTAGGGTGATGAACATAATGTATCATCACTAGGTCTATAGCCAGGACAAATATATATTACTAGGGTGATGAACATAATGTATCATCACTAGGTCTATAGCCAGGACAAATATAAATATTACTAGGGTGATGAACATAATGTATCATCACTAGGTCTATAGCCAGGACAAATATATATTACTGGGGTGATGAACATAATGTATCATCACTAGGTCTATAGCCAGGACAAATATAAATATTACTAGGGTGATGAACATAATGTATCATCACTAGGTCTATAGCCAGGACAAATATAAATATTACTAGGGTGATGAACATAATGTATCATCACTAGGTCTATAGCCAGGACAAATATATATTACTAGGGTGATGAACATAATGTATCATCACTAGGTCTATAGCCAGGACAAATATAAATATTACTAGGGTGATGAACATAATGTATCATCACTAGGTCTATAGCCAGGACAAATATAAATATTACTAGGGTGATGAACATAATGTATCATCACTAGGTCTATAGCCAGGACAAATATATATTACTAGGGTGATGAACATAATGTATCATCACTAGGTCTATAGCCAGGACAAATATATATTACTAGGGTGATGAACATAATGTATCATCACTAGGTCTATAGCCAGGACAAATATATATTACTAGGGTGATGAACATAATGTATCATCACTAGGTCTATAGCCAGGACAAATATATATTACTGGGGTGATGAACATAATGTATCATCACTAGGTCTATAGCCAGGACAAATATATATTACTGGGGTGATGAACATAATGTATCATCACTAGGTCTATAGCCAGGACAAATATATATTACTAGGGTGATGAACATAATGTATCATCACTAGGTCTATAGCCAGGACAAATATATATATCACTAGGGTGATGAACATAATGTATCATTCTGATACATAATTAAAGGGAAGATGCCTCTATAGCTACATGAATTTATCCTCCCGCAACTTAATGTTATATATAAAAGAAAGTTTTAAAAATGGCATCAATCAAATAGCAGGAAGGGTATTTTTATTGGTATGGTTAGGCGAGGTTATCATCTCAAGGAGAACAGGAGGAAAGAATACCAAAAGGCGACCACCCACAAGGCCAAGGACGACCAGTCACTGCTGTTGTCACATGGGCATTTAACCTAGGAAGGTTCAAGTTGCTCTGTACTGCTCTTCCTAGCTGTCAACGCCATCAAACATGGATGGCGTCTATGTGGCATGAGATGCTGAACCATCTGTCGTCGGCCCTGGTTTTGACGTGACAACGTCTTAAATTAGGTTGCGGCTGGGAGTCACTTATGAAAAAGTGTAACGCCCGGTAACGTTACGATGAGTCATCGAACGAGAGTGCTGCGCGCGCAGCGCTAGAGAATTAGGCGCATTGAATCGGCGCATGCTTGTCTCTGTCTTTGTCTTTCTCGAACGTTCTTGGCGTTGGAAAAACAAGAAAGCGTCATAATACAAGTTCACACGTGTGGTTAAAGTATCGTCAGCTGTGTCTGTAGTGAAAATGTGGAGTGCTTAGATTCGTCATTTACAACAACTACAACAATAAAGGTAAATAATTGGACACTGATATTTCATTATCGTAAACTATGATTGATTGATTAATTGTTAGATTGACACAAAAGTTGAGAAACTGAGTTTATAGGTTATGTCATACTATTGATAAATGTTGATAGTGTTAAGTAAATTATTAGTTTAAAATTAATTAATTAATTAATTATTATTTTACAAATTTTAAATAGTTTCAAATTTATTTAGCAAAAATTTGAAAGTGGCAGATATAAGAAAGTGGCAAAAAGTGGCAGATATAAGAAAACTTTATTTAAACTGTGTTGAGCAAGAATTTTAACATCTAATTTAAGTAAATGTTTTAATTTTCAACTTCATCATTTACAATTACAAATTTTATTTAATTTAAAATTTATTTAGCAAAAATTTGAACCTTCGATCTGAATAAGTGTTTTGATTTTCAAATACCAACGCGGCTGGTGGAGTGGCGATCTATCGTAAATTATCATCGACATCTACGGCGGAAGTGTTCCAAGTTGCGATTACAGACGTAACTCGTGTCATTAAAACCAAGGGTGACATGTGCATGACTGAAGTTACTTGCTTCGCCGCTAATACTAGCTTCAAGTTTATACTCGGTGCTGTATATATTCATCCAGGAGCTAGTATGCAGGATATTGGAATGTTACTATGGCAAGGGCTCGGTCCGTACATTCACAACAGCCAGTACGTGCCACCGTTCGTGCAAGTTGATTCTAGTATACCGATTCTTCTGTGTGGTGATTTTAACAAAAACGTAAAGCCTGACAACTCGTTTCTTAAATTCATGAAAAATACGTATAATCTTGATTGCGTATCAAACGTTTCTAAGTCAACTACGTTAAAAGGAACAACTATCGACTTGACTTTCGCAAGACACATTACAGCAGAAACACTTCCTTTCATTTCATACTAGACGAATGGCCCGGGCAACGCCCGGGTTTTACCCGAGTGCGAATATATTTTAAAAACGTTTTAATCTTCATCTAGATCTTCATCTTGTCTACACCTTGTATACATCTTGCTTCCTAGGGTTGCCTAGAGTGGCCGCTATTGACAGGGTAGTCTGTATAGACAGGTGGATGTATCACACAGCTGATAATAGGGTTGCCTAGAGTGGCCGCTATAGACAGGGTGGTCTGTATAGACAGGTGGATGTATCACACAGCTGTAGAGTGGTCGCTATAGACAGGGTGGTCTGTATAGACAGGTGTATGTATCACACTGCTGATAACAGGGTTGCCTAAAGTGACCGCTATAGACAGGGTGGTCTGTATAGACAGGTGGATGTATCACACAGCTGATAACAGGGTTATCTAGAATGGCCGCTATATACAGGGTGGTCTGTATAGACAGGTGGATGTATCACGCTGATAACAGGGTTATCTAGAATGGCCGCTATATACAGGGTGGTCTGTATAGACAGGTGGATGTATCACACAGCTGTAGAGTGGTCGCTATAGACAGGGTGGTCTGTATAGACAGGTGTATGTATCACACTGCTGATAACAGGGTTGCCTAAAGTGACCGCTATAGACAGGGTGGTCTGTATAGACAGGTGGATGTATCACAGCTGATAACAGGGTTGTCTAGAGTGGTCGCTATAGACAGGGTGGTCTATATAGACAGGTGTATGTATCACACAGCTGATAACAGGGTTGTCTAAGGTGACCGCTATAGACAGGGTGGTCTGTATAGACAGGTGGATGTAACACACTGCTGATAACATGGTTGTCTAGAATGGCCGCTATAGACAGGTGTATGTATCACACAGCTGATAACAGGGTTGTCTAGAGGGGGGCGGGCAGGGAGGTCACGTGTTTGCTGGCAGCCAATGGGCGCGCATTCTATCCGTGAGCTTCAGACATACAGACAAACAGACAGAATAAGGCAAATATATAAGTAGATTTCTCCTATCATCGTCCTATCCTCAACAAAATCACTCAAATAGGAATTAGTTAAGTTTAAGTTTACATGTACAATGTTTTAGTAAACAAAATATATTTCTATAGTTAAAATTTGTGCAATTCTTATTTTCATTCAATTCCTTGTTCCTATTGTGCAATTTAATTATATTCATATCAATAAATATTCTACCGTTGTCACGTAAAATCTTCGCCCGTAAAACCGACTTTACAGGCAACCATTGTTTTTATCGCTACATCTGACCTTCAACATCATCCAGCGACCATCCCAACTACAGGGATTGGCTTTTCGGGCAAGGACTGAAGCCCACTCAATTGTGGTTTAACCAAGAGACAACCATTTACATGTTTTTCCCGAGCCTTGAGGTGAAGGGAGCTAACGAAAACCTCCGGATTATCTGAAGGAGGATTTTTCGTTGTTGGAGGAGCCTCCTCTTTGTGTTCACCCTTTACTGTCTAGATAAGTAATCATATTGACGGGCGTTAAAAAATTGAGATATACTTTCAAAGGCACTAGCACGATACGTGTCAAGTTCGAACTCCAATGGAGTTGACGGGTCTCAGAGTCCGCGGTAAGATGACCATAAGATAGGATGTGGCTATCGTCAACTGGGCTGGAAATATCGCCAACTGCGTAGTGAAAATAACTGACATGGAACATTCGCTTCTCTAACATTATTATAACATTCAGCGAAGCTCAAATGACTTTTTAAAATATCGTTGGATAAGATATAATTTATCATCATATAGAAGACTTGTTAAGCCCCCTTTACTTTCTTTTCTATTAAGCAGTAGTTCGCTACCGGTGAGCCGTGAGACTATACAATGCGTTTTTGTGAAAAATATATAAATAACTAGCGGATGTACCCGGCTTCGCCCGGGTTTTACCCGAGTAAAGGTTTGTCTAACGAATTTCTCGATAAAGTGAACATTTTTTCCCGGTCCCTTGAAAAATACTCGATAAGTTGAATAAAATCAATATTAATTGGTTCCCTCGGTAATTGGAAGTTAAAGGAATAGTATCTTGCCTTGGAATTGTATCATTATTCTTGTGTCAAATAAATTGCCGTGTCATCCTGAATTTTGTCTTTCCTAATTTTCTACATTACAAAATCATCGTATCATCATGATAATATTTAAAGCAGATTTTTGAATTATAACAGATAAATTAGAATATTTATCTTGATTATTTTTAGGCGAAAAGTTATTTCAAAAATTTTATTTGCTAGAAACCTTCCCAGTACTATACTAAATAACTTCCCAAAGTTTCATGGCGTTCCAATGAGTGGTTTGGTCAGGCATAAAGGACACACACACATACATTCATTTATATATATATAGATTTACATTATATATATATACTAATATATAAAATCAACGGGTAAACCTACTTAGTTTGTGCTGTTTTAAATACAAGTATGATTCAAGTGTGTGTGTGTCGCTGATGTAAGTGTAGCGCAGATATATAAAGGTTGTGTAGCACTGCTATAGAGTGCTACTTTGCAGGTGTGGCCTACTTAGTTTGTGCTGTTTTAAATACAAGTATGATTCAAGTGTGTGTGTGTCGCTGATGTAAGTGTAGCGCAGATATATAAAGGTTGTGTAGCACTGCTATAGAGTGCTACTTTGCAGGTGTGGCCTACTTAGTTTGTGCTGTTTTAAATACAAGTATGATTCAAGTGTGTCGCTGATGTAAGTGTAGCGCAGATATATAAAGGTTGTGTAGCACTGCTATAGAGTGCTACTTTGCAGGTGTGGCCGAGCCGAGAACAAGACCTAGGCAATTATTATTCCAACTCGACCGAGCATCAATCGGCTAGTTCCAGGGTAAATTAGCTTCGATTTATATTCAAACAGCAAACCTCACATGTTTTCTTGCTGTTAAACACTTTTACATTAGCTTCACACAACCGCCAGATCTGTTTCTATATTATGAAACGACACATATTATTTTTATCCGCCAATTTCGCCCAAGCTTAGCATAGAACTCGAATTCCCTCAAAATCAAGATGTGAAAAGATCACAGGAAGTGCACAACTGATGTGCAATTCCCGGAAAATATTTAAATGATGTGGTGTGTGCTAGAGTGTCGCAAAGGAATAATCACATCAGCAAATGTTGTTCACAGTACAAACACGGCTGACCCTCAGCTAAGACTTTTCCTGTTTACCCAAGCGCAACTTAAATAGAAATAACGTCAAGTCCCTGCGTCACTCGAGATCCCGCACCTTCGGTGCAAATAACTTCAATACACGCTCCTTCTTCCTCTCAGAATATTCGCTTAATCAATCTTGAGATCTCGCCTGAAGTCCCTGCCGCCACAGCTGGCGGGGAAAAGGAAGGAGGAAGCTGGGGCCGCCAGGAGGTCATGTATCTTCTGGGGAAACCTGTACTGGTAAATAACTCACCTGCGCTATTTGTCCTCTAACATGGTGGCGAAATTGTTTCAATATGCATTTTTTTAAAGGTATACTTTAGATATAAGTTTATCTATTTCTCCAGAGGCTGGAAGTATTCCTATCCTCTTTGAGCTTCACCTCCACGGCTAGTCTTTTGATGATGTCGTAGAGTCTCCTTCCATTCTCGGCCGTCCTCTTCTCAGTCTTCCTTCCAAACATTAAAATAGGGTCGCTATGGAAATTCAAGATTTTAAAGAATCGACACCCCTAATATATGGTAATAAAGTGGTGCTCCTCCATTTTGCTAAATTTTATAATGAACACACACACACTATGCAAAGATTTCGCTTTACAACCTCCCAATGCTGTGATTGGATTATCATCTCTGTCTAAACCCAGTACAAATCCCAATAATCGGCGTGAGTGATACTGCAAGTGAAACCAAAGCCTGCTGGCCGTGTGGAACGACAACTTTGTCCGGAGCTTGGAAGCTTACATTTGTGTGCTCCTATAGGAAAGACAAACATATTAATATAGTAAATCTATAAACCTTTCTTTATTTAACAATGCCCAGTTTTAACATATTCCTTGTATGATAATAAATAATAGATGCCAAACTTAAAAATATATATATATTCATAATAGTCGTAAGCTCGTTATCGCGTGTGCATAGTCTCTTTTTCCAATACAAAATCATTCGTAGATATTGGTAGATAATATAATCAAATATATCACTTTTTATACCTCACTTCGTACCAAAACAATTCCTATAAGCAGTGACAACTACCAGTTGTTTTGTTAGTCCCGGCTATTCTCGGATTAGACGTCAATCAATGGATTCCACTTAAATGGAAATCTTCTAAACATTCACAAATAATTCCCAATGTGTTGAGCCACATCTTGTTTCTTATTCCGTTAATGTGGTGCTTCTCTAAAACTTTTCAGAATTTATTAAAGCGAAATATAACGAGGAAGGTTGACGATGCTTTGATAAAATGTAAACGTAGCGAGGAGCTTGAAGAACATCGAGGCCACGTAGATTTGGCGAAGTTAGAAATGGGGAGAGTTAAGGCAAAAAGCATCCGAGGATAGGTTTTTCTTTTTAAATATTTTTTAAAATATCTATTTTATTATGTAGTTTGAGCAATTTTGGAGACATATATACAGAAGTAAGATAGATAAAGAAATAAAAATTAAGGTGAGGCTCGGAGTCCCATATATCTAGCAGATAGCTCTTGTTGGTATGTCCCGACACCAAAAATGAAATTGTTGGTGAAGTTGTTGTGATAGCTGCATTTTACTTTTATGAGGTTAAAGGTTTATTGAAGGTTTAAAGGTTTATTAAAGAATTGCATCACTAACCTTTTTCTCTCGTTATTATTTATATTATGTCCCTATATAAATCAGAATTTATTCTTTAAAAACCTTAATAAGGAGCCGAATATAGGGATAAAGGGCCGAAAGGTTCGGGTAACCATATGATTCTAAGGCTAACCTTCTCCATCTTTCTTCAAATCGACACCTCTTCATTGTCTAATTAGAAAGTATTGACAGATATTAAGTTCTGAATACCACGAGTTCGACAGTCGCAATCTATCCGCCGAACATTTCAGAACAACATTGATGACCTCATGAAGATGCCATCCTTAGTTATGTCCCCAGTCTCGGGAGTAAAGGAAACCCTTATAAACCGCAATAGTCTCTGGCTGCTCAACGTGGAATATTGTTTGAAGTATTGGACGGTAACAAAAGAAAATTGCGTGGAAGTCATTCGTGTGGATTTTTTGTACAAACTTGTTTCTTTTCCAAGGCAATTTATGGAGAAGGAAAAATGTTAAATACCTTCAGACGTTTTAGGAAACAAAGATATTCTGTAAACCATTTAGCCGTAACAATTAAATAACTATTTAATATCATCGTTGAACTTCGTGGAAAAAATAGTGGCCGTTTAAAACAAATGGATAGAAAATGGAGGGGGGGGATATACGTTTTTTTAGTCTATTAGTTGCAAAAATAAGCGATATATCGCGAAGTAACTTTTATTTTTGTAAACTTTATTTTTAAAGTTTGAAATGTGAATTGTGTGTGTCTTTATTGTGACAAAATAGATTTTCACTCTCGTTTATTGCTGCTTTCTTTTACAAGCTTTTTTTTTTTTCACATTTTAGTTTTTACAAAATTAGTAGGTAGATCATTGAATTTCAATGAATTAAATACAGAAAAAAAAAATTGACACAAAATAAATTGTAAATGCAATTTTAAAGGAAATTATGTACATTTGACAATTATAATCCTCAAATTTTCTTTGTAACGGCTCAACATTTTTTTATGTTAATTATTTAATTTTTATTAAAAAATTGATATTATAATCACTAGATATTGGTTCTCATTTTTAACGCTACATTTTCTTAATACATATAATCATAAACTATTCTTACAGACCTTATTTGCAAGGAATAAATATTGGAAAATGAAGGGCATGGCAGTGGTGAATCCTCTCAGCGCTTTTGTCCTCTCTTTTTAATTTTTTTGTTGTTGTTCTTGTTATTGCAGTATGAGGCCTGAAGTGAAATATTATATGTACAGTACACACACAGCATCGCTCTCTACGTGCTACAAAACACACAATTTCCAGTAATACTTTCTTTACTATTATTCTCGACCTCTTAGACACTGGAATTTACTCTTCATCTGGTGGATTAGATGACTTCAACTGGTGTAAAATAAGATTTCTAAGTCTGTGTTATCCATATTTTGCTTTGTTACGAGGATTAAAGTATTTTTAAGTAGTGTTAAAAAAAGAGTATAAATTTTCATAGATAAATGGCGATAATAGTCACCTCAATGCAATCAGTAAAAATAAACAATTTTGCTGTGGCCTGACACCTTTGATTTGACTTATTTTGCTACTCTACAATTCGGTAGGTAATTTCACGCCGACCCTACAACCCTTTCTGAGGTTTCCACATATAGGCAGGCAGCGGCAACTATATATATAGGAGATGTCATTCGCGTTTGTTTCTCAACACAACTTCTGAGCTGTTCCCAAGAACCGTGTTAGAACCAATTCTGTAGAACCTACTCCAACCCGGGCCAATTCAAATGTTAGCCATCTCACCTATTTGACATTATTACTCATATTGATGACATTATTACTTACTCTGGTTTCTTTCTATCCCCCATCCGATGCACAAGTCTAAGCAATGTTGTCTCTGAAGAAACCCCAAGGTTTTACATTAGTTTCGCACGATAGACCATAGACATGGTTAAACCCGGTCTTTCCTGAATCTTATCGAGAATTTCAAGTCAGGCCTAATCATGAGGACTTTTCAACATAACCGGAGTTTCTGATGAGAGACCACTTTCAGGAGAAATAGGGTTTAGTCTTGTTTACTGATAAAGTCCCAAATAAACTATTGATAAAAAGTCTTCTTTACAAATATCAAAATGAACCCTCTCATCTTGTTGAGGGCAGCAGGCAACATAGCCGGAGAGACAGGAGCGGAAGAAACAAGTGCCGCAAGTAAGTGGGACTGCTTGCCCAGCGGTGACCCCCTTCCCTCGTTCCGGCAACTTCCGGGCCCGCGGGGTCCAGGCTTTATTTATCCTAGTGGCGTATGCTTTGTCCGCGGACACCACTCCAATAGCCAAACACTTGAGGAACCTCACTACCAAACCTCATTTAAGGAGCAAAATCGAGCTTTTGTCTCAACAACAAAATGACGATTCTTTCAACAGAATTTTATCAACTTTGATATTTAAAGATGAAAAATAAAAGAGGAATTTGCAAGGCACCACCACCCGGGGTCAAATACCGCATCGGGCACTTTTGTTCTACATCAATGGTCCCCGATTCTAGCATAAATCCAACCCCACCAGTTAGTGCTAGTAATCTAATACCCACCATGAATATCATGACTTGCACCACACATACTTTCGATATGACAAAATAATAATAATAATAATATGAGGAAGCAGGCTATATTGCTAGGAGGTCTATTTGTACATGAAAGGAATATAGGTGCCCCAAGTGTTGAGTTCGACCGTTTAGTCAATGTAACGTCTTTAAGGTTGCTTGGCCGGCAGCATCCATACTCTTTAAGGGAAAAAAAAAAGCTAGAAAGGTATTTTAGCAATTAACGTTTCGACAAAAATCCTTTGACCTCATAAACATGAGGCGAGACTTTTTAAGCACACCTGTGGTTCTCTTGCGCAATAGTGTCCCAGATGCATTTTAAAAACTTTGTCCGCCAGGTTTATTTTTAGCCAGAGTGTAAATAGGTCTGTCGAAAAATTGGTTGAAAACACTCTGGGGGTTTAAGTGCCCATTTTTTTCTCGAAAATGTAATAACGTTATCTTTTTTTTTTTTTTTTTCAACTTCCAATTTCAATCTAATACCATCAATTATTGTGGCGAACAGATAGGACCGGACGCCCCTAACTCGAAAGAGCAATCACATTGGTTAAAGTCATTCGTAGTTCCTTTGTATTGCTTCACTATAATCATGATTTATACATTTGTTCTTGGCCAGGTGTGTGTGAGATTTAAACTTGAATTAGAAGATGGAAACACTCGACGCTATTGTTTTTTAAAATAATGAACGAATTTTGACAATTGTTAAACTGAATATGAATAAGAATTGTGAAGGGTTAGTGAACCTTCCCAGCGATTATGCCAATTTAATCGCTACAACTATTGTATGTGATATGATTCTGCCTATATAGTCTGAACTTGAAGGTTTACTCTTAGTGATTGTGTTTGACAAAACTGATGCTTCTGTAATTGTATAAATTTTACATATTTTAGCTTCCGCTCAAGGACAAGACAACAAATACAAACGCCTGTAGTAAAGACAACATAAATAATCAATACACATAGCGCACTCTGTATGCAGAGGATTGAAAAATTCAACGCTATTAGTTTTTTTAAATAATGCAAGTACATCTTCGAAAGGTCGAGCCCGAGAAAGGAAAAGGAAAACAGCGCACGGTTCAACGAGCTCGATTTACTTTTCCAATGGCCTAAGTAAGATCCGCATACTGAAGTTTCAAGGGTAAAAGTTTTCCATGCGCACGAATCCTATTCCAACCAAGCGTATAAAACTTTTTTTTGTTCACAGATACACAACAACAGTGTGTAGAAGCGCAGAATGGCATGCAAATATGATATTTGCAATTCCGGGGGTAGAGGAAGACCCTGTCGGCTTTTCCTATGTTCAGTGTCTGGCGGAACAAATCGTCTGCCATAATGGATTTGGTCGAGTTCCTCGAGGTGACATTGAACTTTCATCCAATATAGTTCTTAGAGGGAAAACAATTAACCTATCTCAAGTGCAGGTGGTACATGCCATGAAAATCATTATGTGTAGTTGAGATTGTATTTTACTTTAATATAAATATATGCAAAATTCTAAACGTGTAGAAAGCAGTTCGACTTAGTAAATACAAGTGCCGTTTGGTTACTTACTAGTGAGTTTGGACTTGTGTGGGATTCAAAGGCCAATGAAGGAAAAAAGTATTCAATGCCGGATTCGATCCCGGTTGTGGCGACGATGTGTGGCATTTCTCCACCAAACTTAAGGGAAATGTGAATTCGCCGACACTCTTAGAAACATGTATACCCATTAGCCACCACATCAAACAAAAACAACCCCGAGAGAAATAAATTATAGAAAGGAACATAAGAAAGCTTCCTTCAGGATGGTGATTAGAAGTGAGTGAAAGCTTTAGCGGACAGGCGGCGAGTTATAAATATGGCGACGGAACAATGCTCGGAACTTGTCACGGCTGTACTTGTTTCCTTGAAGTAGTTGAAGATTGGTACTGTCAAAATATGGTCAACACCCATAGGAGTGAATTATTGGCACGTAACTCATCCTACCTATTGAAGTCCTCACAACAACTGACGCTACCATTACTTGTAAGTCGTTAATAAAACAAGGCGTGTGTATGGAGTGGTTATCCAATTTACCAGAAATGAGTTAGTTCTTTATGATATTGATAAAGGGCGGGTTTCCGCCATTACAGCGCGATTTACTACTGACAGGACTTAATAGAAAACATTTCATTTCCTTTTCAATGTCCTGGTTGTGCTAATTTCCTCATAGCGCTCTTGGAAACAACGACAAACCACAAAATGGGATCTTTATATACGACACGCCATTTCTTTGATGTTGAGCAAATGCAGTTTGTTCCTTGGGAGGAATGGTTTGAGATCAACTTCCTCTTCTGTCGAAACTCAGCCTCTTGACCGGGCTACTTGGGTGGACACCTTTGTTTCCGGATGTTGGGTGATTGAAGTCAAGTTCCTCTCTAGCAAGTAATCATATAATAAACGAGACGGGTGACCCGGGCTTCGCCCCGGGATTGACCCGTGTGCATATCTACCCGAGTAATATATATTTATATAAGATTTTTTTATTATAATTGTTTGTTATTAGCATTATATATTTGTTTGCATCAGCATAATTTAATCTAATCTTTGATAGAGGGCACTGTTCGTGAGCTAAGTAGAATAATTTAAATATATAGTTTTAATAATTGATTTATATATTTTTTAAAATAGCCTATCGTCTTCCCCGTATTTTTTTTTTTTTTACCTGTGTATGGAAATTTTGGTTTGAATTAGTGAACTACTGCGAATTTGTATACCGGACATACAAACAAACAAACATACAAACATTCATTTATATTGTAGCGTAGAAATCAAGCCTTGAAATATCCTAAGATGTAAAAGTATTTATTGATGACGTCACAGCGACGAGTCGACAATTATTAACAGGTCAGCCCCCAAACTATTTACCGCTAGGGAATCTTAAGCAAGCAAGCAAAGAAATATTTTAAAGATGATTTCACAAATACAGATTAATATATATTTTTATAATCTGTTGAATATATTTTCATTGAATAATATTAAATTAAATAATAAAATATTTCTTCGCCACAATATATATATAGATAGATATACAATATAAAGGTCGCCTCTCCGTCAAAATAGACGTTAAAACTAAACGCTGATAGTATTCGCAAACTAGCGGACTCAGGTCGGTGAAAACACCAGTTTTAGGTGACCATGGCGCTTAGTTTTAGCGTCTTACCTCGGTGACTTCACCTATCTATATTCCTCTGACATCTAAATTCTATTAAATCTATTATTTATTTATATTATTCCATGTGTGACTTCTCAATAATCAGGTTTCACCAAGGTCTACAGCCATAGTTGCCGATTGGCCCATTCATTGGGGAGTTTTCGTGGGGAAACATAATGAGGTGTTTCCCCTTACCTTCCGTAATCGTATTGCCTGCTTCGATGGAAATTATTCAGAGTATTGCATACATCATTCCTCCAAAACTGGAGACAAAAAAGTAAAAATGTTAAAATTGAAATTATATTGTACATGGAGCGCACGGAGTATTTGTTATAATCCCTAGTACACGTGGCAATCACGGTGGGTAGCAAACGACTGATTTTACTGCAAGTGTGCCACATGTATACACATGCAAAAATCAGTTCAAGTTTTGCAATTGAAAGTGTGCTAGATCCCTGTTTGGTTACTTGCGCTAACGAGTGGGATTGGAATTTTACAAGAATCGGAGGCCATTGAATTTTCTTTTCTCCAGAAAAAGTGCCCAATGCGGGATTCGCATTGTCGTGTTGTCGAAAAACGACGTTTTATAACACTCCCCACCGACCCCTGTCATTTAAAACGTAGTCCGCCAATTTGTGTGGAAACTTTTAAAAATCTAAATAATATAAATAAGATTAGTAAATTAAATTTTATTGCCATCTATCGTTAAAATTTTACACAAATAAATTTACTGGCAATGCGTTTCTTTTAAATACCATCAAATATTATCTCTACAGACCTTACTGCAATGATGTGAATTATTGAATGAGAGGGCTACAGACCTTACTGCAATGATGTGAATTATTGAATGAGAGGGTACAGACCTTACTGCAATGATGTGAATTATTGAATGAGAGGGCTACAGACCTTACTGCAATGATGTGAATTATTGAATGAGAGGGCTTGGCTCATCAGTAGTGAACCCTCTCAGCGGTTTCGCCAAATTAATCTCTAGACCGCTCTACTATTGTATTGGACTGGTTTTGTTATATACCCTGCATTTTCTATGGAAGGCAGCTTAGGGGTGTTTAATGAACTATGGACATAAGCTTATAGGTCTGTAGAGGTACATACATATAATTTCAAGGTATAGCATCGAGCAAAGCTCTTTCGCAAAATATGTTTTCATAACAAATATATATTAGTAAATTAAATTTTATTGCCATCTATCGTTAAAATTTTACTGGCAATAGCCGTGCAAATAAGGATAGAGGTTAAAGAAACGCTAATATTATTTGGTCAAAATCATTCAACTTGTATCCGGATGACTTTTTTTTTTTTTGCGTAAATTTAATGCCATATTAAAATTATATTTCATAGATTCAAATACTCTGTTAAATCGACCGCCAGACATCACCCTTCCCATATAAAAACTCATTGTTGTTGTTTCCCGATGGCTGGCTCAAACCTTTTGTACATTATATGTAAATAAGTTTTTCATTTTTTTTTTATTCTTGCGCCTTAAGCCAGGCAGTATTTTTATCATACTATGTTTTTTATATATTCCTTTAGTTCAATTAAATTACTGATCAAAATATTTTTATAATTATACTTTCAAGATTTTAACCACGACTGCATTAGCATAACATAATCCACAAGATAATCAAAAAAATCAACAGAAATCTCTTTATATATATATATGAAGTTTCACACAAAACTATAAACAAATGGTCCTATATGGTCCAGGTGTCATACAAACGCCTTCATCAATCAATATCAACCCTCACATCCAGATATAGACGAGTTGGCAGTTTCCCACTAGGCCCAACACAATTTTTGGGTACAAACAGCTTTGCCAGAACAACAACGAGGGCAGAGGTTTCTTTATTTAAGGAAGTAAAAGAATGGATCCTTTGGTCTCTAAAACAAATTGATACAATGCCAGCTATTTAATGGTAGTTCCATCGAAATGGTTCCTTTACTGGGATAAAGAAAGAAAAAAAAATAGAACAAAGAGGGGGAAATGTACGTGATGGTATAATTGAGAAAAGGCAGGATCGTGTTGCTAATGGCTTTCGGTATCTATCCGAATAAATATCAATTAATTGTTTTATTATTATTATTCCTGAATATTAGCTTAATACTATTTTCTTGATCAATAAACTCCAACCACATACGTGTTTCAGGCCGTCAGTAATGGTGCAGGTTTTACCTCAACGACCGAAAAAAAAAACAGGTCCTAGAGCAGGGGTGGCCGACACAAGGCCAGGTCATTATACAAGTCACCAAAAGAAGAAAAATAAGTGTTTGATCCGAGGGTAATATTTCTGAAATTTGGCCGTCCTGCTGAAAATATGAACCACCTGTGTCCTAGTGGCTTCCTGAAAATCTTACAAATAGTAGGAAGCGCTGTGGAAAACCAGACAAAATATCCGGCACTATACGGCTATATCGGTAGAGGCGGAAATATGCAAATTGACCAGATAAGTTGGGTTTCCTCCTCTTTCTCCAAACAGAGATACCGTCCCTTAACTCACAAAGAGAAGCTAATTGTCTCTCCACAACAAAGGAAGAAATTAAATCTTAAAAGGAATCGTTAGATGGGGAAATTTTAACAAGTTGCTTAGTTACGTAACAATACCCCCTTTCACTTGTAGAGTCTGAAATAAAGTAAGCTTATATTCAATTATTTTTTCGGCCAAAGTTTATTCTAATAGGGTGAAAATATAGGCCGTTCAGGGGAGGATGAGTTTCCTTGAGATATTAACTTTCTCTAGATTTCGAGCTAAAAAGACGTTCACTAGAAAAACAAGGTCAAATAAAACAAACTCTAGGTTTGAAATTCCTCGCGTCAGGACCCGCCCAGATCTCTTGTCTTTGTAGTTTTCTCTTTTATAACTGCACCGAATGTTTGACATATTCCTTTTACATGAGAGGTTGCCTCTAGCTTTACGATGACAAAATCTCAAAAGAACTTCTGGACGGCTTCTATTTTTACCTTAATCCGATACAAGGAAATATTATTTTTGGAGATCACTTGTTGTTTGGAAGTTGATTTAGAAAACAATAGAGCTACATCAACCCATGATTTGTTTAATTCTCGACGTTTCCGTGATCACTCTCCTCAGGGGAGTGTTTATTTTGAATCTTAGTTCTACTTATAAGCGTACACGATTTTTTAAAAATATATTTTATTTTAAGCTCGTATTTATTTCTCGCTATATGAAGATACGTGACACTTTACATGTATTTTAGAAAATGGTGTACGTATATAAGTAGAACTAGGATTCAAAATAAACATTTCCTTGAGGAGATTGATAGCGGAACGTCGAGAGTTAAATAAATTAAACACATAAGCATAAAAAGATAAGAAGGGCTTCTTTTATTGGTTGATGTAGCTATACCAAGGATATGTTGAATAAGTCTTCTTCTTCTTCTTTTTTTTTTTTTGTATTCTAAGCTTTCCTAAAGAGGAGTCCTCTCAATAGAGAGCTGTTTGACAGTTGACGAGAGTACAGTATCCAATCTAGGAGATCTTATCCCCCTGGTAGACAACACAACATCAAGTAGTGTGTATAAAGTAACAGCTAACTTTAAACTGATTAAGTTATCTATGTACATACAGAAGAGGGAGGCGTTAAAAAAAAGTGTCTATTTGAAGATAAGCTCGAACATAGTATGGAAACCGGTTACATAAATATTGGACATCCTCCGATTAGTCCGATCCCTACACCAGCTAGCTACCTGGAGCAGCTTGCTTCTACGTACTTGCTCCTATGCAACTCCAACAATAGCATCAAATATTAAGCGCCACACATTGAGATGTAAAATTACTCTCTAATTCTGTTGGGGGGAACACACAGTCGATAACTACCCTCTATGATTATCAACAACAACAAAATCTCCAATCAGAAATGTAGGATACATGCAGTAATAGTATCTTAATGGTAATATGAAATTTATATACAGGAAAATGTAATTAAGACAATCAAGCTAATAAATAGATGGGTAAATTGGAGGAAAAGAAATTTATTAAACATGGATTTACCACGGAGTCTCTGCAAATGAAGATAAAAAAAAAAAAAAAGAGTAAAAGCTGATCACAATCAATATTGATGATGGAATCCACATACAAGAAAACCTAATACTATGATTATCATGGGGATGTATATCAACAACAATAGGGAGAGACAATGAGCACAAGGAGGTAAAGATGAATGTAGCGCGGCAGGTTATATTTATGGTGGGAACTCTATAAATACATTTACACAACAAATCACGTGGCCGCCAGAACCTGCTGGGAGATACTCACAAATCCTTTAAAAATAGATTTAAATGGCCGGGGAGATTAGCTGGCTGAGAATCCATCTTTGAGATGTTTAAAATGGAGTATTTTTGCGTCGAATATTTTCATTGTTTTCTATATTTTCGACAATTTTTAATGAAAAAAAGATAGAAAAAAAAGAGATAACAGAAAGGCCGATTCATCAATGATGAACCTCAAATGCGGGTTCATCAGTTTAATCCATCAGAACGCTCTACAAATATTACATTAGCGTATTCTGGTGGTCATCGCGTAGTGGATTGATATAAAGTAACGCTTTCAAAAGTGAATATATGTATGTGTCAATTTGTAAAAATGAATACGTTTTATACATTTGCTTCTTGTTAATTCTGAAGTCATCGCTTAGGAGGGATGACTTGAGGCTTTAAAGAACGTGTTTTTTTTTGTTTTTTTTTTTTTTTTTTTTCAAATAAAATTTCGGCAAGTAATAATTAAATAACCGTACAAGATGTGTTGGAACAACATTGGTATAGAACAATAGAGCATTGACGACAGATCTTGGTATTGACTTGTTACCGAAATAGTAAAGGTAGAAACGAACTAGCGGCCATATGGGGCGGCATGGTTCGCTGCAGTTCACAGTCACTTTCCACACAACGTAGCGCTCAAAATATTCAGAATACAGGCCCGTCTCACTCACTGTCGTGATCTAGAGCGATGCTTTCTTGAGCGATCTAACACGATGCCGCGAAGATTTGAGTTGTTTCAAAGAAAAACACGGAGAGAGAAATAATTAAAAAAAGATAAGAGATGAAGAGGGAAGAAAAAGAATTCTCCAAAACTCAGTATTTCGTATTATTTAATAGAGAGTGGGGTATCCTAGCGCTAATCGGCGGCAACATTCCTACATTCCGATTCGAACTTTAACACCGATAATGTTTCCGTAAATAAAAGAAGAAGCTCGTTTTTGTCTTTCGATTTGAACAGCAACTTATGTATATACTCGTATATATATATCGGCAAAGTACGTCACATTGACCGAGGCGCCCAAAGAACAATTATTGTAATTAGCTAGGCCATTCTGGTCGTGGCCATGCTATCTATATATATATATGGCCATGCTCTACACAACATATATATGCCTCTTCTAAAACCCTCAGGACTGATGTTGTGTAAGGAACGGAAACTAGATGCGAAAGAAAGAGGAAATAAAAGTGTTATCTTAAATATCTTTTTACCGGGAAGGGGAAAATATACAACACTCTCCCACGAGCCTATCTATGCTAGGATTTAACCGGTGCCAAAAGAAAAAGGTCAATTTTTTTTTTCTGATATTGAAAATGAAGCAAAATGTATAATGTTGATGTAGGATTCAAGAGAGTTTCCAAAGCCGGGGAGTATTAAAACCCACCCTACGACCACTTATAAACTAATCAATCCGTTTGGTATCGACAGAACCCTGAGATGCCTTGTCAACATGGTGGGTGATTCAGACCGAGCGTCGTTAGAGTTGGCTGCACGCGACACAATGGGGTTGTGAATGACGCGGGGTGTTGTGCCGAAAATATATCCCGTTATATCTAACACATCTCGAGGTATCAGCCCATCTAGGGCAAAATCTAGGATCTACAAATACTTTCTGGGCTTAGAATTGTAGAGGTTCAATGTAGACTTCTCAATGTATGGAGGAGTACGTCATTGGAGGTTTGCCCTTGTAAGACATTATGACGGAATAAATCATTAGAAAAGTTCAAGTGTCTCTTTACCAATGTTTATAAAACCAACTTATCGGAATCTAGAAAATACACTTCAGTTGAATTGAATTCTACCTTCACTACCCATTTTGCCTGTCTTTAGACAGACAAAGAGATATATCTGGTAAATTTCAATCCACCCTTGGTATAAGACCTAAAACCTTTTAGAGGGGTATGCAATGAATTTATAAAAACGCTTGCTCCCCATTTGACGTTATTACCCCTATTTTCTCGCGCCGAGCCTTCGAAGCTCATCTCAATTTTCAAAACTCTAAAATGAGAATTTTAAAAATGAAAAAAAAAATGATAATTTTGATAGCTGTACTTATTCATCAGATCGATATTTTGAACCATATTTGAACTTCAATGGCAGCAGGAGAGTGTGAAAAAAAAAAAAAAATTGTCGGCGTGCCTCAAAAGCGCGTCGCGAGTGCTGACGTAACACTTTTGGTTACAGTTTCACCTTGATGCCTGGCCTCTCTCTCGTCACTGGTACGTTTTTGTGGAATCCTTTAAAACTTGTTTTTATATTATGTATCCATATTTATTTTTTTAATTTATAATATATTGAATTTTTAATATATAGGTTTAATTTTAGAGCTTTTTTTTCTATGAAAATGGCTAGTAAAACGGTGCAATATTTACCCTTGCGCCAAGAACCGCATATCAACCATGACTTGCTGTAAATGCAATAAGAACATTTGCAAATAACATTCAAACCATATTTGCCAAAATTGCCAGTGAATAGTGGCGATTTATTAGATATAAAAGAATTTGTGCAAAGCCTGCGAAAATCTCTGCTTTTTCACATGTTTTTATATTTTTATTATATATATTTGGAAATAAAATAATTGTAATTGTAATGCATGTCTTGGTAATTATGAAAATAAAATTTTAAACTTTGCTATCAATTTAATCCTTATTGTCTATCTACTAAGGTAAAATACAATTTTTATTTTTTGAAAAATAATTTTATCATTTTTTATCATCATAAAGTTCGAGCTCGGGAAGCTTGGCGCGAGTACCTACGTCCTAAAATCGGGCGCGATTAATTAAGGGTTAAAATGAGACAGGGTGATCCATATGTAAAGACATAAAGGATACAAGCGCAATATTACTTTTTTTTTAATACAAACACGTGTGTAGTAATTTTAATGTGTGATAATACACAATCAATTATACCTATTATATATCAAAACACGCTGTCTCAAAGCCAAGATTTCGCCGAGATAACGAGACAATGGTTTTATCGCGTCGTCACCTTCCGTATGACCATTTATATATGAGACAGCTTGATGTAACTACAAGACACTTTTGTATGTTTCTTTCCTACTCTTAGCTGTGTTTTTGAAATTATGTTTCGGAAATCGTGAATAGAATGGAAATGATTTGTCCGAGGGTGCAGCTGCTAATGCCAACTAAGTTATATGGAACCGAGCACTTGCCTTGACATTAAAAATAAATACATTTATAAATTTAATTGCCATCTATCAATAAAATTTGAACTAATAATTTTTAGTAATGTGATTCTTTTCTCATATCATCAAATAATATTTCTACAGACCTTACTGCAATGATAAAAGTTTTTGAATGAGAAGGCTTGGTTCATCAGTGGTGAAAAGCGGCTGATGCCCTCTCATTCAACAACTTTTATCATTGCAGTAAGGTCTGTAGAGATATTATTTAATTGATATATGAGAAAAGAAACACATTTACAAAAAGGTATTATTTACAAATTTTATTAAAAATAATATGAATTACTTGGTATAAATACGTTCACAATATTTGTATTAATGTACATGTAGGTTGCAGTCGTTATGGTCACAATGATTAGAGTGGTTTCAGGCGCGATTTTGGGATTACACAAAAGGACGAGACATGAAAGATGTCACCATAGAGATGGCGAGAGAGTAAGTGAAGCCGACACCAGTCAGGGCAGATCTGTCGAAAAGGGCACGCCCGACTTGTTTTTCGGACCTTTTTCCTCTACAGGCGCCGGCTGTCTTTCACTCGAAATTTTATTTATTAACTTGGTAATTAAAACTATACAACACATGGGGATATAGGTATATATTGGAATATATTACAATAGTCAGTAACGTACAAGTGTACGTATGTCTTCACCTCTTTTAAATTTTTCACCCTTTGAAAAAAAGGCAATTATAATTGTTAGCATGTGATAGCAACTTGAGAACAAGTGATTTCATTGAATTTATAATTTAAAGGCTTTTTATATTCGCTAAATCTTCATGTAAAGCTTGAATCACTTATGTACAAAGCAGTTTATCTCAAACCCGCTAAGGGGGGGGGGGGGTGACAGGGAATTGATAGAATATTTTTTAAACAATAAACATGATGATCCATAGGTAAAGCCACCAGTATCCATAAAGAATTTCGACAAACAAATACCGGTCCTAAAGGCCATCATTTTGTCCTTTCTCGGAGGTGATTAAGCTAGCTGTTGTTTGTCTTAAGATCACTAAATCTTAGCTAATCATTTTGAATGGGGTTGGTTGAGATATGTTTTTATCGCCTTGTTATTAAGATGCATATCTCATTAGAATATAGTTTATTTAATCTTTTATGGATAAGGGCATCAAAATTCTTGCAATTGAATATATATATAAAAACAAAGTTATAAATATAAGTTTTATTTACGCGCTATATTTATTTCAGGCAATATATATGTGTGTGAAAATATATGAACCACGGAAAGATATGAACCATTCATAATCGGTTTTTGGCGACAACATTGCTTCATAAAATATATCAATTTTCAAAACAGCGTAGTTAGTCCTCTGCCTGTACAGAATAGGTCAAATAGTATTCCCCCAAGTACTGTTACGAGTACGCGGTGTACTTCTGGTAGGAAGTAAATAAATAAATACCTAAGATGTGAAATCTATCCAATTATGTTCCCAGCCATCGGCAAAGTGGTATTCCTTCCAACCAATGTGTGATTCAGATGTTCTCATCAACAGGAAACAAGCCGTTATACGCACCAGAACCACCACAATCGTTGTTAGCACTTTGCATTCCCTACGGAAGACGACAGGACTCCCAACATGAACCAACTTCACGTCCCTTAGTCCCAACAGTCACACGTCACATGTTACATGATAAGCGGGACCGACGTAAGTCAGGATATTATTTCTCTAAAGTCAAAATATAATTCTATCCATTAAAGGTTTTCAAGATTTTAGAAAACCTATTATCTCTCTCTATATATAAGTCAATTTCTGTCTGTCTGTCTGTTTCGCGATAAACTCAAAAACTACTGAACCAATTGGTACCAAATTTTGCATGTCGCTTTTTATAAACCTGAGGAAAATTTTCGGCTGCATTTTGATTAGTATTTTTGCCTATTTCTTTTTTTCATTTGAAGAACTTTTTTTTACGCGGACTAATCCGGAATGGAATAAATACCTGAATATGGCCATTTTTTAAAGCATCGGTGGTTCAGTGGTAGAATGCTCGCCTGCCACGCTGGCGGCCCGGGTTCGATTCCCGGCCGATGCATTTTTTTTTTTACAATTTTTAAAACTCATTTATCTATATATTAATAAAATGCAAATTTCATAAGTGGTGTTCGCTAAAAACTTTCGTTACAATGCATCAATTTCGACCAAATTTTCAACATTTATGTAAAACGAGATGGAGCAGGTTTTGCTTAACATCAAAATATTTTTCCTAATTTTAACATGCGTAACTTCGCTGTTATCGATTAAATACAAAAAAAAAAAATCAACAGAGTTAATTTTATTTATATATAAATACAAAAAAAAATTTCAGCAATTCATTCAACTCAATCTAAAAAAAATATTCAAAACAAGCAATTTTAAGATAACACCATATGTAAAACAGTCGGCCAAGAAAACAACAACGATATTACATCTTTCTCACATATTCACACACAATCTTGATTAATAATTAAAACTAATCTTCAACATTGTTTATTATACTTCATAATATATAATATTCGTTAGGCAAACTTTCACTTGGATAAAACCCGGGCGAAGCCGGGTACACATCCGCTAGTATTATATATAATATAAATATATATTATTATATCAACTATATTAATCAAATCAATTATTAAAACTATATATTTTTAGTCAGAAAATGATGATGACGATATTGCTGTATCATGTTTGATTATTAGATACATAATTATATCGGGAAAAATTCCAAAAGCAGAGACCACGGGTGAAACCAGTTCATTATTTTGTACGCAGGAACAAAATTCTAACAGAAAAACATTCATTCGAGCAGAAAACAAAAGCCAGATCATCTTTCTATAAAAATATCGCTTCTCAGACACAAAGTTTGGAGCGGGACGTTTCACAAAAGTGACATCCACGGTGCCAATTTATAATTGTAACGAATATTATTTGAATAAAAACATTTAATCGGGTAAAACCCGGGCGTTGCCCGGGTCATTCGGCTAGTTTATCAGCTAAATAAGTGTCACTTTTTACTCCTTTGTTATCGTCAAAACCCATTATCCTCTTCTTAATCACGAGAGTTTAGAAAACGTATAACAACAAAAATTTCGCTGAATCCTAGAATTTTATAACGAACTCGTAAATCAGTTCGTATCGAATCAGAATGAAAGAAGGTAGCTAGCTAAGTATCAAGAACTAAATCACGGTGGCTTAAGTCGCGGTACTGCATAACTTGTCGAAAACATGTGGGTTAATTTTTTTGTATTCAAATAAAATGTTATTGGTTTCATCAAAATGATGAAATCGTGTATAAATAAAGTGGTATCCTCTAGGTTAGTGAATCTCAGCTGCTGGTTCCGGCACCTGTGCGCGGAAAACTTAGACGAGTCCTCGAAGATTTTTACCTGTCCGTGCTAAAAAAAAAAAGTATTAAAAATGAACAGTTTAAAATGCTGTACATTTTTTATGGTAATGCTTCAATTTAGGATTTAGAATAGTGTGTTACAAGTAGCCATGTAGTTGATCTTTAATATCTAATAAGGTTCTATTGTATTGTTACAAAAACCAGAAGTTTGAAAAAATGTTCACCAATTTTCCTGGTCGGAAGGTGATAAAAGGTTGAGAAACGCTGCTCTATATACCCAAAACGACTACTGAGATCTCTTCGGCGATGATAGGCCATAACATTCCCTATGTTTATACATTACGTCCTTTCCGTGTACTTGAATCAAAATTATGGTCGTGATTAAAATAAATCGACACTAAATTATGTACATGTGTCGAAGATGTATAGCCATGAAATTTCCAGACTCTATATTAAAAATATATTTTTTCCTCCTGTCAAAACGACAGGGAAACTTGAATCGTTTGTCATTTGGCGTTCAATCACTTAATAGATTGGAAAATGGAAGGAAAACACTGAATAATTTACCTTCGACGTTTGGCGATGGCACAACCTGTGGATAGCCAAATATTTTCCTCTGGTGTACAATGTGGAGAGCAGTGGAAGTACGGAAGCCTCAGGATGCCGCAAGGATCAATTTTGACAAAAAGCCAAGAGGAAATTCCAGTCAATTAATGTCAATTTTAACGCCCATCATCATATCAACCGTTCAGTTAATAGTCTTTATATTTCCTTTTGTTTTAGGAGAGAGAGGAGAGTTTTCTATTTATAAACCATTTTATCTGACAAGAGATCTATCTACAACAACTTGGTCAGGACTGCGACTATTCCTGAAGCTTAATTATTAGAGTAAAACAAACATTTTTCTACTAAATAATCTAAACGGATAAAGAATGCAATGCCCCGACTACCTGTATATTATGTATGTCTCCAAAATGAATCTACCGAATTTAATAATTATTCCTGAATTCCAATTATATATATATTATATAAATAAAAGACGAATGAGATTTTCTGTTGTTTTTTGATCATGTTGAGGATTAATGCTATGGTAATGCAGTCGTGGCAAGAATCTTGAAAGTAAAATAATAAAAATAGTAAAGATTAGAAATTGCTTTAATTGAGCTTTTAGAATATAGAAAACATAATTTGATAAAAGTACTGCCTGGCTTAAGGCGTAAGAATAAAAAATGAAATACTTATTAACATAATGTACAAGAGGGTTGAGCCGGCCATCGGGATAAAACAACAACCGAGTTTTTATAGGGGAAGAGTGATCTCTGGCGGTCGATTTAGCAGAGTATTTGAATCTATGAAATTATAATTTTTTAAAAATAAAATAATATTTTTATATAACATATATATTCCAATCTACTCTAATATACATTTTCATTACAAACTCGAAAACTGAAACATGAGAGAGAAGGTGAGTGGGTAGAAACAGGTTTTCTAGGTTTCGTTGGAAAATGGTTAAGTGCAGGAGAAAGAGTTCCATTTATTATTTTAAAAAATTATTTAACGTATTTTTAAGTCGGGTTTCTTGAGATATACGGAATTTGATATACGAATTTATACAAAAAGAAAATAAAGAACAAGGCGAATTATCTACATTTGTAGCTCATCTAGGAACAACGGAAGGAGTAGATGGGAAGAAAGCGAGACTTGGTAATACTGGATGACGAAGTCAATCCAGAGTCACGCGCCCTTGGCGCCAACCCAACTAACTGCAAGCTACTGCAGAAGGACGCGTACTTAGATCCTTGCTGCTCGGCAGAACACGTCATGTGTCACGTGAAAAATTAACTTTAAACGGAACGTATATGTTGACTTTGTGTGCAAATACACTAAACTGATGAACGCGTGATCTCTATAAAGTATGGTTCGTTTTAATGATAGATTTAATGATCGTTTAAATGATATGGAACGGTTCAATTTAAAGTTTTGCTAATTAATGATGGATAAGCAACACCTTGGGATATCTAACGCCGAGCCTCGCCAGACAAAAGCATGGACTAGAGTCAACCAATGTGTCTATGAGATTACTCGGTTTGACAATCTTGCCAAAGTTCCCGTTAAACCTCTTTCTCAGTGTTATAACCTTCAAAGAAACATATCTTTCGCGAACATTCCTACTGTACATAGTAACATATTGTAAAATGTAAGCATTAATTCTGATCTATAAAAATAAACCTCCGTCAAAATTAATGCAATAAGCAAGCGCTATATATTGACCGCCTCCACAAACTAGCGGACACGAGACAGTCAATAAATGGCGTTTGGGTTTAGGCGTCTATTTTGACAGATGTGACCTTTATTTCAATATCCTGGCTGAATTTACATATCTTAATTCATTAAAAAACGAAAGAAAAAATAAAAGATAAAAAGATCAGGTGTTGAAATCAATATTAAAAATGGCATATCCTGACCAGGAGCACATGTGCCATTTTTAATATATCTTAATTCGTAGGTGATTTGAGCAGTATATCAATTAACCCGGGCTTCCACCGCCATTGTATATAAAATTAAAAAGGCTAACCAAAAATATCCTGGAACCTCGGTTAATAAAAGAATAGAAGCAATTGAACAAATAGGAATTTTCTCACATATTTTACCATTTCGTATTCTTTCTCTTGTTATTCGGGAGCTGGATGAAGAAATAATTTGACTAGACGAGCTCTCTCTCTCTCATCTATCACAATTTACAGAAATCACCGGGGATGGGGCAGCAGCGGATTCGATTGAAATCCTTTTGCTGAACGGAAGGAGTTGGCCAACGTCAGGGGAACCCACCCATCGAACGTTTATGAAAGATTGAGGGGCGGAGGCAAAATGTTACGTCAATGATGGAACCTCGGAATTATGGTGATCGCGGCATCAACTGGCCGGAAATGTGCTAAGCTAATCTGCGGAAGACGGGAGGAAAGAAGAGTATTTGAGTGAAGAAAAGCCAGAGCTATTAGAAGATGGAAGGAATTTACTGTGGGGGGAAATAAGGCAAGAGGCCCTCCCAGAAAGGTGTTCTGGAATACGATATTTAGGGGTGTTGTTGAAAACTACGCCGCCTCGTTGGGCGGGGAGCCGAGCGTGAAGTTGTTCTAAAATAAAGTCCTTGTTCCCTCTCACCTCGGAACACTTACTTGTTCCTTTGGCACGGAGTGGAATTTCAAAATAATAAAGTGCACCGGCGTCTTTCAAGAGTAACTAGCAAACATCATAAAGTTTAAATAAGGACAAACACAAATATAATAAAGAAACTCTTTGCTCAAAGATCTAGTTTTTACTTACTCGAATAGCTCGCATACCATAAAGCTTAATAAATATTATTTTAGGATTCAAGAATGGATAAGAGTTATTCCAACTTGCACGAACTGCGATAGAGAGAAGGCGACCAGCAGGTATGGGAGCCATCAGGCCTGACACATGGCCTGACACACAACCATAACTACAGTATAACCCCGCTAAAACATATTGGGAGTATATAGTGAAACTTTCCCAATCACGAACAAAAATAATGCCCAATGTTAGTGATACCATACCATTTAGTCCCTTTGGGGTTTGCTATTGCGAAGTTTTTACTGTAATAAAACTAAAAGTTTGGAATATATCCATAACCTTGTGTAATAACATCTTATTAGCGAATAATAAAAATAGGCTTTGGATTAATTTATCCTACAGGTTATACTATAACAACATGTAAAAACACATTAGCGATACCTCATCCTAATCTTAGCTCTAATGGTGAAATTCTATATCTCCCTGCGACTTTTTCCTGCAATTTACCAATAACACCTTATCAATCTTATCTTTTTTTTTTAGAGAGGAGAAATTAGGGGGTAAAAGGCAATCCTAGAACATAAAAAGTTTATTTTTCCCCTTCCGATAACGAAACTTCTAAAAATAAAACATCTGGGGTATTTTTCACACGCGTTTGAAATCAAGATTATTTAGCAAGACTTAGATGGAGATCTAATCCGACAGTTGACATATATATCAAGGATTAAAAAAAGTCCACAGAGTTGTCACATTCTACGATAAAAATAGAGTCTGAAAAATATGCAATGGCAGTTGGACGGTCAATAAGTAATGCACAATGACCTATAGAAAAATGTTTAAATAATTTATCATATCATAAATATATTGATTTTATAATTGAATAACCATTACACTTTTCATATATACAAGCAGATTAAGATATATTTTGTATTTTTCAGATCTGCAGTCTGGAGTGAATACAAGAATCCGACAACGGTCGGTGATGGAGACATTATAAGAATGTGTATGGAAACGAATCCATGGCTAGAAACACAATACAAAGATGGATTCAGCGCTTCCAGAATAGTAATTTTGATGTTAGTGGTAAAGAAAGGCCAGGTAGACCAACCTCTGTAGTGACGGACCAAAATTTGGCTCTAACGGAGGAATTAATCAAGAATAACTAGACAATGACGACTTATCAAATAATTTTTAAAAATCCCTGTCTAAAGGAAGTGTTCTTATTAATGACCTTGGATATCTATAAAATTATGCCCAAATTGGATGCCAAAATTTCTAACTTGTGAAATGATGCGAATTAGGAGACTTTTCAGGAGAACCTTCTCAGATGTCTGAATGTGCGATAACATGTGAGGAGACTTGGATTTATCATTATGATCCTTCTTCAAAGCGTCAATCAATGCAATGGACCCATAAAACATCGCCAGTAAAGAAAAAACCAAGGCCTGCCCTTTCCATGGAAAAATCATTATATCTATCTTTTGGGACCAAGAAGGGCTGATATTCATGGGCTCTCTTGAAAGAAATTCTTCTATCAACAAGGTATTGTGAATTATTAGAAACTAGCGGACGTACCCGGCTTCGCCCGGGTTTTACCCGAGTAAAAGTTTGTCTAACGAATCTCTCGATAAAGTGAACATTTTTTTCCCGGTCCCTTGAAAAATACTCGATAAGTTGAATAAAATCAATATTAATTGGTTCCCTCGGTAATTGGAAGTAAAAGGAATAGTATCTTGCCTTGGAATTGTATCATTATTCTTGTATGGATGTACCCGGCTTCGCCCGGGTTTTACCCGAGTAAAGGTTTGTTTAACGAATCTCTCGATAAAGTGAACATTTTTTCCCGGTCCCTTGAAAAATACTCGATAAGTTGAATAAAATCAATATTAATTGGTTCCCTCGGTAATTGGAAGTTAAAGGAATAGTATCTTGCCTTTGAAGCATTTTATTCTTGTCTCAAATAAATTGCCGTGTCATCCTGAATTTTGTCTTTCCTAATTTTCTACATTACAAAATCATCGTATCATCATGATAATATTTAGAGCAGATTGTTGAATTATAACAGATAAATTAGAATATTTATCTTGATTATTTCTAGGCGAAAAGTTATTTCAAAAATTTTATTTGCTAGAAACCTTCCCAGTACTATACTAAATAACTTCCCAAAGTTTCATGGCGATCCAATGAGTGGTTTGGTCAGGCATAAAGGACAAACAAACAAACAGACACACATACATTCATTTTTATATATATAGAAGCTAAAAAGAGAAAAATTGAAATCAAATATTCAACTTAAAGAAGTACCCAAATAAAATTCCATAAAGATAAAGCGAGACCTCACATGGCACATGTAATTTTGGGGAATATTGCAAGATATGGGTAGACATTGATGCCTCACCCAGCCCTGATCTGGCACCTCAAACTTCTACTTGTTTGGAAGATAAAAGCATTTTTTTTACGTGGTAAAACAATCGAACGTTATGCAATTTTACACCAAGCTGTTAGAGGGGGGTTCAGAGAGTTGGATAAGGCGTTTTACCAAAGTTATTTTACAAGTTGGCAACAACGCTGGATCAAATATGTACAGAAGGAAAGTGGATATATTGAATTATTGTAATATAGAGATGACTGTTAGGAGTTCATATATATATTGGGTTTAAGTTTTTTAATTTGTCAATTAAAAAAATATATTACCGATTGTGCATTATTTATGGACCGAAACTTGTACTTCCCGAATAAAAGTGTTACTCGATCCGTACCTTCATGTGTTGACATCGGGAATCGTGGTAATGGAAGTCGTTCAGCGAGTCAGCCTGTAGATACTTCAAGTGTTTATTTACTGGGCTAATTATCTATTCGCTTGAGAGAAAATGGAACCTTGAGGTTTTGTGTGCGAAAAAAACTTTTAATGTATACTAAAAAAAAAAAGAAATGTTTGTTTGATCCTTATATGCTTCCATGCCGTTCGCCCTATCAGAATGAAATTTTACTAAGACATAGGGTAAAGTCTGGAAAAAAAACCGCTGCCCTACTGTAAATACAAGATTATGTAAATTAGCCAAATAGCGCCTAATTAGCATAATAACATGATGATACAAACTGAATTTCTGCCATCATTACTGCACACGTACAAATAATAATAATAATTAGCATTTATTTAAAAATATATATGCGAAGCCGGGCTATTCGGTTATCAAAACATAAAATTGCAAACCGTTAAAAAGTGCCAAGTGCCGCGCACTAAAATAGAACCGCACATCATGAGCCAAACATAATACTGACCCACAACATTTCAAAACACAAATCTCTGAAAACTATCAAATTAACAATCGATCAGGAAAGGTGTTCTTTAATTATATCCCCCTTTTTACTTCTTCTCCACTTCTAAAACTGCCTAAACATGTAGTTAGACCCCAAATTATGTTTGGTCAGACAAAAGAAAAAAACAAGAGTTCAAAGTCGAATATGCTTGAGTTTTGATAACAATTTTAAGGAATTAGTAAACGTTAAACAAAACTTTCGTCTGTCGTAAAATCGTGGTACTCTACGTAGAGTCTGTGCAAAACGAGAACAATCACTATATTACAGTTGGCGTCCAGGAACCCGGGAAAACAAAACACCGAAGACGGTGGTCGGCAGGGAAGAAAGTCAAGAACCACTCTAATCGGGTATTATTTCATAACAAAGATCTATGATATAATAACTGAACAAGAGTTGTCTTCAATTGAAATTCAAAATACGAAAATACAGCTTTTCAATTGCAATTATCCCTGCAATGCACAAAATTCTGTTTTCACTTAAGTTAGAAGCGTTTTGTGTTACAGTCATTTTATGAACTGCTTCCCTTGAGACACTCGTGGATAAACAACGGCTCGTTAGAGCATCTTTGGGGAGTACACGGGTGATATTCTCGGAAGAGGGGCAAGATGTTCCACAGCAACTCAAAATCCAAATCATGGGCAATTTCAACAGTCTGGCTGGCCTATGGCGTGCATCGTCGTGCCACGGTTTCTAATAATAAGTCCTTGCGTTTGGCGCGGATCGGCGGTTGCACTTTGTAGACCAATGGCCCGTGAACTGTTGGGCGTGCACGTTTTTTCCACGTAAACTTCCGGTATAACTCAATCTTATTTTCAAAAGTCACTTCTCCGGTTGATTCTTGACTTTTTCTTTATAGGATATTCCGGATGTGTTTTCCACCCCATGCGTTTTGATTGTTGCTTATAGGAATGACCCGTGTCTCATGTCTGGTTAAAACGTGTTGCCTCCTAAGCTATGAAATCAATTCCTTTAGCCGGTATAAAGTCCCTTGTGCACAAAAATAAAAAAAGTATTTTGCCATCAGCCTTTCATTGAAACTGGATTCGCTGTGTAATATCTGATGGACAAAAATATTTATAAAAATCGCCATTTTATCGGTGGTAATTCGCCTGTTTGAAAAAAATTATCATCGCCTGAATTCGCTGAACCTCTTAGTCAGTGGTGGAGGTTGACGTGCTTCCTCTTGGTGTGTCAGTCACATTTATGCGTCATTTCGAAATCTCCCAATCCAATTATTCTATACTAGACGAATGGCCCGGGCAACGCCCGGGTTTTACCCGAGTGCGAATATATTTTAAAAACGTTGTCTTGGGTGGTCGCTATAGACAGGGTGGTCTGTATAGACAGGTGTATGTATCACACAGCTGATAACAGGGTTGTCTAGAGTGGCCGCTATAGACAGGGTGGTCTGTATAGACAGGTGTATGTATCACACTGCTGATAACAGGGTTGCCTAAAGTGACCGCTATAGACAGGGTGGTCTGTATAGACAGGTGAATGTATCACACAGCTGATAACAGGGTTGTCTAGAGTGGCCGCTATAGACAGGTGTATGTATCACACAGCTGATAACAGGGTTGTCTAGAGTGGCCGCTATAGACAGGGTGGTCTGTATAGACAGGTGTATGTATCACACTGCTGATAACAGGGTTGCCTAAAGTGACCGCTATAGACAGGGTGGTCTGTATAGACAGGTGGATGTATCACACAGCTGATAACAGGGTTGTCTAGAGTGGCCGCTATAGACAGGTGTATGTATCACACAGCTGATAACAGGGTTATCTAGAATGGCCGCTATATACAGGGTGGTCTGTAAAGACAGGTGGATGTATCTCACAGCTGATAACAGGGTTGTCTGGAGTGGTCGCTATAGGGAGGGTGGTCAGTGGTCGCTTTAGACAGGGTGGTCTGTATAGACAGGTGGATGTAACACACTGCTGATAACAGGGTTGTCTAGAATGGCCGCTATAGACAGGTGTATGTATCACACAGCTGATAACAGGGTTGTCTAGAGGGGGGCAGGGAGGACACGTGTTCGCCGGCAGCCAATGGGCGCGCATTCTATCCGTGAGCTTCAGAATAAGGCAATTATATAAGTAGACTAGCGGACGTACCCGGCTTCGCCCGAGGTTTTACCCGAGTAAAGGTTTGTCTAACGAACATTTGTTAAAACAATTCTCTATAAACTTATTAAAAAAAAAAGATATATTTTGATAATTTGAAACTCGTAAATTTGAATCTCTCGATAAAGTGAACATTTTTCCCGGTCCCTGTGTGCCGTGTCATCCTGAATTTTGTCTTTCATAATTTTCTACATTACAAAATCATCGTTTCATCTAGTGAACATATTTTCCCGGTCCCTTGAAAAATACTCGATAAGTTGAATAAAATCATGGTCGTGAATCTCTCGATAAAGTGATTATTTTTTCCCGGTCCCTGTGTGCCGTGTCATCCTGAATTTTGTCTTTCTTAATTTTCTACATTACAAAATCATCGTTTTATCTAGTGAACATATACAGTTACAAGCGTCATTCCTCATCAGTCGTCTCTGTCACCGTTTGCTTTTTTTTTGGAATGGCGCCCTCCTATTGGTTGGCTACGGTCACGCCACCTTTGCCCCCCCCCCCCCCCCCCCCCCCCCCATCATGCCTCCCCCACTCGCTCTTTCGTTTTTGTAACTATTGTTTTGGAGCGGGTCGCTCTTTAAATAAATGCATATATTAGTTAATAACTAAATGGAATCCTCTCTTTCCTTTTCCCAGTATGAGACGCCTACGGAAGCCAACAGTACATAGACAGATAAAGCACATAGGCTATAGTTATTAACTAATATATGCATTTATTTAAGGCGCCAATTTATAATTGTAACAAATAGTATCTGAATAAAAACATTCAATCGGGTAAAACACGGGCGTTGCCCGGGCCATTCGGCTAGTATACACATATTTATGACGTAAAGCACTGTGCTGGGTTGAAATTCCTCAGATTCTAAGGAACTCCTACCGACCAAAGCAACCATATCGCAACTCTCTGTTCCTACTCGGGGAAAACTTTTGACGCTTGAACACACGCTTGAAGAACGGAAAAGACTTAACCGACAATTAAGGTCACATTTTGATCACATGGCCCCAATGATGTCAGCTCAACGTCTGTGTGATCACACGGAGCGCAAGATGACAAACTTAGAGTCTAGCAAAATAGTATTTTGTCGTCCCACGTACACAGACGTTGGTAGAAACTTGACGCCTTCAGTACCTTGATGTAGAAATCCGTAGCGTGTCAATGAGACGTTTTCACTCGGCTACGATGTAGTATGGTGCAAGGGCGAGACCACTTCTAGCAATGACCAAGTTTATCATCTGTTTGAAAGGTCTGTCATTGGAAAGTTTCACTTATAGTGAATAAGTGTTAGAAGCACCGGCAACCGCAGTAGTTTTATCGAATACGCCCCACTACCATGCCACACCGTAGAATAAGTGTTAGAAAGACATTCGTGGGATATATAAGAGTAGGAGAGAGATAGTTCGCACCCAAATCCTTGTGGAGTATCGTTCACTGGTATCGTACACAAGTATCGTTCACTGGTATCGTACACAAGTATCGTTCACTGGTATCGTACACATGTATCGTTCACTGGTATCGTACACAAGTATCGTTCACTGGTATCGTACACTGGTATCGTACACTGGTATCGTACACAAGTATCGTTCACTGGTATCGTACACAAGTATCGTTCACTGGTATCGTACACAAGTATCGTTCACTGGTATCGTTCACTGGTATCGTACACAAGTATCGTTCACTGGTATCGTACACAAGTATCGTTCACTGGTATCGTACACAAGTATCGTTCACTGGTATCTTACACAAGTATCGTTCACTGGTATCGTACACAAGTATCGTTCACTGGTATCGTACACAAGTATCGTTCACTGGTATCGTACACAAGTATCGTTCACTGGTATCGTACACAAGTATCGTTCACAGGTATCGTACACAAGTATCGTTCACTGGTATCGTACACAAGTATCGTTCACTGGTATCGTACACAAGTATCGTTCACTGGTATCGTTCACTGGTATCGTTCACTGGTATCGTTCACTGGTATCGTTCACTGGTATCGTACACAGGTATCGTTCACTGGTATCGTACACAAGTATCGTTCACTGGTATCGTACACAGGTATCGTTCACTGGTATCGTACACAGGTATCGTACACAGGTATCGTACACAGGTATCGTACACAAGTATCGTTCACTGGTATCGTTCACTGGTATCGTTCACTGGTATCGTACACAGGTATCGTTCACTGGTATCGTACACAAGTATCGTTCACTGGTATCGTACACAAGTATCGTTCACTGGTATCGTACACAAGTATCGTTCACTGGTATCTTACACAAGTATCGTTCACTGGTATCTTACACAAGTATCGTTCACTGGTATCGTTCACAAGTATCGTTCACTGGTATCGTACACAAGTATCGTTCACTGGTATCGTTCACTGGTATCGTTCACTGGTATCGTTCACTGGTATCGTACACAAGTATCGTTCACTGGTATCGTACACAAGTATCGTTCACTGGTATCGTACACAAGTATCGTTCACTGGTATCGTACACAAGTATCGTACACAAGTATCGTTCACTGGTATCGTACACAAGTATCGTTCACTGGTATCGTACACAAGTATCGTTCACTGATTTGATTTTAAGAAAAATTTCTTTTGCATGATTTTTTTAAATAAAACCCCTTGACTGTCCTTGATGCAATGAAAACGCATAAACCATTGAAGAACAGACTCTACATATCAATATAAACATTTACATATAACATTATATTTTGCTATAGTTTAAACTTCTGATATAGGTACTTTTTGAAACGCTTCTCAAAACATAATTTCTCTCAACGACGTTCCTTATGTGCATCCGGGAATGCCTGTCGCCAATTACGTCGTAAAGGCTGCGTCTTTTAAAAGAGACATAGATATTCATCTATTACCGGACTAATTCGCATAGTCCGTGTTCGAAACTATGACAGTGACCACTTCCTGACCTACCTCCTCTATATCGTGCTAAAATTTCGCCCGGATAGGTCAAGTATTGGGGGAAACGTGTAGGGAACAAACACCGCACACACAAACAGCCAAACAAAATTTTCACTTCTATTTATAGATATATGCCATAACCTTTTTTTTTTTTTTTCAAATTTCACTATTTAGAGTTACTATAATTTGGTTATACAAATACACAATAACATTAATCTGTACTTGAAAACTGAATGTAGATTCGAATAAATCGAAATTTTTAAATATGGTGGGTGGCGTATGCAGTCAATCAGTTCCCCATGTGGTTCAACCCAAGTCCTGCATTGGACTCTCTACCTACACTCGAGTTATAACACATTTATAGAACATAATCTCGATCATGTTTGAAGATGATACCTTGTTAAAACAATGTTTGTTACTTTCATTCGGGTACATTCACTATTATAATACATGTTTGTAGAAAACCATTCTGCAAAATATATGGTGTTGCAAAAATGCATGCTACAATAGAGGGTAACAACATTACAGAAGTAGCGGTGGGTCCGAGTCAGGGAAATTTTTAAATTGTTAACAAAACGTTGATCGTAATTATTCGCCTAATTTTTTACGTAGCATACAGTATTATCTCTTTATCGTTTTTCTCCATTAAGCGTTGATTGATTCTCAACAACAAAATTGACAAATCACATCATCCCATTGTACGCACATCACTTTTTTGGACGGAGAATCTTCCATCTATAAGAACCGGCCAAATGTTTTATAGAACAAACCCCCATTGATCATCACTGGAGAGTATTAGATTAGAAATATAAACATCCATTTTTTTCAAATAAAGAGACGCTTTTTCAAAGTGGTTGAAGCCTAAATAGAGTGAGAGCTACTTTAGAAGCCAAATATAGAATATGACGGTCAGGGTCATTCTATTGTTCTAACGTGGGATGGCAACAAAAGGCTCCGGCGTGGTCGACGTTGAACATTACAAAACAGCTCGTGGAGATAAGATTTAAAGACATTTCATTGACCACACGAGCCAATGGTGGGAGAAAAAAGAACACAATTCTAAGTTAAAGTGCCGGCTTGGCACTTTGATAAAGGGTAAAATATATCCAATTTATGTTCCAACGAGGAAGGTCTCCCAACGATGAAGTGTCCTCTATGTAATCGGTAGGTCCTCACGGATTGCTTTAATTTCCACGTCGACCAATCAACCAAGCCAGAGCCCAAGAACAACGCCCAAACGGACAGAGTGACTACGGTTGTTGGCCATGGGTTAGAGAGAGTCCGGATGTGTGACTAAACTGATGTATAGAATTTAAATTGTGCTTATTATAATATATCAATCAATCAATACCTTATGGTAAATATGTACCTTTAGAGCGTGTGTCCGATAAATGACAGATCAGCAACAAGCAGTTGCACGATTCTAGAGGTTCCCTTTAAATAATAAAAGACATATATTTGGCAAATAAATTCTTTTTTTTCTTCTCAAATCCAATATATGCCTTTTTATTATTTGAAATATATGCAAATATAATTATTTATCTCGGCTCGTTTACACGTTTTCTGAATGTTTGAAAAAATCTGGCTGAAATAATTTTACCAGGATATAGTTAAATCTGGAAGAAGTATTTGTCACATTTTTAACAAAAAAAAATTAAATTAACCAAATACTGGTCAATTCACTTATTTTTAGTCAGAAAATGATTAATGATGATAATATTATGATAATAGATTTTGCTGCATTATGTTTGCAGAAATATGATTCTCTCGGTGAACATTCTCTCGAGCAGAACACGGGCCAAGCCAGGTAATATATAAGGTTCATTGGTCACTTTTCCATTAAAACTACTAATATAAAAATGCATAACTTTGAAATATAGGTGTAAAGATGAAATACAGTATAAAATATAGTCTATTATTCATATTAAACCAATAATTAATACTTTGTGATATAAAAATTATAACGATGATATATTTGAATTTTCACAACGAATGATGATACCCTTCTTAAAACAATGTTAGGCAAACTTTCACTCGGGTACATTCACTAGTATAATACATGTTTACAAAAAAAAAAAAACATTCTACAAAATACAGTGTTGTATAGATGATCTACAATTGAGAGTAACAACATTACAGAAGTAGCAGTGAAAGAGTCTGGGAAATTTTGAATTGTTAAAAAAACAATCCCTTGATCGTAATTATCCGCCTGAAGCTATTTACGTAGCATACATATATTATCTCTTTATCGTTTTCCCCATTAAGCGTTGAGTGATTCTTAACAACAAAAGAGTTTAAATTGACAAAAAAAAAAAAAGAATAACCGCGTTTAACATCGAGTTTGTCCATTTGTTGGGGAATTCCCGGACAATTATAGAAAAAGACAAAATGAAAATGCCTACAAGGAAATCTTTATCAGCCGAAAAAAAAATTATGTGGCAACATTTGAACAAAAAGATTAACGCCCTCCGCTCAGAAGCCAACACATTGTGTGCCCAATGGACAGATTATCGAGTCCATCGGACAACTTCTAACGGACAATTTGTTTATTACAATGGCCAATTTGCGTATTGAAATGGATAATCTATGTATTACAATGGCTAATTTGTGTATTCAAATGGACAACCTGTGTAATCAAATGAAAAGTAGTGCCTTCCATGGACAATTTGCGCATTCCAATAGACCCAGGCCATGTGAGCAACTTGGAGACTCATATTTGGAATCGGAGAAAATCGAGGAGAGTGAGAGAAATCCTTAAATTATAAAGTTGCCAACTTTTGGCTGATTCTCCATCCCGGCTTCAAAACGAGAAGAAGCAGCAGACATGGAGTAAATACACGGCGGCAACATCGTCCGAATTACGCCACGGGATTGCTCTAAAAATAAGCCGGGCCTTGATGAACCAGGAAGCCGGAACTCGGCCGCCAGCTGAGTCAGTCAGTCTGATGGAAGTTGGCCGCAGTCTGTGTGGCCACCACCGCCGCTGTCGTATTCTAGGGCAATAAGAGATGAAGAACGCCTTTCCGAAAATGAAATTAAACATGCACTCTACTTTAACTCAGAAGCAATCGACCTCTAAAACGAAGTCTCCATATTTTCAACGTGGAGTAAAAATGCTTATATTCGCTCCATCAGTTTACCTAACATTGGAGCAAAGAGAGAGCGCAACCGCAATTTCTATTAATATTGTAGCAAAGTATTTCTTATTTTATTAACAGAGTATAAATTTTGATGTTTATATTTTGCTACTCTGTAAACTTCCCTCATTGCTTATCTTTTTTTTTTTTTTTTATCATTCATAGTTTGTTCTTGCCTTAAATAACCTGCGGTGTCATCCCGAAGTTTGTCTTTCTTAATTTTCCACGTGGCATTTTGGTGGAGATGCTGGGTAAATTAGGAAGGACAAACTGAAGATCGCCGAGAAGACCTTGAGGCAATGGGTGCTGTGATCTACATTTTCCGAGACTGGCTCCAGGATTCCACCGCCGTGTCAAAGCTGAGACTTCCCTCCAAGATGACGATGTCCCTATAATCGATAGGACAACAAAGCCGCTCTTCACGCCGCAAGAAAAAGGATGCAAAGGTATTAAAGACAAATTTCCAAGACTTCGATGGAATCCTTGGCAGAAGCACGTCAGATCCATGTTAGTAACTACAATAATTACAAGCTGTGGGTCACAGCTCCCATAGGGAGGAGCTATGTAGCAAAGTATTTATTATTTTATTAACAGAGTAAAATTTTTGATGTTTATATTTTGCTATTTTGTAAACTTCTCTTATCTTTTTTTTTTATCATTTATAGTTTGTTCTTGCCCTAAATAAATTGCGATGTCATCACAAAGTTTGTCTTTCCTAATTTTGATGTCTTATTGTTTTTCCTATATATGTTTTAAGATCTCGGAATTTTATAATTATTCTAAAATACATGGATAGACATAAAATAGAGCGGACATTCTGGTTTCTGTTGGAGAGAAACCATCTAAGGGTAAATGGTTAAGTGAGTCTTTCTAGAGACTGTGAGATCCGAGGAGAAAATTTTACATTGTCAGATAGCTTTGTAGCAAGCTAAGCAATTACTTCACTCCTAAATGTTAATGTAGCCGTCACAAGCTTTGAGGTTCTCGAACATTTTTTAAAAACAATTCTTACTAGAATACTAGAATACTTCTTGCTTTCTTATCTTCCATTAAATGAAAAAGATCATTGTGTAACAAAGGACATTCTGGTTATTTTTTCCAAAAGTCGCTCAGAATATTGAAGAAAAAAAAAACTTGTTACATAAAATGTAAGTTATATGGAAATAAAATGCAAAATAGGCGATGTCCGATAGGAATGCTCCCGGCTTCTGGGCAGTAAAACATAAATTGGCAGTTTCACATGCATATTATAAACTTTTCTGATTCATGAGATATTTGTCTACTTGTAGTACCGGTTCTGCAGAAAGTTTAGAATAACGTTCAAAAATAGAAGATAATACTAGAAGACAGAGGCGGCGCAGTGATGGTTATGTCTTACAACTAAGGCTATATTACTTACGTATTGATGTTTTAAAGATGCTTGATTATTGGACTCAGAGACGGGTCTGTATAGGACGATAACTCTTCTTTTTTTTTAATGTTTTTGTTGTTGTGACCCGTCGTAATGAATGGTCGTTTTGTGATTGTCAAACGAAATCAAGCATCTCTGGGCCGGGTTGTATCATCATCCCTCCAGTGGCGGTGAGCAAGGAAGAAGACCGCCGTGATTACTGGGGGCGGGCGGGAATGAGGCCGTCGCTAATAAGGAGGTCCCGGCGGGGGAGGAGCGGGACTTCCGGAAGAGATACTGCGCCAACTGGTGCACAACATTCCCCGCGACACCCTAAATCCCTTTTCTATCCGCATATTGTACAATTGAGACGACATCCTTGCGTAAGGGCCATACTAATCTTCTCCTGTATCGTTCTAATTCCAGAACTGCCGAACGGACGAGAGATGTTGGTGACACACTAAGTCGGGAATGGGGACATCGTTTTGTAATATCCTGAATTTGTGCTAGGTCCAATGTCTAGAAGTTCCTAGAAAGTTTGAACGATATTCGGTGTGTCTGACAAATGAGAGCGCTAATCAGGTTGGAAGATCGATGAAAAGCGTTAAAAAGAAAATAATAAAGATTAGAAATAGCAATTTCTTTGGTCATTCATTACCTGTCCATTCTCAGTCTCTTCGCGAAGGTAGAACATCTAAAGACAACGTTCTATAAAAGCGTTAAGCCTAACTTTAGCCTGTGACCCACCTCCAGGCCATTTGTGACATTTGACATTTTTAATTCAGATACTTCCGTGTCCAAAAATATTTCAGGATTCGGTAGCAAACTTCACGGAAAATAGCTGACAAATACATTTTAATATGAAAGAGACAGAGAGAGAGGAAGGTCTCTCATAAACTTCAAAATATATTTGAAAGGAATTTTTCAAAATTAGCGCACATTAACCCGTTGCACGTTTAATATATCTACAACAGCGTTTTTTAAATCTTTCTACCAAAATGCTAAACTTTCTTAAACCTGTGTATCTTCAACGTAAAGAGAAATAAGAAAAGGTGAGAAATATTCAGCGGGCGAATAAAACAGACATCATTAAGTATAAAAACAGAATAATATTGGGCGATAAGTGGCCAAAGACTTATGGCAAGCAACAAAAAAATGTATGACAATGAATTGGCTAAAATGAGCAAAGCCCCGAGCTAAAATCGTCGGGGCCATTGAGATAAAGGAAGGTGGAGATTGGTATGGATCAGTAGGTGAATCGGCAGGATTGGACGGGCAGCCAGCAGGATTGCTGAGTCAATATGAGGGTCAGACAGCTTCAATATCTGAGCTCAGTTCGCTAAAACGATGAAAACTATTCAGTCGTTTGACTGGTTTGCTGACGATACCATGTGTCCGCCGTCCTTTTCAGCTTTGCAGGTTTAAGACTTCCTGTTCATTACCAGAAGGAGAAACGGGAATATATGAAAGGAATGCCCTGAGTCACTCAAATGAGTATATTTATATGGCAAAGGACCATCTTTGGGGGAACTGATTTAAACTTTCAAATCAACGTTTGGTTTATATTTATACCGAAAGATGACGCTTTGCCATATAAAAAAAAGTATTAATAAAAAAGGGCATTTGGCAATTGTGGAATAATAATAATAAAAAATCAACCATTTGTTGATATTTATCCCGGCAGATGTACAAGCCATCAGCAAATTTTAGTTGCACGATTAGAGAATTTCGTTTTTTTTTATATATATATAATTAAGTTTTTAAAAGCTATATGAGAAAATTAATCTAAGAAAACTTCCCAAAGAGATCAAGAAAGAATAAATAAAATTTAATATAAGAAATATGGGAAAAGTAATCAGGAAAGTATATTTAAAATATAAAAAAAAAACGTAGAAAGTAAGGTTGAAGAGAAAGATGAAGAAATATTTTTACTAGATTTCAAAATAATTCATTGTCATTGTGAGTAAGCAAGTAGAAATAAATATATAAAATAGGCTAAAAATAATTCATCGCCTTATCTTATGAGCAAGTATCCGGAGATGAACAAACAACTTGGAAATGCGTTCAGTCAGATACATACTTTTCGAAATGCTGAAGCCCCTCAAATTGAGGAATAACACAATGACGAGGTACCTAAACACCCGAAGAACAGTTTCATAGCCACAGAAGGAAATGGTCAACGAGAAGTTTATGTAAACATCCCACACGCAGCATTCAAGAGCAAACAAAAATATTCAAGAAGCACCTGCGGGTAAGGAAAGACCTTTATGCTCAATATTCTCAAGAATTAAGCACGTCGATACTAAAAAAAGCAAGTGGTCAAAGTAGGTGCATGTTTCTCCTGTTGGATGATCAACGCTACAACACCACACTCAAATTGGCATTTCAAAAAAAAAAAAAAAAAAGATAGAAAGCCAATACAGATGCCGATGTCAACAGGAAACCACTTGAGCTTGATGTGCTTTAACAATGTATAGAAGATACACAAGGTATTAAGGAGTATACAAGGCCTTATATAAAAAATAATGTAACTAGGATTATGTAAACGTAGTACCAATAATCTTCATAAGCCAAGTTTTAAATAGTTTATAATTTAACCTTGGGCCGAGCGCACGTGATTCGAATTTATTTAATAAAGTGAACGTTGCCAAAAAAAAATCTTCTAAAAAAGTTTTTAAAGCTATTTTTAGCTAACCAGCAATCGCAATTTAACGTAGATGCACGCTCCAGGAACTTGTGTTGAAAACAGATATTAAAAATTGTTTCAAGCTCGGTGAAACAGCTTCAGAAACGAAATTTTGAATTAAAGAAACATATGAAGATAAATCTTATAGAAGAACACAAAGGTTTTCAATTGGTAGGCAACTTTAAAAAATAGAAGGATACAAATCCCTTTGACAATATTCTACCTGGTCGACCGTGCACCCCGGGCGAATATCGAACAAATCAGAAACCTTTTGCGAGAAAACCCAAGAATCAGGGAGGTAAGCATACAATTAGAGATATCGTAGGGGTTGGTGCCATCATTAATAAACGACAATTTTAATATCGTTCGAGTAACAGCTGGTTTGTCCCAAAATTATGAACAATGAAACAACGATATCCATTCGTAAAGGTCTTTTAGAAAGATACCAGAATAACCTAGACTTGGATTAACATAAAATCGTGGGGATTAGATAGCAGACGATCATTAAAATTATATAAGTCCTTATTTGGACGCACGATAATTCATGGTTCAACAATCTGGTGCCCATATATAAACAAGAGGTCTAAAAACAAATTGGACTTATTACAATACGAAGTAAGTATAAAATACTCAAACACTGTATGCATGCTTACAATACAATACATCGAACTGTACAAATGTCTGAATATCTAAACTTACGGATTTTATTCTCTCAAACATACTTGATGTTGAAATAAATTATAATATGTAGAATTATAAATGTAGATATGATCTCCAGCAAAAAAGAATAATATCTAACTTTATATATGAAAAATTACAAAAGTACCATTTATATATATTGCCATTATACCATCATACCATATATACATTATAATGATAAATTCAGAGAATTGTTTTAAAGTCATAGAAGACCGCGAGAAATAATTTTAAAATCCAACATCTTGTTGAGAATGAGGCTCTTGCAAACGAGGATTGACGTGCTGACGCCGGCTGCCGACGTCAAGGAGCGGGTCGTGGCACTAGGTGCCGAGATATGATACAGGGATCCCAGTATCATCACAATACATGCCATTTCCCTCAACCTACTATAATATTCATTTCCTTAAATCAGTTTAAAGGCATTTTTATATATAGTATGGTAGGTGTCCAGTTATTCGCTCCCTGATTGGTTCCCTATTATTGCGTGACGTCAATCTGCCGTTGCAACGATTTGTTCTGTGAGCAGTCAGGATCTGCCTTTTTTGTTTTTAATATCAGCACCTGTGTATGTTGTGTGTAATCTTTTTTTTTTTTTTTTGGTTTTTCACATGAACAGAGTAAATTTGGGCTTAAATACTATTTTCTTGATTTTTTAGGAGGCTTCTAGGACCAAATTTTTGGTCGTAGAAGTACAGTCTATACCACGCTGACGAAGGCCAACAGCCCGAAACGCGTTCGTGGTTGGTTTTTCTTGATTTATCAATAAAATAGGTTGGCCAAATATCACGAAACAAGTTGAATCAACGTTTAGTTGATTTTTGTTCCACTGGATGGCGCTCTTCCATCTAAAATGCTCATGTGAGAAGTCAGGATATGCCTTTTTTTGGAACCTGACATTTGAAATCTTTATTCTGTAATGATGTATTTTAGCGGAGTATAGAAGTAAATCGATTTAATTATTCTTGAAATTTCCAGTTGCACGTGTAGCTAGCTGATGTGTTCAATATCAGACTCGGCATTACAAGAGTAATCCATTCCTTTAGATCGTCAGAAAGATCAAAGCTACGAAGTAGGTCATACATACACCGAGGTATTTAGTGTGGCCAACAACAAGCCAGTTTCCAGACCTAATCCAAATGGAAGTGACGTCTTTGATTGAGAACAAAAGACAAATTACATCTAACAAGCTTAATTACTTTCCTTGTTTTTCTTCTCTTTATTAGGAACTTACCGCGCAACAGTTACCACGGGATGTTTCCTAATTTGGTGAAGGCAAAACACACTATATATATTACAATTAAACCCTCTCAGCATATATAGAATAGAATGAAAATTGCCAAAATTAACATTTTTACTAATTAGCAGCTCTCCGGGAAGAAGACATCTCTCTCTAAAGGATACTTTGGCTTTGCAACTAGGTCAGGGTTCGGCGACGTTTTGAGTCAGAAGAGTCAAAAAGTACAATTTACAAAATTTCAAAGTTTTTAAAGCGCCACAATTTTTTCTTGCTAACAATAAATAGTACTCGCATAAATATGTACTTTATTTGTGCGAATACTACACGCAGCTTCACATACAATGTGGCTCTCACGAGCCGCAGGTCGCCGACACCACATTTTACATCAACTCTTCCTTCTCTCTAACGTATTATTTTGGGTCAAATCAACTTAGCTTATATGAGAATGTAAGCTTGAAGGAGAAAATTCAAGATCTAGTCTTAAAAATACGAAGTAGACTTTTTTTCCTGAATGTAAATCAATGTGTGCCAACAAGAAGGTTTATTCATAATAATACACACGGATTATTCACATATTTAAAGGGAATTAGATATCTCCTATTCAAATTCGAAAAAAAAATAAGGCTGAGAAAAAGGCAAAGGGTCAATAAACATCAAGAAAACAGCTCATTTTCAATATAAAACGTTTGAAATTCCAATTAACGTTTATATATCAAGGAAAATATATATAACAGATTACCTTTTTTTTCCTTTAAAAAAATAATCTAATCCTATAAAAAGTATTTTATCGTAAGTCTCTTCCAACATTGTTATTTATAAATTTCAACCCAAGCGTGCTACTGGTTGAAATTGGCGAGGAGGGAATCTATCAAACGATGTCATTTATCCAGCAGAATTTCCAAGATGTATGTATAAAAAATAATCGAAAAACGAGGAAAAGCTTCACAGAATACTAACGATACTAAAACAACAAGGAAGAAAAGACGGCACGTCTCCCCGGAGGAGACCTTTCCTAGTAGGTGGAAAATTAATGAGCGATTATGTAGAACTGAGATAGGTAGCCTACCTTTAGTTCTTCAATGTAACGGGCCTTCTTTCGAATATCTGATAAGACGCTGCGTGGCGCCTGGATGTCACAATTACCAGATAAGAGAGGGAAGAAGTATATAATTAGCTGGAATGACATGTCCGAGCAAAGTGACCACGGAAGGAAAATCCTCTGACCAAACATGGGGTCAAGCAGAGGGGGGGGGGGGGGGGGGGGGTCGTTCGACACTATTTGTTCTCCCCCCCCCCCCCCCCCCTTTTTTTTTTTTTTTTTTTTTATTAAGATGATGGTAGCAGTATACCTGATTATGGATTTAACAACGGGAAACAACAACCAGGTCAACATTCCCAAGTATCCCTTCGAACATGCGCGCAGCGGGACATTCCAACAACCATTAAAACCTTAAAAAAAGCGTCGACGTAATAATGTTCGAACTATTCTTACGCTGCTCGAATTTATGAAATAAGATTCAAGCGTCAGATCCCAATAATACAATTATATTAAAAAGTCGCATATATCAATATGATTCCTAAATAATAAATATAAATTATTCCATCATAAAGGTGCGAGAAAACTTACGAGAAAACTTATATCTAATGATGTTTATAATTGTTGTTCAATGCAAACACTGAAAGCTGATTGGCTAATTATCTCAAAGATGATTGATTGAGGTCACATGATAGTGGAAAACCAATCAGAGAGCGAAAAGTGGGAATACCTATTACTATATGTATAGAGTATGATAACAGTGAGGCAAAGAGATGATGTATATATGAAAGATCATCATAGCTGTGAAACAGTTAAAAAATACCAACTCACCACAAGCAATAAATACCATTTATTTACAAAGTTTAAAAATACCTTCTGAATCACCGAATACAATCCAATAGGTATTTCCGGTCAGACTGGTTGAAACGCCTTCATGAAAAAAGAGTCTTACAATCAGGAAGACGTCCATTGTGGCGACGTTCCCTCGATACAATCGACGTCTGATGAGGACCAAATTGGATCCAGCGTCACAATGGGGTGAGAGAAGGCAAAAGTGGACCACATTCTTAGTCAACGTTTGGCAAATGGACGGATCTTCCGGAGAAATATTTCCAGAATTTCTTGGAACATTTGGTATTCGCTATTTTGTAATCAAATATAGTGTGTGTGATCATCTAAAATATAAACGAATCTTTTACAAAAAATGGATGTAATATTCTCTAACACAAATGAAACTTTTCAAAGTTTTTCCATCTGTAATATCCCCATATTTTCTTCCCAAACGTTTACAATGTTCAATTCATAACAGACCACTGTTATTTTAATAATAATTATTATAGATTGACGCAAATCCCCCTAAACAGAAATATCGCGCTATTTTTTTCCTAAATAACGAATTTAAAAAGGCAGAACCTCTCTCTCTAAACGACACCTAGTTGAAAAGCATAAGTGCCCTTTGGAGAGAAATATCCTTTTACTGGAAAGAAGCTAAGTGTTAAAAATGGTCATTGTTGATTAAACTGTCCTTTGTCGAAATGTCCTCTAGCTGGAGTGTCCTCTCATGGAGATTCTACTGTAGCGTATTTATTTAAATCGCGTCAATGACTACTAACCCAATAGAAATACGACCAAACGTTCAAAAAAAAAAGGGGGGGGGGATCAAGATGAGTTTTACCGCTGAATAACAGGTGCACGATGATTTCGACCAGCCAGCCAGTGTGTATATTTATCGGCCGTCGTGGGGGTATTGCCGTGTTTACATACTCTGTACATTAATAACTCACAAACACTCAAGGGGGGTCGTCTGGCTTAAAATAAATCTCTTCGTCTGCTAGGACGGGATTAAACAGCTCGTGGAATATTGGAAGGTCTGCGCGCTTTACTTCCACGTTGGTTGATCACTTGCTTGTTCAGTATTTTATGTAGATAAGAATGTACCATATCAATCAAAGGCTTTAGTTTTACAACCTAGGTTTCGCGGATTCTTTGTCCAACAACAAAGGAACATGATTTGGTATCCTGGCCACGGTTTAGATACAGGATTTGATACAATAATCGTTTTTTTAATGCGACACGCTCTTCTCTATATTTTGAGTCATGCTGAAGAACGATAAAAAATTAATGGTCGGCAGTACGTTTCCTTATTGGTTTTCCTATATATTCAAAAGTGGTGTATATATTTTAGCATAATGGAATCTCACCTAACCTAACAGAATATAAACGACGAAACATCGCTTGGGAACTACATCCTGCCCGGAATATCTCGAATTAGCACCACGGACATCCTTATCTTTATTGTGCCGAGCACTGCTGGTTTTTACGATGTATAAATTTGTGATGCGAGCTCTTAATTTTCTATAAAATGAAAAACAAACTACTTATAGATCTGTAGCTTTCTCATTCACTACACTCACTACCATATTTCTTTATCACATATATAGTTTCGGCCTTGACACATTTGAGAATGTGGCAAAAGCTGATTTAGATGTATGCTCAGACGCGATGTGTTTCCTCTCCATAGAAAAAAAAAAATATATATATATATATACGGTATATAATGAATAAGCAAACACTTCTTTATAATTCATTATTACAGGATTGCGGTTTTCGACAATTTGAAAAAAAAAAAAAAAACATAATATGCCGCAACTCTTTTATGCAAATATTTCGTGCAAGCTAATTAAAACGTATAAACAAGGCAATGGAGAGAATATATAACATTTTAAAAGATAAATCTATGTGAATATAGGATATAATAATTTAAGAATTTGCATCTTTGAATAAATTTGAAGAATTAACTGTGAACAGGTTAATGAACTTAGTGAATAGAAAATAGAATGACTATTGTATATTAAAAGTTAAGATAAGAGGGGAACGTATTGTGATGGTAGCTGTATACTTTTGTTTATTGCTTTAGGGTTCTTCATGGTTTCTATTGCTTTAAGGATGAGTCTTTGGGTTTTAGTTGTGGCATTTTTATGAAGGATTCTGGTATTATTGAAGTCTGGAGTATGGCCCGTTTCTCTGATGTGGCTAACTATTAAGAAATTTGGGTTCTGCTTCGAACTATTTCTTTGGCGCTCTTTGATTCTATTGAAGAGATCTCTTGAGGTTTCGCCGATGTAGACACTATTACAGGTAAGACAGGGAATTTGGTAAACTAAGTATTTTTCTTGTTTCTTAGGATGATTTTTGTAATTGGATTTCTTAAAAGTGAGGCTGTTGAGGGTGAACTTCTAAAGAGATGGTTGTTATATCGATTTTTTTTTTTTTTTAAGTTTGCGGGCTATTGTAATTGTGGAATCATTATATAGTAAGTGCAGGTGGAGATGTAATTACTGGAGTTATTCTGGGGGTTCCAGGTCTATATCCGTTTCTTTTAATGAAGAGAAGCTGGTATTCAGATTGAAGAATCTGATTTTCGACAAATTCAAGTTCTCTATTGTATTCTATTTTTTGATGAACAGTGGGTAAAGGCTTTTTTTGTCAAGGTACGTACGACTGTTATTTTGTGAGAGATGGAAGAAAAATGGAGGTACTGTGGTAGGTTTTCTATAAACGATGTAAAACCTGTGCTATTACTGGTGAATAGGATATCAAGGAATGGTAAGCTTCTTTCATTCCTTTAAATTTGATGATACCCAAGGTTCCTGGAGCGCAAAACTCCTGTCCCTTAAATTGCTGAAGCATCCGCGTGACAAGTAGTGAAGGCGTCGATAGAAAGTGCTGCTGTCGGTTTAAAGCGCTAATTATTGGCCGCAGAAGCTACTTAGTTAAAAGTGCAGTGTCCAAGATATTAAATTTATTTTGAGAAGATGCTATACATATTCACAAAATGGATAATAAATAATTTATGGAAAAATATATATAATACCGAAAATTTGTTTAATAAAAAAATAAAAATGCAAAATTATATTATTTTTTAAATAAAACTATACATCTTATATATTCTTTAATATAAATAGAGTTTTCTAAATATTCTGCAGGTGATAACAATATTTTGCATAAAATCAACAATAACAAGAATAGATAAAACATTCTACCAGATTCAAAAGCAGCAAGAAGCTACAGTAAGAAGCCACAAAAGTGTAAAGACTGTGAGATTTCCCACGCTATCATTCAACATGGTCCGCACCCGAGCCGACGGTGCGCGAGTGACGGGTGCCAAAGCTCCCAGGAAGAACGTGTCGGCTAAAGGGAGCTCTTCGGTGAAGAAAGCCCGAGGACACAACCGGGGCAACCCCTATTGTCCGCGGCCCACCCCTGAGTGGCAGAAAGATATCAAACACTTCTTTCCTTCCACCGCTGCTTCTTCCTCGACATCCCAGCTGGCTTCTTCGCCAGCGGCCGTCGAGGCCTGTCTGCCTCCACAGAAAACGTCTGCACAACTCGATGTTGCTTCGCCGAACCTCGGCGATGCTTGCCCTCCTTCACAATCCAACCTCGAAGAACCACCAGCCTCTTCCAAGATTACTGAGCCGATTTCTTCTGGAGCTTGTAGTAGTTCTCCTGGAATAACTACAAATGGACTCATTTCTGATTCTGACGATGAATAAGGTTTGTGTGCCACTTTCTTCTTCAACTCTGAATTCGTCATTTTATATATTTTTAAAGTGGTACGAAATATAGCATATTACTGTACAACAATATTGTTGGCCAACCAACCAATACTGTATATATATTTTCTTATATTAAACAAAAATATATTTTACAAATAAATGCGAACATTTTAAATTTATTTTCATTTGTTTTAGACACCGTTTCATGTAAATTAGGTTCAGAAAGGTCTATGGTAAAGTGATGAGGTTGAGTTCAGGTTCGGGTCAGTGAACAAGGGAGGTAGTCCCCAGTCTTCCCAGTTTTAATACTTTTCAACATGGAAAAATAGTTCAGGATATTACAGGGGAGAGTGAAGTAACCATTTCCGGGAGCACACGATCCCACTAATACCATGGGAGGGGAATGTGGAGCGAGATTACGACAATTGAAATATAGAGGGAAAATTACAATCATTAACCTGAAAAAAAAAAAAACAAGTTGTATTGCCTAATTGTTGGCAGTTCTAAATTATAGTGTCAATGGCTTAAGTCGACGTCGCACTTTACGTCACCCTGGGGTGAGTACAGCTCTAGGAATTATATTTTATAATGCCATTCTATCGAAAAAATTTGCAAATAATTTTGCAAGTTTTGTTTCTGATCATTAAATCTACCTCTGAGTACTGCGATGGTAGAAGAGATGAGAGGGCTTGGTTCATCAGTGGTGATAACCTTCTCTCAGCGGTTTCGCTGATTAATCTCCATTTACCTAAGTGCCAATGGCGAAACCACTTAGAGGAAGGTTCAGTACTGATGAACCAAATCTTCTCATCTCTCATATTTCCTAACATCGCTGTAAGGTCTGCAGAGGTAATATTTCATTAATTAATAATATGAAAACACTATGCCCAAAATATGTAAAAACTTATAGTTCTAGCCCTTAACTGGACGGGTGGATTTTTCTTTCGTAACTGGACGGGTTGGGTAGATTCAACCCACCTATGTAACTTTATGAAATAGGCGTTAAATGATGATTGAAATCAATATTTAAAAAAATATTTGATTAATATATAGTTAATATACAGATTTTGACTTTTATAAAAATTCTGAATATAATCTATTTACAGTTTTCAAAAATTATAAAGAAATGTTATTGCAAACGCTTAATTGACATACAGAGCAAAGGGTTTTTATTTTTTACTGCGCTTTTTGAAGAACATTTGTAGCACCTTTTTGGAGTATCAGATTGTTGTGGCATCGTAGATTCACTTGGTTTACTTGAACCATCATTCTTCTTGAATTGTTGTCTGTAATTGCAGTGGGAGAGAATTGAGATTACGTGTGGCCAGGTGTTCATCAGTTAATGCTCTCCCAAGATCAACAATAAAATGACTCCTTTCTTTTTTACCTTTTTTATCAATCTGATTACCGATTTTCTTTTTTCTTTTTTTTTTTTGGAACATAGGAGACTAAAGTGGTTGTTCCAGAGAAACCGAAAATAGAGGTTCCTGATTCTCTATTAGGTTGCGGTTGAAATTGTGGTGAATCTAAGGTTTGTTCTTTCTCATCGTTCCTAAATATGTAAGGCCATGTTCTTTCAACTTATCAACTAATTCTACTGAAGTGAATCAATTGTCTGCTGGAATATTTCTTCCAAAGTGTGGTCGACTAATCTCTAAAACATATATATTTTGGGTTAGCAGGGATAGTTCTCTCTGTTGACTTGATTGATTATTCTACTTATCCAAAGAAAGAAGTGTTATTTTATAAAAAGGAAACTAAAATAGCATAAGATAGAGACTCAAGTATGAGCCACGAGCTAACACTGACACGAAAAATCCTCACGCTTCTGGACGGGCTGGGCGGAATCCGCCCACACACGCAAATTTAACCCCCCTCCCAAAACTGAAATTTATAAACGATGAATGGAAAATGTTTGTATCACTGTAAAATTAGAATACATGAAAGCTGGTAGCTCTAGGTAAACGAAAAATATATATTTTCCTATATTAAATTTATGCATGGGCAGAATTTACCCAACCCGTCCAGTTAAGGGCTAGAAATATTTATCTCTATTTTCATCGTTCAAAGCACGTGTATTAGCCATCCTTCCACAGTAAAGAAAGAACAACTCCTACGTGGATTTACATAAAAACCCAGTGCTAATAAATATTTGGCCTACAATAAATGGAACGTTAGTGTAGGAATCGATGAATATCACTGCGAACTCTGTTGAGAGCCCTTCGTTCATTCGTTATCTATTTAATCATCTACAAATTATTTTGAAAGAAGTAAATTAGAGCGTCTATGCAAGAATTTTTAAGCAAGAAAAAGACAAAGAAAATGTGAGATCCGGAGTTATTTGGTCAAATTAAACCGAACCCAACATGAAAATTTGAACCAATTATTTTTACACCGCACGCTGCGGCCAATTAGAGGCTGGGTTTCGGGTTTGGTCCTATATTTCCAGATAAGTTATGTAAGTGCACACATGGCTTACATGAAGTACTGAGAAGTAGCGGAAGGTAAACAGCCTGGGAAATGAGGTGAAAGGAGGACAACACCCTGCCCCGACTTCCGAGACGTGAGGTTTGGCCCAGACGTCCTGGGAGGGAAGTGACGGTCGAGTTCCTCAATTTCCTGCCGTACGGATCTCACTCTCATAATGAATCACCGCAATCCACACATACTAAATAATTTAATTAATATTATGACGTTTTTAATGAGGGGATTTTGAGGAGCTTCTTAAAGACATGACGGGTAATAATATCGAACTGGAGGAAGACGGGAAGTGACGGTCTCGCATTCCTCAATTTTGTGCCCTACGATGGAGGGTTGAATCACCAAAAAACACATCTACCCACTAAATAACGATATATTTTGTCTTATGACAGCTTTAATAAGGATAATTCAAGTATATTTTAAATGATTGGTAGTAATATATTTCTTATCCAGGCGCCCTAAACCCCCCATCTTCTAACAATAATATCAAACATTTACAAGGACAGAAAAGATCCCTTTCTCAGCGACTGCTTTTTATCAAAATAAAAATGGCTTCACCCGACATAATCCAACCTCCAATGAGAGGCCATCCCCAGGAGTATGAAAATATGTGAATTTGTGATAAGATACAGCGTGCAATTGAATTGTGTGCCACCTTCAACGAAAGAGGACTTGGCTGGCTCGAGGCCTCTGGAATTCGACTTAAAAGGTGGTAAGAATCATGGACAGACGGCCTTGGAGGTTGTCCCGGGTGGATTACCCGCTGATACCCGTGGTTCAGATATTTCAAGCTAGCTTATATACTACTGATTAGTTAAAACTATTATTTAGCAGTTGTCCTAAACGTAGAACCATACATCCTAATTCTTTAGATACATGTTCCGCAATACATATTGGGTGTCAGTATTAAACTTAATTTAGGAATACAACTAGAGAAATATTTCTATGCACAAGTTTCTTCTTCGACCTCACTATCAGAAGACCCATTCTGAATTAGATTGTGTGGAGAATATTTATAAATTTGCTTCAATCGAGTCAATAGCGCCATTCGAATCAAAACCAAATGATAAAAGGACAGGGTCATTTAGAAGATCCGTCCTCTGAATCCGTAATAATAACTTATATCGATAATGAATAAAAAATATTTGAATAAGCACAGTAGTGCGTTCTGACAAGACCACTCCAGGCAATAAGTAAAAAAGGCAAGAGCACACAATCAACGCAAGAGTTAGAAGCCAAACAAAAAGGTGCTTACCGTAACCTCCCCTTGTATCTAATTTAATATATCAAAGTACTCAACTCACAGTAAATACGGGTCAAGTACATTCCAAGTAGCACTTATTAACAATGACCTCAGCTTTATCGGCCTGAGGAGGAAAAAAGCTGCAAGAATGGTCGAGAACAAGTGTTTCACATCAGTATAGTGACGCGGTTGCCGTGGTTTTCCACAGAAGGGACGAGGATGATTCTAGGTACAAGCAGCTATTCATTTGCCAGGCGATCGTATAGATAAATAAAGGACTTCAAGGTCGACCTCAGGTCGTTTATCTTATGTCGCCAGAGGTAATCATTCCCCACCTTGCTGCTGGGGAGGGCCTCCCTGTGGGGGAGCCCTTTTCACCCTTCACTCTCGCCACAGCGAGGCGCCCCTTTTTTTCATTGTTGCAGTGTGAAATACCATATATCTGTGAGTTCCACGAGTCCTGCTTATGTACAACAGATTCGTGCAAATTACAACCATATTCATAGACTGCATCTATAAAAAAGAATGTTCCAGAAATTCCCATATCAATTTCTATAAATATTCGCGGCGGTGTTTTTACAAGGCAAACTGTGTGTATATTTGAGGTAAAAAAAAAATCAGGCTTCTTTTTTTAACAAAGATTATTACGTCCAAGTTCTTTAATCTTATAACAATTTGGTTATGATATTTTTTTTTTTTTTGCTATATTACATTTCCGAAGTGCCCAACATTTTGTTGGCGTTGAGATAATAACAAGAAGAAAAAAAGCTTTTTTGGGTGATACCACAAATCATAAGCTAAAAGTCAAAGCAATCCATATTTAAAAACTATCTTACAAACTGATATATCGGCTAGCAACGTCGTTAAGCCCTATAATGTCAGGTCATATATGGTATTAAAGAAGATTAAGATATATAATCGAAGACTGGTATATCCATGATTAAACTAGAAGCTTCTACTAGTTTCTCAGTACTAGTACTTCACTAGTTCTCTGCCCTTCAACATAGTTGGCAATTTCTGTACGTGGCTCCAGGAGTTCGCACAGTTAATGACTTGATAACTCTTAAAGGGCACAGATGCTCCAAAGCATGTGCTTCTAAGATTACCCCATTAAAAGTAACTCTTCTGAAGCTTCTCGTTTAATCAAATAGGAATAATATTTACATACACACACGTTACTTTCGGAGATTAATTTGTGCGGTATATAAAAAAGCTCGTTTTATTTTAATATGAAGTTTTGCATATAGTAACAGAAATACTTCAGTTGGTGCCTACATTTGTGGACCAGCTGAAGAGGGAAACCATGGCAACGTCGAGCCAACAGTTGAAAACTATGGATTGGTCGTCTTGGAGCACTCGGAATGAGAAGGCACGCCAGTCTGATTCACCTATGAATTAAAAAAACTTCCAAAACATACCTAGTAAAAGATAATAGCGGGCTAAAGTTTTCTGCTTAGCACTAAAATCAGTAAATGAGGTTAAAGTGAAATTGTCTCAATTCTGCGCGTCCATGCGAAGGAGCTGAGAGAAAGGAAGGTACAGACAATAGGGAGATTATAAATTTCTCAATTCACGTGTGTTATATAACCACAAGGTTGGGGATACATAATACAATGTCGCCATAACGCCCATTATCACCAGATCAATGGATCATTTAGAATTCAATTAGATGACAGAGCACTGGGAACATTTGTTATTGGTCGGTTTGTGCGATTCAAACACACTAGTTGAGATTGGAGAAAGTCATTTTAAGATCGGGGATACTTTTAATCAGAGCTATTTTGAGGAAGTTTTTTTTTTTTTTTTTTTTTGAGATTTTAAGATGACATTATACAAGTCTGTAGTAGAAAAAAAACTAAACAAAAAGGTCGCTGCATCCAACTAGCCAAAGAACCAACTCAGCCAGTTGTTGAGTTTTTAGATGATGGGGATTTGTGTGCTAAGAAAAAAAAAACTCGTTGTTCTTTCGGGGAATTCTTGAATTGTTTTACATGTATCCCAATCATGTTTGCGTGTTTTAACGTTTTCCCCTTATAAAAAGTATAATGTAGGTTATTGAGAAAGAATTAAGATTGACCATTGGAGAAAAATAAACAGTTTAAAATATATATCTCTGAAAGAATAGGATCATATTGGCAGGTATTGCGAGAGACAACGGCCGCCGTAGGGAAGGATTATCCATACGAAGGATGGATATCCCTTGGACGGATTCCTCGGTGGATCGGCGGCGCTACCATTTCTATTTATTGTATTCAAATTCTGCAATCGTAATAAGAAATAGATTACATAACGAGGAAATGATTACAAACAATGGCAGGGAAGTTCCACGAAGTCTCAGGGCCTGAAGTCTCTTGAAGATTTCTCTTTCCTCTCTGGCGGTGAGATAAGAGAGTGAATCAGTGGACGTCACAATAAATGAAGACCATCAGAGGGAACGAAATATGTTCATGGGAATCGGCTTTTTTTTTTTTTTTTACAATACGAGTGAAATTGTTGGTAAAATTGGTGTTCGGAAAGATAGAGGATACATCTCACTCGCGCGATGTAATCCAGACTCACGTACAAAAGTCTGTCCAGGTTCGTTGTGTCAGACCTAATATTTAATGATGGAGGTATACTGTACCAGGTAGGCGCCAGGATGCTTTGATCTTAGATAAGTTTCTTAGGTCTGCAGGGGCAATGTATATGCATCGTTAAATATGTCTTATATATATGGGAGATGTCTATACGCGAACGTGTCAAAACGTATTCTTCAAGTATAAAATATTATTGATATTAAACCAATAGAACATAGATTAAAAGAAACACATTTCATTATTTTCGAACCTTCGTCAGCCAGAACCAATCATGTTTGTTGTATGAACTAGTTTTTTTTTTTTTTTTCGTAGGAGGAAGGGTGTTGGTTGGAGCATTGGTGAGATCCACTCAATTTTAAAATGTTGGAACATTTTTAATAAATGCCATGGCGACTTTTAGGGTAAAATAAAATATAATATAAAATATAATTTAAAAAATAGAACATTCTGCTCTGTATATTGGAATTTATCTTAGTCAGGGTGTGTTGCGGAACAAGTTAGACAAGGTGACGGTAGAAGACTCAACGAAATGGAATGTCAAGAGAGAGGATGTTTAGAGAGAACAGCGGGAGCGGGAGTTGTCACGGCATGCAAGCTTTACTTTCTGTACATTACCGCGTGTTTCCCACTAGTGATTGTCTAACCTTAGAGCGGCGGTCTTTAAAACTGAAGTCTTAGTTGATTGCTTAAATTTCCCTCACCTTCTGCTTCAGTCATGTTGTTGAATTCTATCTGGTTTATCCCCAATGTACCCTAACAAAATACTTCCGTCGCCAAACACCTTCTTAGACTAGTGGATATCATTATATAGAGGTGATGTAAAAAATAACACTTTTTTTTATCTTGAATGATTAAAGATGGAAGTATATTATAACTCACATTCTACTTTTTTCTTTTCTCTTTTATTTAAATTAGGTACCCCGAGAAATAACGATGGACAAGTTCCCAATCATTCTAAACACCAGCCCAAGGGTCACCAATTTGCGGTCGTAAGTGATCAAAAAAAGTATCCAACCAAAAGATAAACTCAGATGCTTGCTTCAGTTTGAAAAGCCTCAATGCACATTCCAGGGACACCGCAGCGGGTGTACTACGGATATCTGGAATAAATGCTAGAGAGAATAGCATCGTAGACTCGTTTCTCAACCTTTTTTAGCCATCGGATAGGTCAATTTTGAAAAAAAAAATATCGGATAAATATCTTTAAACAAAAAAAAAGTCTAGATAATTAGAAACACTGATATAAAATTATCATTTTTGTATAAATATTAAAATTAAGGCATCTATACACACACACGTGATAAAAATAATAGTTCAAAATTTATATTAGTTTTTGGATAAGATTTTTTAATACGGACCGATAAAAATCTCCGAGGACCGGGCAAAATTTTCCGCGGACGGTTGATGCCGCAGAGAACCTTCTTTCGTCAGTGAGAATTCCAAAGAAGGATTCTGTTGGAGGCATGTCAGACCATCTTCAGCGTCGTCCATGAGAACTGAGGTAGGGAGTGACTGTGTGCGCTGAATAAATGATTTTAAAATATATATGTGCCCTCACACCAAAATATTCATGCGTGTACTTTTGAATGAGGGGCTAGAAGTAAAGAAAGTTGATACAAAAAAATGGGTGCTCGAATTGTTTATTTAGATATACTAATTGTCTCCCAACATAGAAAAAATATTTGTAATTTAAATAAAGTGGCGAGAGATAAAACATTAGGTTGGCCGCCCAAAGAAATTAGTGTGGAAAAACACGGAATCCTCCCCTAAAACAAAAGACTGTGGCCTTCGATTTCAGGGATTGCGAGGTCATGATTAACTTCTTGGGATATGGCTGCTTTTCTTAAATACATGGCATTACTGTGGCGCAAATCATCCAAACTTAATGAACCTCAGCTTGGAGGTTCAATATGGGTATGGAAGTTACCCGAGATATGCATTGCTTTGGAATACGGCTGCTATTGCTAAAATTCGACAATAATACCGTTTGAACCGAGGACTTGTTTGGTTTCTTAAACAAGACGCCAAACGACTTATTTTTGTTTCTTAAATCAAAGGAGCACTTACATAAGGGTTTAAAAGCCAGTCATGTGTGTTGCAACCTTTAGGTGTAAAAGCAAATATTTTTATTATAAAATATAGAGAGGGCTGCTCACAGGTGGGAAGAGAAATGTGTGGCACAAGAAAAGAATTACATTGAAAAGGAATTCCATATGTTTATCAACGTCAACAACTACAGTCAGTAAGTCCCAGTAGCTTCCATCCTCTAATCCCATCCACAACAGGATGTACCTGGCTTCAGTGGCTCAGACCAACTCTGACAACTTAATGGGATGATTGAGTAGCGACATAGTCAATTTGAAGGCCATCCTCGCTAAGAAATGTTCTAAAAAAAGAATATTAGTTTGATAAATTAATTATTCAGCTTACTTAAAGTAGAGTGAGTGGCATAACAATGGCATTTTTGAAGTCTGTATTTATTTACAAGGATTTAATAATCACGTCTATTGTGAATGATGGATCTTTTCACGTGATATAGGTTGTTTGTTTCGACCAATGTTGAGCGGAGTAGCTTGCCTAGGATGTTGGTTGTTAAACACAATTTGCCCTCGCCTTAACTTTAAAATCAAATTTTATATAATGTGTGTGTATTATGTGTGTATGTGTGTGAATTAGGAAAAAAACACTTTGATTCTCCATATGATACAGCTGTTAGAATAACAATACACCTTTGTTCATCCGTATATTTTTCATGCCCCATTTCAAGAAATTATGTTGAAATTATTTTTAGGAATGGCTATAGGTTAATATTAGAGATTCATAGTGGAAAGAAGGCTCTCATATGCATGGACACTAAAGGTGTTTCACTTGGAGAAAGCATCCTTTTTGAGAAACAACATAAAGTAAAATATGAATATCAACTAAAGACTTGGTTGAAATTTCTCAGTCAAATTGATAAGGTTCTTTTTGTCTGTGTGTGTGCTGTGTGCCGCTGGAAAAAAAAAAGAAGATCCGACACACACGCAAAACACAATAATAGATCCTTCAAAAGGGGATTTTAAAAGAAAAAGTACAATTAGGACTTTAATGTGATTTTCATTTAGCTCTCTATTTTTCGAACCAACAAAGAAAAAGAGTAGGTCCTATGTGGGACCTGATTGTTAAATCATTAGAATTGAAGCTCTTTCGGATAGCACAGAGGCGCCAAGGTCGGGGGAAGACAATAATGAGATCATTAACAGTGGTAAATAAGGACACAACCCGATCTCAAGGTCCACTTGGATGCTTTGCTAAATTGCCATCTTGTCCATACTTTTTCATAACTCATTCGCTATAGAGTTAAAAATAGAATGTGTTTTTACACGAAACCAAATATATATTTCATCACTAGAAACGCTACCTCCACAAACACCAACAACAAAATATATATACAGTCGAACTTGGATAATTCGAACTCCAAGGGACCATAAAAAAATTCGAATTATCCAAAAATTCGAATTAAAAACGGAAATTATAATTATAAGAAATTCTGGGGACCAAGATACATATTCGAATTAAAGAGGTTTTCGAATTAAAGAAGTTCGAATTATCCAAGTTCTACTGTATTTAGCCCTCTATCTTTCCACGTAAGGTATCCTTAAATTTAAAAAAGAAGTCCTATGAAACCGTTTAATCCTAATATATTTATGCTTTTCACAATAGCTGATGGACTTGGTCTCAAAAAATGCCAAATATACTATTAGCATTTTGTATGTGCTTTTTCTCTTAAATACATTTAGGATAGCAAAACAAAGAAGAAGTTCATCTAAAATTAAATTGCTAGATACATAAATTTATTTTTGGATGAGACAGGGAAGACCGCGGTACACAGCCCTGGTTGAAAAATGAAATATAACGCATTCACCACACGTTAATATATATTTTTTTTTCTTTCTGAAAATCCCCGGGATCTGTATCTCTAAGAGGCGAAACTTGAAATGGATATTTTGGTAATGTTGTGTTGGGCTTAGCACGCCATGCCGCAACCCAATGCGAAGAAGAGGCGTGCCGCCCTGACGCTGAGAACCATTGATTACCGGAGGTAGAGGGGAGGATAAGACTTGGATTTAAGAGAAGGGCTGCTCCAGAATTGTCCACCGCTATTACAGAACGATACGATGAATAATCACACCAGGAAAAACGGCTGGATGCACGCAATTATTGAATAATAAATAAGTCCACCTACGTTTTGAATTTTAAAGCCTAGAGTAGGCATTGCTGAGACTTCCTTTTTCATGCTAACCAATACTCCAAGTTTGCATATTTTTATATATATTAAGGTATACATTTTAAAATATCATATAGTTTTCTTTTTTATCCTAATTGGTATTTAGAAGTCAAAAACAAAATTCGAAAATTTGGGGTAAATTCTATAAGGACGGCAAAGTAAAATGAAGAGCATTATTAAGAAAATCAAAAAGCTTTTTATTGTCTTTCCTTAATCCTATTTATTTAAATATATGACATTCCATTAACGAGCTCATTTAAAACTTTTTTTTTCCTCTTTAATTATATTAGCCAAATCTATGACTAAAATATAGATGGAAAAATTGCCGGGAGGAAATTGATCCATAGAAGCATAGGGCGCTTCTCCCGTCAAAATAAACGTCAAAAACTGACGCCATCTATTGACCGTCGCCGCAAACTAGCGGCCTCGGGTCGGTGACAAAGCCACAACACCAGCTTTGGCAAATTGAGAAGCGTCCACCTAGAGACCATGGTTTCGGGATAATTTGCCAAAGCTGGTGTTGTGGCTTTGTCACCGACCCGAGGCCGCTAGTTTGCGGCGACGGTCAATAGATGGCGTCAGTTTTTGACGTTTATTTTGACGGGAGAAGCGCCCTATGCTTCTATGGATCAATTTCCTCCCGGCAATTTTTCCATATATATATATATATATATAACTAAGGGTTAGGTGAATTTCGACTATGAACAAGTTACAGCAGAACTAAGAGGGAGGAGATTGAAAGAAGGAATCGATAAAACATGGTTGGATATTATAGCATACCGCTTATGTCAGGTTACACGTGCTAGGAAACTATGGGACCACAGCTGCATATAGGCAATAAGTTTTCAGTTTTAGACAGGTCCTTTTAGAGACTGGCTTAGCTGTATTTGAAACGTAGTTGTGAATCTCTGGCTCCCCTTCCAGACTCGTTACCAGTCTGCCACTACTTGGCTCACCACATAAAGCTGATCTTCCCATGACTGCTGGTGAACTTACTGCATTTACAGCCCGGGGAGTTGGCGCTCGAGAAATCCGGGGTAATTATTTCGCTTTATGGCAAGTCACAAATCCTCCCATTTACGACGGCTGGAAGGCGTTTGAGATATATCCATTACAATATCAATACAAAATTCAGAGCTACCATCTCTACAAAGTAAAGTATGTGATCTTCTAAAGCAGAATTTTTCTGGTTAGCATTTTACACATAAGACAATGTGAGACTTGTCACATCTTGACACATCATTAATGAGAGACTTCTGTGATTTGGCTTCCGGTTTAAATTATAAATAGCAACGACACGTTTCAAGGCTTTATTTTCAACTTGAGAGGGTTGTTCAAGCTATTTCGATAATATAGACAAACATATGGGGGCAATAACCTCTCATGATTTCTAATTTGGAAACTGCTGAGGCATGTTTGATAAATTCTCGAAAGGTATGCTGAAAGAGTGTAACAAAACCGAAAAGGGAATCTGCCTTTCATTTCCTGCTATTTATTCATGGCGTGATATCCATTGGAAATGTATGGAGGAGTTTGTATGTGGTTTTCTAGGATTAGCTTCAACATAACTATCCAAGCAATTTTTTTGCCAAGTATGCCAAGAAAATGATTAGGTGGAACTGATTTTTTTAATTGGTCGTTTCAACTCTGTAAATATCGAATAGCTACTCATACTAAGGTTGGTCTGAGCACTAGCTCCTTTGAAACTCCCATTACTATTCCCCGTTTAATAGTCAATTTGTGGTTGGTTGCTTCTGATAAAACGATATTGGGTGTAGTGGATTTTTCTTTTTGGACAGGGCTTTGCATCGAAGTCATAGTTCTAATCGTGTGTTTGCATGTGCGGTTGATGTGATAAAATTGTGAAGCTTGTAGATTTCAGCAGAATCTGCAGACATTGTTTACCATAAGAGCGTTTAATGAGAGAACGATTTTTAAAAAGCGTCTTTTAGGTTTGAAGGTATTCCTGAGAATCAACATATAATTTTGCATTCAATATTGCTTTATGTCGAGTTATAAAAATTTACTATATAGCTAACATTTGTGAAAACAAGTTTCAGTTAATTTGTTAAATATGCAAATATATATGTGAGCTGTGGAATTCTTGTAGAAAGAGATTCAGGGCTTGCTTAAACGTGGCGCTTATCAAGTGAAATAATTGTTTATATATATCCCATGGGTTTGGAAATGTGCGCGATCAGTGTGATATTAGATTTGATAAAAAATAGATTGTCATCTTACGGTGAGGAAATGGTAATATGGGGTCACAAGGATGTTCCTTCCCCCGTGACCTTGGCGTCCCCACCCGGCCTCCATCCGTCCTCGCATATAATTAGACACATCCAACAATCGCCTCATTATGCTACCTGTAGCATTCGAGCTGTTTCATTCCAATAATTCTTTTTTAATTAAGTGATTCAATTGAAAAAGTCTTTATTCTAAAAATTAATTGGAATATGAAATTAGGCAATTATTTTTTAAATATTTTCTCTGAGAACATAATATTTCTCTTTTTTTTATTTGCAGTAGTTTCACAAAGGCGAAGATATTTTTGTGCTGAATATCAGATACAACGAGATAGGAATTCAAAGTGCAAAGGCCGATATGGAGAGTACATTTATAACTAAATAAACAGCATGCTGCATAAACAAACGAATGTTTCGTTTTTTACTAAATATACATTCACAATTTCACAGTACGCCGTTTTTACTCAAGGAATTATAAATTTCCGCCCCCCCCCATATTCTCAAAAGAAAGGGTTTCCAGAGAGTTGGCATTTGGCGCTCTAAGATCTCTATAGCCATTAAAACGCGATTATTTCGTTATCCCCCAGTTTAAGAAGAGTTTTTATGTGCGAAATATTGGAAGAGACACAGACTTCCAGTTTTATGACATTGTTGAGTAATTCTAATGAAGGCGGTAGACTCGTGAATACACCAGAGGAATGAGACTTTATATTTAGAAAGTTCTCAGTAAACATATTAAGTGGAAAATTGTACAAAAGTGAATTTGTACTTGGATCAAGTGGATAAATTAAGAAAAAAGTGGTTAGCTTTTCTTGATTAATCAAGAAACGGTATTTGGCCAATTCTGGAATAATTCAAAATAAACGATTAGTTGATATTTATTCCGATAGATGGCGCAAGCCGTCAGCAACTTTTAGTTGCACGATCAGAAAATGCCTTTTTTCTTAAAATATCAAGTGGAGTTTTGCCACTACCCCCCCCCTGGAATTCTTTAACATCAAAACCCTACAGGGTTGATTTTTTAATATTTCTCTAGTTCTTCCAACGTATTTTTCTTAGTCCCCAACCAGCATTGTTCTAATAAAATAAGATTTATTATTATTATCATCGTAGTAGCAATGGTTCTTTTTTTGTTATAAATTAATTTGGTATTATTATCACTATCATTTTCTGACCTGAATTATGCAAATTTGTGCACTATTTGGCTAATATGAAAATTCTGATGTGTTAAAACTAGGCCAGTTATTATTTCCAGATCTAATGCAATATCCTGCTGAAATTTCAACTAGATAGGCAAATTCTATGAGGAACAATTATAGGCATATACTAAAATTGACTTATAGAGAGAGATGAATACAAAGTACTTAATTTTACACTTGAAAGTTATATCTTGTGAAAAGCTGGGTGTTTTCACATCTAAATGTGGTTACAGTAGAACTTATTTTGTAAAGGGTACCTAGTCGCAGAGTTAAAGTGTCCTTTAGGAAGAGGTGACTTCTTAAGGGAGAGTTGCTAAATAGTAATAACGGCAATTTTAATGTAGGGAATTATTTTATAAAGAAGTGTCCTCTCATGGAGGTTCTACTGTACCACTAATAGTAGAGCAATTCTCCCTCTACATGTTTTTGACAAAGAAAGAACAATTTAACAACAAGTAAACACACCAACAAGCTTTAGATACCCTCCATGTGTAAACCACCTTTGTAGAATTAAAAAACATGAGTCCAATGGAAGATTTACTTCTAATAGAGACCATGTCTTTGGATGGTCTCTCATTGCCTGTTAATCATAGCTAGGAGAATATAAAGAAAGTATAAACTCTAAGCAGCTTAAGTGTTCTATTTCTACCTGCATATATTAGGCTTAGAATGAAGGACAAGTGGTACAAAGTTGGCTATTAAGGTTTGTATTGAGCATAATTATAGCACCTAATTCTTCTAATCATTGTTTTTGTGTGCCTCTGTAAAAACCTCCCGGACCACCTCAATTGGTCAATAGGATTATATATATACATGTTCAAATAGCTGTGCTTAAAGTTAGGCAAATATTATGGCTTGTGTTTATACCAGGATAAACTTAGGTGGGTAAAGATGCCATCCATGTGTCAACACATGAGGACCTGGGTTTTGACAAATTTAAACCTTCTAGTTGATTACAAAATATACAGGAAGAATTGGCTTCCCATGATCTTCCTTCATGTGTAGTAAACAGTCTCCATGACTTCCATAGTTTAGCATTATGAGCTTGGAATATACAAGCAAAAATATAAAACTCCATTATTATACTTGTGTCAGGAAGTGATAAAAGTTTAATGTGGATATCTATATATATAAAAATCAATGTTTGTATGTTTGTTTGTTTGTATGTCCGGTATACAAATTCGCAGTAGATCACTAATTTTCAAACCAAAATTTCCATACATAGGTAAAAAAATACGGGGAAGACGATAGGCTATTTTAAAAAATATATAAATCAATTATTAAAATTATATATTCAAATTATTCTACTTAGCTCACGAACAGCACCCTCTATCAAAGATTAGATTAAATTATGCTGATGCAAACAAATAGATAATGCTAATAACAAACAATTATTTTAAAAAATCTCATCTAAATATATATCACTCGGGTAGATATGCACACAGGTCAATCCCGGGGCGAAGCCCGGGTCACCCGTCTAGTTATAGATGAAAAAATCACAAGGTAACAATGATTTATACCCACCATTTGGGTAACTCCTGGAACCTCTCATTGAAACAACAACTTAATTATAACATTACAATGCTAAGTTTTAAGTCTCAATTGTCTTAACCATAGTCATAAGGACAAAATGATGGTCGCAAGAGATGTTATAGCGAAGTTCAACTTTAACTAAGTTCAAATTTAAATTTAGAACTTCAGAATTAGGATGTTATAACCAAGTAGCTGCTATAAAAAAGGCCTATTACAAATGTAAATCCAGTGGGTTGTCCTCTGGTACTGAGATAAGTAAAGAAACCTAGACAGAAATCTGAATACAAAAGTCACATTATAAATTCAAAGTGCATCTTCAAAAATTATTTATAAATAGTAAAAAATATGGAGACTATTTTTGTAGAGGAAAACTTGTATATATATTCTGCAATCATTCATTCTAAAAAACACACATAAAAGGCAATTCTCTAAAAAAGAAGTAGGAAGAATTTGCATTACCTGATCACCATCATTTTTAACACCTTTTGTTTCCTAATAGCCAGTGTGAGCACATCACCTTGATTTTGGATAGAGGTTGCTTGCCAAGTACCATATTTCACTTTTTGGTTCAGATGTGTGAGAAGAGTGTTTCATGGGAATAATATTTACGAATTATTGAACATAGGAAAGTGTTTGTGAGTCTCAACCTTGAAAAGAATTATTTTTCTTCACTATACTGTATGCTAAAACAATTTTTAAAAAACTCACAAAAAGATATTCTTAGAAATAAATGTCCATTATTTATAAAAAATCCCTGCCTATGATTTCACTTGGATCTGCTTGAAAAATTATTCTTGTGAGTTTATAATCTAAAAAATGATTTTTTTTTTTTTTTTGCTTATCCCTAGTACACGTGGTACAGGCCATGATAAACAAGGTAGGTAGAAGTTGGCTTTTACTGTAAGTGCACCACATGTCTACACATGTGAAAAACAGTTTGACAAAAAATGAATATAAATATTACCATATTAGAAAAAAATCCTAGTCTCCCGAAAGTTTATTTTAAAAAGTGTGTTGAATTATAGTCAGTTTTAAGTAGTTAAGCTGATGGAGATTTGAAAAGAACTGAAAAAGTGTACAGAGCGAGACCTCTTTAATATTTTCAGCTGACTATTTATAATTCAACACTTTCTTTAATTCTACCAATTTTTCTAATTACAATCAGGTTATTTATCACCTTAATTTAATGATATTTAATTCAACTCCTACTTTAATTCAACTAAAAATGCTGATCCCTTAGGGTGTTGAATTAAAGAAGCAAGACTAAATAAATTATCTAAATAGATGCTAGACGCCATCTATTGACCATCGCCGCAAACTAGTGGCCTCTGGTCAGTGACAAAGCCACAACACCAGCTTTGGCAAGCTAAAAAGCGTCCACCTATAGACCATGGTTTCAGGCTAATGGCCCTCGTCAGCTTAGGGCGGACTTTATTCCATGAGTTCCACAAGGAATCTAATGGAATCTTGACAATTAGCCAAAGAGGTGTTTAGCTGGCTAAGTAGCTGGGCCAAATCTATGGCTAAAATATAGATGGAAATTTTGCCGAGAGGATATTGATCTAAAAAGACAAAGGTCACCTCTTCCGTCTAGATAGATGGTGTCTAGCTTTAATGTCTATTTTGACAGGAGAGGCGACCTTTGTCTTTTTAGATTAATATCCTCCCGGAAAAATTTCCATCTATAAATAATTATAATATAATTCTATCTATAAATAATTCCATCTATAGCTTCGCATGTGCATAGCTTCCACCTTCATTTTGTAGCCATGACCTGTTGAAGGGGGTCACCAGAATTCTGGCATTTTTGTTGAAAGAGAAGTTTTGCACACAGCAACGAATTCAACCATTCTTTTAATTTATGCAACACGATCCCGGTATATAGTGATATTAAGAACAAATATCAACGTTTAGTCCTTGAGGCTCTTGTGTCCAGCTCTGTCCCTAGTTTCAACAGAAAAATAGATCTCCCCCCCCCAATATACTGTTTTTTCTAATCTTAGTCACTGATATCCTTTTTTGCCTCTTTATTCCCTTTAGTATGCCTAGATACCTACGTTTTCTTGTTTGTCTATCCTTTCTTCCCGTGCTTTACCTATAATTCACCTTATACAAATTTCTTAGTTTATTTTTTCGCAAAATCCGTACTTTTCTCTTTAGTTTCATATGTAAATTTCTTAATTTTTAATAGATCTTAGTTAGTTTTTTATGCTAATTCACTGCATATAAATATCGGTTCTCTCTTTCTAGTCATGCATTATACCTGATGAAGGGCAGCCGATGCCCGAAAGCTTGTTGTGCGAAATAAAGAAACTTACCACGCTATTCACCTACTTCCTGTTTTAATCTATTAAGCGTGGCTATACTATGACTGTTATATTAGAAACATCCACTCTTTCTATATATAGTGGCTTTGTTTCAACACTCAAGCCTTAATGATATACCACGGCAGGTGTGTGAGTGTACATCTGTATGCCCCTATCCATACATCTGTTTTCTTACAAATAAATCTCTATTGCCATTTTGACTAAATGGTAACAAATATTTGAAACTGAGTTCATCGGTCGAGGAACTTATAAATATCTCATTGATGATGACTATATATATTCCATCTATAGTGCAACTTCTTTAATTCAACACTCCAAGGGACAGAATTATAATGTGTATATATGTATGTATGTAGTATACTATATTTCAATATACACTAGATATTTATTTGAAAAAATAGTACAAATGTAATTCTTTTCTTAATTTATAAACCTTATCCCAGTACAATATCACATTTGTTCTATTTTCACATCGTTTTGCGTTAATTTTGGCCTTAACTACCAGTTTCATGATTTTTCAGGATGTCTGAATGACCAGTTTTTTGGTTGTTGAGGTACAGCTTGCACCACGCTGACGAGGGCCAACAGCCCGAAACACGTACATGGTTAGCTTTTCTTGATTAATCAAGAATGGGTATTTGACCAATTATGGAATAATTAAAAATCAACGAATAGTTGATATTTATTCCGATAGATGGTAGAAGCCATCAGCAACTTTCAGGTGCATGATGAGGAGATGCCTTTTTTTTTTTTTTCTTTTCTAGATTTTCATATATATCATGATTATAAATAGTGTAACAGCCCCAATGCTTGGAGATAAGAAAGAAGAGAGAGGTTCTACTGTATTATTGACAGTCCAGCACAAGATGTTGGTTTTCTCTATATAATCAGTTTTTAGTTCCAGTATAAATACTACACACACAACTTTAGAAAAATATGTATAGGGAAATATTACATGCAAATGTGGGGGGTCAGTGGAAGGCTGGTTAAACCGTTTGGTTTTCGACCACTACGACCTGGGTTCGATTCCCGCATTGGACACTTTTTTCTGATTTAAAAAAAAAAAATGCTCCAATGGCCCCCGATTCTTGCAAAAGTCCAACCCCACCACCAAGTGCAAGTAATCAAACAGGGCTCTGGCACATTTGTAAGTGCAAAGTCGAACTGCTTTTCACATGTGTATACATGTGATGCGCTTACGGTAAAAGCAGTCGCTAACTACCCACCATGATTATCATGGCCACGTGTACTAGGGATAAGCAAAAATAATAATAATAAAAAAAAAACATGCAAATGTGGGAGACTTAACAACTCTATAAATATAATGCTTCCTTTTTTAAAAATAAACTTTTCCTGTTTACTAGATTTATTGTATAAAAGCATTTTTGTAAAAAGAAACAGAAATGTATTGTCACAGATTCTATCAATAGATAGCAATTGAATTTATAAAAGCATTTTTGTTTTTACAAAATACTTTTGCTTATAGAAAGTGCCATTTTTTCTCCACAAGTAGGCTTTTATATGGAAATTTTTACCACTTTGGATCATTGTATCTGAAGTATAATCTCTTTAATCTGTATTGACTCATCCATTAAAATGAGCTCTACTCATCCCCAGAAGACACCATCAACAAGCTTTACAAGCTTGATACCCTGATATGATTGAGTGGAGATAAGAAAGATATCTTTAATTCAAAACTTACTATAATTAGAATAATAGTACACAGTATATTGGCAATTCTTATGTTACAAGGGGGATCCACTTTATCATGTAAAATGATAAATCAGAGGAGCTATAACATATTGACTCACTATGATTCAACCAGTTAAAAAATAATAATAAAAATTACTACCATAAATTATTATTATTTTATGGCAACCTGCCCTGATCTTCTTTAAGATAAGGTCATGGCATTCACATCTTTCTGCTTCACAGTGCTATCACCAACTATAATTCAACCATTTTTCAAATACAAACCAAATTATCTATTTTTAATTCAACTGACTATAATTCACCAACACACTAACTAATTCAACTGGAATCATCTATCCTTTGTGTTGTGGGGCTTAACTGTATATATAAATTTGTTGTATATTTTCCTTGTAGCAAAACCTGCCAAATATCCTTTTTTATTAATTGATGATGGTTGAGTTATACCATTAAAAATTATAAAAAATATATATCTATATAGGTATACAATAAACCAACAATTGGAATATCCATAGGAGTCCAATAAACCAACAATCTGAATATCCATAGGAGTCCAATAAACCAACAATTAGAATATCTAGAGTTACCCAGTAAACTAAGTATTAGAATATCCAGAGTTGACCAATATATATATATTTTTTTTTACTTATCCTTTTAGTCTAAATTAGACAAGATCTTGGAGGTCGTGCTCATAAAGAAGCTCAAGAACTCTTCTTGGTTCTCTGTACAGGGATCCTTTGACCTTTCAAATGCAATTTAATATATGTTGGGGAGTGGCCTCTTCGGTTTTGCACCTAGTGCACATGGGGAAGCTTTTGACTCCCTCTTTATAGACTAGAGGGTGCAGGTGACCAGATTTCCATCTGGCCAACTGTGTCGATTCCCTTCTGTTTAGTTGGAGGGTCTGTTTTTTTGGGGTTTTCTATTTGGTACCAAGAATGATGGAAACTATCTCTATGGTTCCTTATCAGTTGTAGTTTCAGTTTGTTAATATGGTCCCTTGCTGAAAGGTAGGTCTCGGAGTGCATCGCATCAGGATGTCCAGCTGCTCCTTCCTTTGCCAATCTGTCGGCCTCCTCATTTCCAGGGACTCCCACATGTGATGGAATCCATTGTAGACTTATTTTGGTATTTTTATTCAGTTTGTTGATTTCTGCAGCAATGTTTTTGAGGAGTCTATCTTGTGAATAGTAGCAGTTTTTAATTGCAAAGATGGCGGCTTTTGAATCTGTATGAATTATTGTGTTTTTAGTCTCATTTTTCTCTACAAGTTTTAGAGCTTGTAGTATGGCTGTTAGTTCGGATCTGAAAACTGACAAGTTCTTTGGGTTTTTGATTCTTTTTTTATTTCCATACTATCTTTAAGGATGAGAACTCCACTGCCAGAGGAGCCATTCTCATAAAGTATTAGAATATCCAGAGTTGACCAATATATAAACCACAACAATTAGAATATCCATAGATGTCCAATGAACCAACAATCATGTTAGCAATCCAGAAGCACAATGTCCAAATGATATTTTTAAAAGCTATGCAAGGATCAAACGAGGTACTTGAAAAATTGTAATTGGTTATGAGGTGAACCACATCAATAAACCACCTCAGTTTAAAGAGCAATGGAAGGAGGAAAAAAAACTTGGCAAATGCAAATACAATGGGTAATTATGTGACGTCCATTGCAAGGAAATTAAAGGTCAGGATTAAAGGTCGGTTGCTACACCTGGCCAGGTGCCATAGGCAGATTTGTCCGTAGAAATAATCACCTAGGAAATGTCAAACAAGTTATTGCCCTCTCTTGCAGCATTTAGCTGCCGACTGTAAATAAACCATTATGTCTTTTACCTCACAAGTCTTGAAGTTCATTCATCAACTCTTGATTGTATTCACACACCTAACTTGAACAAATTTGCTTCCAGTCAGTATGTAAAGTATGCAGAGTAGGCAGGGAGTAGCAAAATTTATAAAATTGAACAGTTTTATCATCTGCCGGGCTAGGCTAGCTTATCAACTGACCACAGCAGGGCTCTGCTGACAAATTATTTATATTTGAGTGGTTATTTATAGCTAAACCTGGTAAGTTCTACTGGCAAACTGAATCATTTTTATTTCTGACAATTAAAATAGTATCATTTAAAAGCATATCATAATGATATACCTCCTATACATACAAATGTAAAATTTCCATTATGCCTAACCAAATTTTTCATGAATTTTATATCTTGAACTTAAAAACTGATGATGATATAACTTATACAATGTTTTAATTATAATAATGTAATGAATATATATATATATATATTTTTTTTTTTGCTTATCCCTAGTACACGTGGTACAGGCCATGATAATCATGGTGGGTAGTTAGCGACTGCTTTTTACTGTAAGCGCACCACATGTCTACACATGTGAAAGCAGTTCGACTTTGCACTTACAAATGTGCCAGAGCCCCGTTTGGTTACTTGCACTCGCTGGTGGGGTTGGACTTTTGCAAGAATCGGGGGGCCATTGGAGCATTTTTTTTTTTTTTAAACAGAAAAAAGTGTCCAATGCGGGGATCGAACCCGGGTCGTAGTGGTCGTAAACCAAACGGTTTAACCAGCCTTCCACCGACCCCCCTGTAATGAATATAAAACCTTAAAACATGGTGACACTTCTGAATCTAAACACTCAGCGAGTTCGCACAACACTTGCCCAGCGAGCTAGTACATGTATTCCACCGACCAATCATTAGTAGAAACTGTATCTTACACTGGCTCTCTCGTCAGTGTAAGTCAAAAGACGGCCCTCCGCTCAAACAACAGCTGAATATAAGTGAACAGCGCATGTGTCACCTAGGGGATGTTAGGAAGAAGAAAAGGGCCAACAGCAGGAGAATAACCTACAGATTCCACATACATACAGTATATAGATATAAACATTAAGGCATATATTTAGAGTAAGGGTGGAGTGCTCTTAAGATACTTAAAGATCTAAATAAAGGTTATTAATTATTTTTAATAGCAACTATTTTTTAAAAAGAATTTGAAGATAGGAAAAAAGGTTACAAAGGTTCAAAAGTACTTAATATGAAAGTTGTGTACTTTTACCAAGAATATTTAATTTAACCTCTCTCTCTTTCTCTTTTTACAAGAAATAATTAGTTTAGAAATCCCATTTGTTCAGTTAAACACACAAGAAATACTGAACCTAGAGATAAGCCATCTAAACTCTAATTGCTAAAATTCAGTTTTAAATGGTAGCAAATCATGTTGTACCTTTTAAGATGATAAAGGTATATAAAATTATAGATTAGAGAGGTTATCAAGGCTAATCTAAATATAATAAACTAGACGAATGGCCCGGGCAACGCCCGGGTTTTACCCGAGTGCGTATATATTTTAAAAACGTTTTAATTCAAATACTATTCGTTACAATTATAAATTGGCGCCGTGGATGTCACTCTTGTGAAACGTCCCGTTCCAAACTGTGTGTTTTTAAAATGTTTTAATTAAAATACTATTCGTTACAATTATAAATTGGCGCCGTGGATGTTTTTCTTGTGAAACGTCCCGCCCCAAACTGTGTATGTCTTGAAAATATAAAAATAAAAATGTGAATTTTTATAAAGATTTCATCATGTCGATTTTTTTTTTGCATTTATATATTAACTTTATGAACGGAAAAATATGTCCAGGGTAGCCTAGTGGTCATGGCATCTGCCCGGTAAGCGGAAGGCCGTGGGTTCGATTCCCATCCCTGGACACTTTTTTTATTTTATCCATTCTGACCAAAATCTATCCGTGAACTTCACACAGACAGAATAAGGCAATTATATAAGTAGATTGTCATTTCAGTTATTGCCTTGTTACCATCTTCAGACAAAAGTACTGAATGAGAAGAAAATTATGTATGTAACTACTGGAACATACGAAACAAACCGTCACTAACTGGCTGAATGAGAGAATATGGTGTTACAGGCTACTAAGCAAAGAAATGAATGAGAAAAATATAGCACATGTTTTCAAATAGTTGATACTGTTATCAGTTATGTAAACAAGAATAGAAAATAGAGAGTACTGATAAGAATTATATAAATAATTTTTAAAGAATCCTAAGATATTATTTGTAAAAGTATAAGAAAAACAATAAAAAAATATATTGTTGTTGTTGTCGTGTCCAAAGAAGAGTCTCAGATGTCTCCATGCATCTCCATCACAGCAGCAGCAATATCCACTATCTTGGGTGTGTAAAGCTGCTGCTCTGGGTCTAAGTCAATTCGAAAAATATATATTAAATAATAAAATACAGTAGAACCTCTCTATAATGGTAGTAATGAAAACTGTCCATTGTAGAGAGGTGTGCTCTAGCAAGAGTGTCCTCACACAATCTAATGTATTTAGATTTTTCTAGAAGAATACTCAATATCAAATGGATAAATAGGGTGACAATCATCGTGGAGGGATGCACCTTGGATAATGAAGAGAGAAGTAGACCAAGGAAGGATTGGTTTGATAACCTAATGGTCAGGAATTGGAAGCTATGAAGAACAGGGTGAAGTCTTCTTCTTCTTTCTTATCTTGAAGAAGAAGACTTCACCCTGTTCTTCATAGCTTCCAATTCCTGACCATTAGGTTATCAAACCAATCCTTCCTTGGTCTACTTCTCTCTTCATTATCCAAGGTGCATCCCTCCACGATGATTGTCATCAGGGTGAAGTGACATTCCACAATGGCTGCTGACTTCTGTACCAAAGATGGCACCAATGTTGAGACCTCTAAATTCTGGCTTTAAATTTCAACTCTGTAATGTATTTTTATCTTTGAAGATGAATTTTAAACCCAAGAATTTTGACACTTTCCCTTCTCCTAAATAGGAATCTTAGAAATTCCATAGATTTTTGCAGTTATATATATTTTCCTAAAATAATAATCAATACATTTCTAGTTGCCTTTGGTCTGAAGATTAATTTGGCGAAAGCGCTAAGAAGGTTCGCCACTGATAAGCCGAGTCCTCTCATTTAATAACTGTAGAGATAAAAAGAAACACATTGCTGAAAATTAATTGTCACAGATTTTATCTATAGATAGCAATTAAATTGATAAACATTTATAGTTATCAACAACATTTAGGTGGCATTTGATGGCACATTTGGGAAAAATTATAACTGTGACAAAAAAAAAAGAGCAACATTTATTTAATGTTGCCAAATGTGGATTACAAAAAAAGTGATTTGAAAGCATTAATAAAATAACTAGCGATAAACCCCCAGAAAAAAAAACAATACGCAAAATGCAACAATATGCAACAGCAATAAAAAAAATCTGCATATATAGTATAAATGATATCTTCAGTCAAAACTTCTTTGGGATAGATGGAGAGAAGAAAATTCCACACACAGCAGAAGAAAGAATAATATTTTTGAAAACTGCAGACAGTAATTTTTGTTTTCTCCAATGTGTAAAATGTCAATGTTTAGAATGCCATTAAATTGCTAAAATCCAGTCAAAACTTCTTTGAGAAAGAAGAGAGGTTTTAAATAAAAAAACTTAAAAACTACAGATGGCACATTATTTTCTCCAAGGTGTAAAAAGTTGGTGTGTATAATGGCCCTAAATTGTTGAAATAACATAAATCTACCAAATCAAATGTTAGACCATTATGTGTCAAAATTACCCCTCCCAGACTATCCTCAACCTTGACAGAACAAAAGGTTTCATAACCTGAATTGACCCAGAGAGATGACCAGGGAGTGAGGAAGGAAATTTCAAAAATAGACAATCAATGAAGGCCTTCCATTGCTAATTAGTTTCTATAATTTTGCAATTAGTCGGCCACATTAATTAGTTTGTTAAAATAAGGGTGGCCAAAGAAGGGTCCTTTTTAATTACTTTTGACCAGTATGACTGGTCTACAATTCAAATATCCATAGCAATGTTTAAAAAAAAAGGCACTAAAAATTTTTTTTTTTTTGTCATTGAGTAAAAGATTTCAACATATCAAACACCGTTTTGTGATTAAACTTCTCTAGGTTTTTCCCCCTTCTATTTAATCCTTATTATTTTTTATCTCTTGCTGTGGTGTTCCAGTTGGTGCCTTGGTTTTACAGGTGGCATATCTCAGAGAACTCTGCCTTAGCCATCTCTGAATGTGACAATGCTATCGTATGATAGAGGAATGTCACACTTTCACAGAGGCTACTCACGCACATAACCCACAGTTATAGGAAAGAAACTGAACACCAGAACAGTGAGCAATTCACATGTAACATAATGCTCCTTTCACTCATTTGTTTTATGAAGACCACGACTGCTCCAGTTGTAGTGGTGACATGTAATTAAAGTTGGACTTTACATCGAACTCTGGTTCCAAGTCCAAATATAAAAGGAGATGTGGGGAGCAGAAACAACTTGCTAAATAACCAGCTGATAGTACCCTGCAAGGGTTCCTGATCCAGGAGCTGCATCTGTATGCCAAGCTAGGAGCCATGGAATATGGGGTGTATCCCTCATGTCAGAGGCAGATATTGGAGCCATGTTGGCATGTTACTAAAGGAGTGCTCCCAATCCTAACAAGATACACTTTACTTCTCTCAATCATAAAAGCTTAAGCTCCACAAACTTAATACCTTTATACGAGCAGAGATAAGGAACTTTGAAGAGCATTTCTTTAAAAGAAGCAAAGATCTGTCTCCAGCCTACCTCCCCAGTATCTATCCCCTACAACTCCACAGAATACCAACAGATAACACATCCAAGATTTAACCACAACTGAATCTCAAAAATCATAAATAGGGCATAAAGCGCTGTAACTTGAAATTTATAATTCTACAAAATTTCCATAAATATATGTATGTATAACATTAATATCCATTTTTGAAATATTGACAGATCCATGCAAAGGTCAATAAGGCAAAAAATGTAGCAACACCTAAGGTAACAAGACCAAATAAATAAACTGTATATGGAGTGCCAATAACAGAATTGCTATCCTCTTCAAACAAAATGACTGAATGATTCGATACTTTTAGATTCCGTACTTTTGTTTGAAAACCATTACTGAAATGTCCTATATCATTTATTTATTTGGAATTAGTCTTGTTATGTTATATTTATAAACTTTCTGTTTCTTTTCAGAAAAAAAAAAAGAATCTGAAACTTTGAGCATTAAATATAAGAAACATTTAGTTCAGTAATTCTAAACTGCTAGTCTGAGGGTCAACTGAACCGGTCTTCTGAGATTTTTACCACTATAAACACAAGGTAACAAATAAATAAATATTTTTATAAACATTTCTTTAAATTTGATCTTATTACCTCGTGTTTCTAATCTATAATCTAAATTATACTTTATCATAGTCCACTATAAAAAAAAGTATTCAAAAATAACAATAATAAAAATGTACGATATTTTTTACATTAACATCTTGATTTTAGGATATAGGGAGATAAAATACATAAAGTAGTTTCTTAATACCTAAAGAAAAAAAAAATTGTCGGCAAGATTTTTGTTTGGAAATTTTAATGGTCGAAGAACCAAAAAAAAAAAAAGGTTTGATAAACGCTGATCTAGAGAATATTAAAAATGACTATGTGAATGCTTCTTTTGGAAGGCATGCAATTAGCAAGGTCTACATGCTACAACTGGCTGTGGATACAATGGCAGATGGACAGCAATGAAGGTGAATGTAATCAAGTGCCAAGTAAGTTGTGTGGCCTTGATCTCTACCTTTAAATATACCTTTTTTATCTCTTCTCACCTAAAATAGCATCATGTAATGTCAAATTGTCAGTTAGTATTTTAAAATGATAATATTGAAAACACAAGGTAATAAGAACAAATCTAAATAAATAATTAGTGTCTGATGTTTCAGTAACAGCATTGTTAACATCTTCTGACAAAAGTACTGTAAATAGTACCTTGTATTTATAATCTATAATCCAAATTGTGTCTTATCATGATAATATTGGAAGATAACAATCATAACATAACAAAGTACTAATATTCATTTAGAAAGATGATACCTGAATTAAATGATGTAAGTTATAGAAATAATTTTAAAATACAGAGGTAACATACATTAAATATTTGGTAAAATTTTCAATTTATACTTAAGTAGTTCCTTTTTTAAAATAGGTATGACAGATGTGTTTTATAGATATTTATAAAAATGCTTATATACCAAAATACTAAATTTGGGAACCAAAAGATGCAACTATACATTTTTGCCAACACACTAAGAATATTTCAGAACACAATCTATACTGAAAAAATATGTTAAAATATAAAGCTATATAATAGATAGGGTTGAGTGTATACATATATATTTAAATACAAATTATCTTTAATTGGATGTTTTACTAGAATATGTGGACTTAAAAATTAAGTGTTACTCAGAATGTAAACACAACAAAAGGGTTACACCGAGTAAGGTCGAATGTTTTATATTTTAAAAAAATGGTACTTACTTGATATCTCGGCGGATGGTACCGTAGAAGACAACTTGGAATTTCCAGCCGCCGGCAAGGAGATAGCACCCAAAGGCAATTAGGAAGGAAAGCCACAGGGATAGACCCACCGAAAAGTAAAATATTGAAAATAGTATCCAATAAAAAACGCAGTGTGGGCCAAACAATCCAGAAAGGTTTAGGTTGTGTATAAAGGCCGCCATTCGCTTTCTGAGACGACGTATAAGTCTAGTGAAGGGAGAGGGTTTGATATGTCCCATCCAAAGGTAAAAGGTAAACACTAAAACCGCAGCAATGGTGTTATAGGGCACCAACACGTGTGGAAGCGCGGCGCCCCTGGTGGCTAAAAATTGAACTACCATTCTATTTAATGAGGTTACCCTAACGTTTGACATTTGTAATTTCAAATATTTCTATTTCTTTATTTTTATATATAAGTACGTTTTAATATAAAATTTTCATATTTGTTTATATAATTACTTTTTTTTATTTCGTTGAATTTTGGCACTTTTTAAAATTATTTTTTGTGTGTTTGAATTTCGTTCATTTACACACAATGTTTCGATTTGTATGTTACATGTCTTATAAAGACAAACTAATTTCTCAAGTTTAAAGACCTCATTTAAAATATTTCAAAGCAATAAGGAAGATGTCAAACTGAGACTTGATGGCAAATTAAATTGTAATGTAAGCGCAAAATGAGGAAATGTCAAATAAAATAGTTCGTTGAAATTGATGCAGGAAATAGTGAAGTTAATGTATACACATAAGGGGTTTAATTATTGTTTTAGGTGCGCTGACTTTTTACTGGCGGAAGAGGAAGGACATTTCGAATAAAAACTTTGATTTGATACAAATTGGAATGGTTTAAACGTACTCTACGTGCCTTTTCACACCGTTATAAAATAGTCAAAGCTCAAAATATATGTACATTGAAAATAAATATTTATTTAGTATCACTTTCACAATCCTCCCCCTTTGATACTATAAATGTCACTTTCAGTTTTTTTTTTTTCTTCTTCTTCTTCTCATTTTCAGAATAAATAGAAATATTGTGAGAGATAAATAAGGAAAATGTGGAATGATAAGCGTATATTTTTCGCTTTTTTATTTTGCTTTATAGCTGAGACCCTCTGAGACCGAGGGTTATGAGGGCGCTCTGCCATCTAAAAAAAAGCGCTCATGTTAGTGGTCAAGATATGCCTAATTTGTTTTTAATATTTTATATTGCGACTCTATATATTTCATTCAAAAATTTGCAAAGCACTTTTGGATGCGATTTTGTATTCATCTTTATGTGCCCATTTTTATATATATGACATACAACTTTTTTAAAATAATAAATTTGATGTTATATTTTAAAGCTAAGTTGAACGATGAACAACAAAGTCATTTTTCTATTTTAAAAAAGTCAAAAGACTTTTTAGACACACAATGAGTACTATTTTACACTCTATATATACATATATGTAAATATATTTTTTGAGTGCCACTCAAATTTCTAATCATAATGAAGAGGCCTTTGTTTTGTAAATTTATCCCACCCAATAATCTTCTGCCAGCCATCATTACAAAACTCTGTGAGAGCCATCTTAAAAATTTTCTTAGAAATCTCTACAAGACTTAATTCCAACCCTCAAAAGAACAATCTTCGGATGTTGGAGAGTTTGGAACGCCCAAGAAGTCTAGCGATGAAGCTGGGTTGACCAGGAAGAATAAGAGAATGATTTCGAGAAGAGTCCGTTGTTCTACGTACTCCATCAAGCTACGTCCAAGATCCACAAGTACGTATTGTGTAACAAAACGTGTTGTCGCCAAAGACTGCAATATCAACAAGATATACGCTGTTCTTAATAAAAAGGAGCTATATGACACATTATTTATAAGTTCTATCTCTGTATTATTTTCAACAGTGCTTTGTAATCCTCTATTATATCAATAAAAGGTGTTGTTGCCAAGATAATGAAAGGTGTGAACATATTGTGGATTATTAAGGTATCAAGCTTCCAGGAATAAGTTTCTTTTTTAAAATTTTATTCACAAATCTCTCTAGCTTTCGGGCACAGAATCCATTCTACGGGAGATAAACACGATACATTGAATTAAGCTATTTCGCTTTATACGTTAGAATATGCAAAATAAAGAAATGTACAATGTGTAAACTAGAGAAGCGAGAGAGTTCTGACACGATAATTAGGCAATCTTAAAAACATATTATCATATAAGAATTCTAACATATAGATAACTTAGGTTTCTGGAGAGCGAATACGTATTCTTTTTATATACTCCTTATTATTTTTTTTTTCATGAAAGGTACACTGGGTTAGGCCGTTTTTCAGCGAAGCGTTTCTACAATTGTGAAATGGAATATTTTAGCAACACCATGTCTAGGATTCTCTCAGTTGTTTCCACAATTGGATTTCCCATAGTATTTGTCTCAAACACGGAGGCCTTTCCCTAGGGGCGATCTTCTTCAAGTTCTAAGATTTTTAAATATTTATCGGGAGAATTATTTTTCATACTTGAAGTTGACAATGAAGGTATTCAAGTGAATCCTAATTCCCCCTACCATGTTTCATAGTTACAGGCGCTAGTTTAACCCGATGTTAAAATTTTTTAGGTAGTTAGAATAATAACTTCATCTTATTCTTGAAAAGAGAGGCCAACAAATTTTTACCCCTCATGAGATTTTTAAAATAAGAATTTGATTTAATTTTATATTTTCAATAGAAGTGATTTCTGGATGGTTTTGAAGAAATTTTATAGACAATTTGAAGAGAGACACATACACGGAATACATTAAAATTCGAATAATGTGAAATAGACCAGTTTTCCTATCTCAAAACTCAGCGGCACACTTGGATGATGCTTGAAAGATAAAATTAAAAATCAAAGCAAAATTAAACTGGTTTATTTGTTATCATCAAATCAGACGCGATATCCTCACAAGGGATGCTTGCGTCAAGCAACAACACTAAATTCACAGACTATTTTACATAAACAATTGGTGAATTACAAGGTTTGAGTAGAAGTTTAAAGAAGAAAAGAAAGGACATTAAAATCATGCTTGATTCCACATCCCACCTAGGAACAACCAATGAAATAAATACAAATATATATATACATAGATTAGCAATTACGGTTTTTTAACCAATAGAGATATTCATAGATATATTTACAGAATTTTCTCAATTTTAAATATGATTCCTTACTATTTATAAACATAAAAAGATCCTTGTATTCAATATCTTCCCGATTTCTGTAGTTCTGGAAGATTATAATCCAATAAGCAGGTGACTGGAATCCTGCCTTCTCTCTCCACACCCTGGATCGTCTATAGCTCCTATTCGGAACTAAATTAAATTAAATAGGTTCATTAGTTAATTTTATTAGTTTATATATTTAAATAGTTTATACACCAAAAGTGACACCTTTTCCTTTATAATTCCATTATAACAATGGTTTATCACCTCACACACTATAGAACGTAATGGGAGAGATAAAGAATGAGCCATACAGGTTGTTTTTTGTTAGAATTTGTCAAAACTAGTGTTATGCCTCATTGTTTATCACCATCGTTCTGTTCTGGGGTGATAAACCAAATACATTGTTTTGATGCATTTATATATATAAAGCCATATAGAATTATAATCGATGAGATATTTCAGTATCAGCTTTAGAGAGATTCTAAAAGTTGCGGTACGCCATCTCCTGGCATTCCAGTCTGCACATCGCGGAGAACTGAAATAGATAACTTGAGGGTTAGCCCAACAAGCGATTTTTTTTAGCGTAAGACTTAGAGAGTTATAATAACTGGAGAATTTCCCTTTCTACAATTGGTCAGGGATAATCGAGAGGGGGGCAACGTAGTATTTTTTTATAGAAAAAAAACCCAATCCGGGATTCGATCCTGGGTCGTAGCGGTCGAAAACCAACGGTTTAAACCACTGGTCCACCCTATGAATTTTGTCTATCACCCCAGTACAAAAGGTAAAGGAGGTGATAAAGAGCCACAATGCCAGCCACCCCTGTACTGATGAGGACTAAAGCCCGAAACCATGGTATACCAATTGGATTTTGTCGGAATTTGCCAAAAATGGTGTTGCAGCTCATTCATTCTATATCACCACTTTTACGTTTTGTTTTGGGGTGATAAATCAATTGCATTGTTGTTGGTACATCAATACCATTCTCCCACAAGATTATGTTGTTGGTACATCAATACCATTTTCCCACAACATTATGTTGTTGGTACATCGATACCATTCTCCCACAACATTATCTTGTTGGTACATCAATACATTCCCCCACAACGTTATGTTGTTGGTACATCAATACCATTCTTCCACAACATTATGTTGTTGGTACATCAATACCATTCTTCCACAACATTATGTTTCTGGTACATCAATAACATTCTCCCACAACATTATGTTGTTGGTACATCAATACCATTCTCCCACAACATTATGTTGTTGGTACATCAATACCATTCTCCCACAACATTATGTTGTTGGTACATCAATACCATTCTCCCACAACATTATGTTGTTGGTACATCAATACCATTCTCCCACAACATTATGTTGTTGGTACATCAATACCATTATCCCACAACATTATCTTGTTGGTACATCAATACCATTCTCCCACAACATTATGTTGCTGGTACATCAATACCATTCTCCCACAACATTATGTTGTTGGTACATCAATACCATTCTCCCACAACATTATGTTGTTGGTACATCAATACCATTCTCCCACAACATTATGTTGTTGGTACATCAATACCATTCTCCCACAACATTATGTTGTTGGTACATCAATACCATTCTCCCACAACATTATGTTGTTGGTACATCAATACCATTCTCCCACAACATTATGTTGTTGGTACATCAATACCATTCTCCCACAACATTATCTTGTTTGTACATCAATACCATTCTCCCACAACATTATGTTGTTGGTACATCAATACCATTCTCCCACAACATTATCTTGTTGGTACACCAATACCATTCTCCCACAACATCATGTTGTATTGACCTACCACTTCACCAGCTTAAACACATTCTTGGATCCATTTCATAACTCTTCTTGTAGGATGTTGTGAACGCAACCCTGTACTGATAGGGGCCAGTCCGAAACCATGGTATACCGGTTGCATTCCAGAGTTTTATCGTAACAAATTGAGAATTTCAATATGTCGTTGGACCCCCAAATGGCCTGGATGCAGGCTGCCACCCAGCGTGTCATGGACTGATAGAGATTCCGGATGGTGTGCCGCGGGATTTCTTGCCAAATTGTCTCCAACTGTCAGGCTAAATAGTAAAAATTCCGGGATGGTTGCAATCGCCTTCCCATCACGTCCCAGGTGTGTTCTATGGCTGAGAAATCGGGCAACCTTGCTGGAAACGGAAGAGTTCGGCAAGATTGAAGACAATCCATAGTAACACGTGTCGTGTGTGGCCGTGGATTATCTTGTTGAAAGTAAACCCGGGGTGATGAGAGAAATGGCAACAAAACAGGCCGTAGAATGTCATCTACGTGTCATCAGGGTGTAAGGAATGACGACCAATGTGTGTGTAGGGTTATATTTATTAAATCTATTTCCCTTATCAATAAAGGATCGACTTAGATTCCACGGGACATACGATTTAATAATATATCGTCCAAAATTTACCAAATTATTTCTAATTGATATGTGGCAGGCACACTTTTAAACGAAAACCCGGTGTAAATTTGCGAGAACAAAACTAACTCAAAATCTACTCAGATCGGTAGGTTTCACGTTTTTTAAATGGAAGACAGGTATCCATTATTTAGCATCATATTTTCCTCCTTCATAATTACTCAATTGATTTTTTTATCGGATTATATATGTATCTCTAGTTGATTTTTTGAAACATATAATCGCGACATAGTATTTCTCCTCTCTCTCTCTCTCTCTACATGTAATATAAAATATATTTCTATATATAACCACTAGACGGGTGACCCGGGCTTCGCCCGGGATTGACCCGTGTGCATATCTACCCGAGTGATATATATTTAAATAAGATATTTTTTTATAATTGTTTGTTATTAGCATTATCTATTTGTTTGCATCAGCATAATTTAATCTAATCTTTGATAGAGGGCGCTGTTCGTGAGCTGAGTAGAATAATTTGAATATATAGTTTTAATAATTGATTTATGTATTTTTTAATATAGCCTATCGTCTTCCCCGTATTTTTTACCTATGTATGGAAATTTTGGTTTGAATTAGTGAACTACTGCGAATTTGTATACCGGACATATACAAACAAACAAACATACAAACATTGATTTTTATATATATAGAAGATATAACACATTTCACGTTATCAAAAGTTTTTAACTTAATTCACTATATAAAAAGTCTCTAGCTAATAATTCCTCAATGAATTTTTTTTAACACTAAAACATTATGACGTTCAACTTTGATTTCCAGACTTAAGTCTGGTCATCTACAGACAATGACTTTCCAGAATGGTTGCAAGGTTTTCCCACTATGTACTAAGTGCAATTCTCAGCCTGCAACCCCAAGACATATTATTGACTGTATTGACTCATCCATTGATGAGCTCTACTCTTCCCCGGCAGACACCATCAAAAATCTCAAGCTTTACAAGCTTGATACCTTAGTGTGATTGAGAGGAGATAAGAAAGAAGAAGAATATGACATTTAACGAACGGATCTAGAACGCTGTCAGTCTTAAATCGTATTAAAGTTTTACTTTAACAAACCTAAATGATGAAATCTTTTGAAAATATAACGTCTCTTTCTCATAACACTTTGAACTTTATGTAGATTGACGCTAAGAATTTGTTTATCAAAAACAAAAAAAAAAGCCTTTATTAAGGACACTCGTCCCATACTGGATTCTCCCAGATGGGTAAACATAGCAGTTATCCGCAGAAAGTGGAGATTAAGATCGACCTTTCTTCAAGTTGTATCTATCATCTGTGTTGCGCCTGTTGTCTGTGCTGTTTTCCAGAATTTGTGAAAAGCTAAGGCATTGGGTTTGATTTTTCATTAGTTTTGCCATTAGAACATATGGCGAATTGTTTTCTTAACCAATCTTTTGGCGGATAATTTCTCTCTCCTCCTCCAGTGCCTGACAATAAAATGTGTATTGTGGAAAGTCCTGGCTAAATTCGCTATTGCACAGAGTGCACTTTAAGTTCTTAATTACGTTTTATTATTGCAATCTAATTATGTTTAAATAGTGAAAAAAAAAAATCCTCACTTGGGAAACGCATCGCTTTAGTGATTGTAAAATTATCGTTGAATAAAAATCAGTAGTTGATGTATATAAATTGGTTTTAGTAAAAAAGTTATTATATTTCACATTATATATTATCTAACTATTTTCTCAACAAATCAGATAAATTCTTCCTTTCTACACATCCACTTTTCAATTTTTGATCTTTAGTTCGAAATTTATTAAATGTTTTTCATATCTTTTTGAGCGTTTTTTTTTTCACTTACTCACTCACGATGACAATGCAATTCTTTCGAACACCTTTTTTAATTGGTTCATTTTAAAATAATAGAACGAAGGCCCTCATTCTATTAAAATATGTTTAATTACTAGACTTGGGTCAGAATTCATTTTAAAAAATAAATGTGAAATTTGTAAAAAAATGTTAATATATCTATTCATATATTTATTATTAAAATATAAAATATTTGAAAAGATTAATAAATGATAAGACTAATTTTTATATTGACCCTACCGTTTTGCTTCTATTTGCTTAATTTTTGGATTTCGTCCTGAAAAGGTCATAAATAGTCGCTCAAAAAATCTAGCCTTAACTGTTAACAGACTCCAGGTTGAAATTATGCTAACCGCGACACCCTCTCACACAGACAGATATCTTATTTATGTGGATTTTACATTACTCTATATCATTTCACTCGAATGTGAAGGGGAGAAGTCCGACCACACCTCCCTACGGTCCCTCCTGGACCCTTGGAATATTCGACCAAATTCTAGTCCGTTTCCAAGGTGACTAACGTAGCAACGGCACCGATTTTGCAATGAAGAGCAAAACTAGCAGCAGTTTTACACACCCAAGATAGAGGACATTGCAACTGCTGAGATAGAGATGCATGGAGACATCTGAGGCTCTTCATTGGACACAACAACAACAACAACTCGAATGTTGCTTATGTTTTACTTCGATTGCATTTAAATTTACATAGATTTTACTTCGCTTGGATATGATTTGATTTTTCAAAATTCAAATTTTACTTTATTCGGGTTTTACTTTTCTTGGAATTTACTTGAGTTTTACCTAACATGGATTGTACAATTTGTACTTCACGTATATTTGTTAAAGAAGCATTCGGGATTAATAGTTGTATTTCTTATATATCTTATTGCCATATAATTAACTTTACCTCATTTTATTATATGTTATTGTCGCGTATATCAGCCTAAAAAAAGCTACAACCTCCGCCAATAGATGGCGCTTTAGCCTATTTCTAGTCTAGGACTAGTGTGGGGGTTGCCTAATGCTGTGGTCCTGTTTCCTGGGACTAAAAGTTGTAAATATTTATTTATATTGGCTCTAGGATGTAAATAGCTGTAAATATCCGTTAATTGATATTTGAGTTCTTATGTAATGTGCATTAAGGATGACACTAAAACAAGGAGTGTTAGCAGACTTGTTGCCGGTTGCGACTCTCTCGCCAACATCACAGTTGTTACTCTTCTGGTAAGTCTCTCGTGTCCCCTACCCACCAGTGGTAAGGCCGAGAGATACTACCAGAGGGAAAGGAGATCCACTTGAGTAGTGGTTCTCAAGGAGTCTTCGGGCTGTCTGCAGGGTAGGGCTGCAGAGCCAGGGTAGGTGATCCACGACGAAGGAAGCGGCGTCGTCGCGAAGAACCGGAGGGGACACGCGCGACAGTATTCTACCTGGATATTTTACTTAGCTTGGTTCTTATTTCATTTGAGTGTTGTTTTACTATTATTATATCGGATTTTAATTAATTTTATTCTAGTTTACTCAGTGTGTGTGTTACTTCACTTGAGAACTATACTTTACTTAAATTTTGCATGAATTGAACTTTACTCTACTTGCATTGTAAACTTTTTTAAAATTCAAATTCTATTATTTTTTACTTTATTTTACTGCACTTAGATTTCATTTTAAACAATTTAAATTTGGAATTTATATCACTTCTATTTTTTTCTTCATTCGAATATTATCTTGTATTTGGTCTTATGGTTCTATTCTCTTGATTTTTTTTTTATCTTACTTTAAATTTAATTAGAGCGGTTTTCAATTAATTAGTCCTTTATTAAGACCTTCACTTCTCCTGAGAGATGAAAGAGAGCGAAATAAGTTCTTCTATATGGGAAATATGTACATCTAAAACTACAAATATTTTGATAGAATATTGACATGTGGAAAATTAGGAAGAACAAACTTCAGGATGACACAGACATTTATTTTAGACAAGAACAAACTATGAATTATAAAAAAAAAAAGATAAGCAATTGAGGGAAGTTTACAGAGTAGCAAAATATAAACATCAAAAAGGATACTCTGATAATAAAATAATAAATACCTTTTGCTACAATATTATATGCATATTATTCTGCTCTCTTTTTTTTTATAGATTCTCTTAAATTTATTAAGCGCTTTTTCACATATTTTCTTTTAACCTGTAATGAGATAACATATATAATTATATTTCATACATTATTATTTGAGTGTGTGTGCTATTTTCTGATACATATATAAAGGATGCGGTAGTTATTTTTGAAAAAAAAATGTCCATGGGAAAAAATGAATAGACAAAAAAAAGAGCATTTATTACATATTAAAGTTTTATATAAATGAACAACTAAAGGACGACATTATTCAATGAACCCGCCATCAGCGGCATAACAGCTTCTATACGTTGTCGAAACTGACTGCAGGCAGTAATGAGATGGGTCTTGGGAATGTTTGCCCTTGCATCACTATAGCAGCGCTGAGAGCTACAACAGTGTTGTGGGAATGACTATTGGAGTCCCTCTTAACTACGCCCCACACATAATAGTCCAGCGGATTGACATCTGGTGAGCTGGGGGCTAAACGTTAGGTAAGACATTGATGATATTCTTGTCTGAGTAAAAACAGATCATTCCTGGCTTCTAGCGATCGGTTTCCTGCAGCCAAGGAGACAATAACTGCATGCCTCTTCATTTCTTGTGTACGAGTAGGTTCTGCCATGTCTATATTGTTGCACCAGGTTGCGGCTTGGCAGACTCTTCAGCCTTGATTCTCTCCTGTGCTGGGTCTTGCATCTTACCAGAGCGTGTTTCAACCATCCTACAAATTTATAAAAGGGAATAATGAGATAAGTCTACTTTATGTAGCCACCAGAATCATTTATTTATTTTCTCACATCAAAGAGAGCAGTGAAGTCACAGTGTACCTAAATACAAATGATGATAATCTAAATATAATCTGTTTTAAATAAATATCATAGAATATAAAAATAAATAAATATATAATTTAAATTTCAAATATATTAAAAATAATATAATAAATACGCCATTAATCATGATGTAACACTTCCCCCTCTCCAGAGGTCGTCACGTCCTCGTGAGTTACCTCATCAATTCTCTCAAAATAGGGTTTGAGTCTTGAGACATGGACAATCAATGGGTCTTGGCCAGGATTATCTTTCGGCTCAATTAAGTAATTTACGTTAGACAGCTTCTTTAATATTCGATATGGGCCAAAATATTTTCTCAATAGTTTTTCGCATTTTCCGATTTTCCTGACTGGTGTCCAAACTGCCACTAAATGTCCTGGTTCATAGATTTTCTCATTGTGTTTTTTGTCATAGTTTCTTTTCATTCTTTCCTGAGTCTTCTCTGTGTTGTTAATGACTACCTGTCTCGTCCTTGCTATTTTATCTAAGTAGTTTTCTATATATTCGTCGTAATCGTCCATGTTACTGTCCGTTGGGATATTCTCGTCGTCTAAGAGGGACATGGGTTCCCTTCCAAACAACAGGAAAAATGGAGAGTAGCCTGTGGTTTCTTGAATCGTGGTATTATACGCGTGGGTGATAAAAGGGAGGATTTCATCCCAGTTCTTTTGGTCTGTGTTCACATACATGCTGATCATATTGATTAAAGTTCTATTTAGCCGTTCCGTTAGTCCGTTAGTCTGGGGGTGGTAGCTCGTTGTGAAGCAGTGTTTCACTTTGCACATTTTCATTACCTCCTTCATCAAATTGCTAGTGAATTGTGAACCTCTATCGCTAATAAGAAATCTTGGGGCCCCGTGACGTAAAATAATATGTTCGATTAAAAATGTAGAGACTTCTTTCACGGTTGCTTCTGATACTGCCTTTGTTTCAGCATACTTGGTATAATAATCAGTCAACACAATTATCCACTTCCTTCTTCTTTTCGTTGATGGCAAGGGGCCAACAAAGTCAATTCCGGTTCTTTCAAAAGGGTAGTTAGCTGGGGGAATAGGTTGTAGAAGTCCAGAAGGCAAGTGATTTGAACCTTTCCGACTTTGGCAAAGATGGCACGTCTTTACAAATTCTGAAACATCTTTCAACATGGAAGGCCAATAGTATTTATTCTTCAATCGGTAAGTGGTTCTGGCGACGCCCAGATGGCCATTCAGCATATGGTTGTGGTATTCACTCATGACTTCCTTCCTTCTCTTCTTTGGCACTACCAGCAACCATGCCCTACCTTCAGGATTTGGATTTTTCTTGTAGAGACACCCATTTTCTTCTTTGAAGTTCTGTGTAATTGAACGTTTGTTTCCACTAAGGTTCTCCTTAATATTCTCAATAAAATCATCCTTTTCGTCTATTATTTGATTCAGAAATAGTCTTTCATAATCTTCGTCCCATTCGTTTTCAGGTAAGGGTCCTCTAGATAGACCATCAGCGTCCAGATGTTTTTTACCCGATTTATGTATGATTTCGAAATTATATTCCTGAATCTTCAGTGCCCATCGTGCTAATCGGCCGGTCGGATCTTTCAGATTCTTAAGCCAGCATAGTGCGTGATGATCAGTTACGATTTTGAAGTGCCTTCCATATAGGTAGGGTCGTAACTTGGACATTGACCACACAACAGCTAGACATTCTTTTTCGGTAGTCGAATAATTTTGCTCAGGTTTGCTCAGTGTTCGACTTAAATATGAGATAACTTTTTCTTTATCGCCGAACTTTTGGACTAATGTTGCACCCAGGCCGATGTTTGATGCGTCAGTATGAATGTAAGTAATTGCATTCGGGTCAAAGTGCCCTAAGATTGGAGGATTTATCAATGCTACTTTAAGGGTTTGAAATGCTTTTTCTTGATTTTCTGTCCAGGTAAAAGGTACATTCTTTTTTATAAGACTGGTTAATGGATCGGCAATTTTTGAAAAACCTTTGATAAATTTTCTATAATATGAGCACATTCCTAAAAATGATTGAACTTCTTTTATCTTTTTGGGCCGAGGAAAATCTCTAATAGCCTTGATATTATGCTCCGCTGGTTTTATACCATGTTGATTAGTTATATGGCCAAGAATCTCCAGTTCTTCGAAAGCAAATTGGCATTTTTTGTTGTTCAATTTTAAATTAGCCTCGCGAAAACATTTTAAAACAGCTTCTATTCTTTTGAGATGTGTTGAAAAATCCGAGCTATAAATGATTACGTCATCTAGATAACATAAGCAAATTTGCCATCTAAGATTACCAAGCATATTTTCCATGTTCCTCTCAAATGTAGCAGGGGCATTGCATAGACCAAAGGGCATTACGTTGAACTCATATAGGCCATGTGCTGTAGTGAAGGCTGTCTTTTCTTTATCTTTCTCCTCAACCTCTACTTGCCAATATCCTGATTTAAGGTCAATTGCTGAAAAGTATTTGGATCCTTGAAGTGTATCCAATACTTCATCAATTCTGGGAATTGGGTAAACATCCTTCACTGTTACATCATTCAATTTTCTGTAGTCAACGCAAAATCTGTACTTACCATCTCGCTTCTTGACCAAGATTACAGGGAAGGACCATGGACTCGAGGATGGTCTAATTATGCCGTCTCTGAGCATTTCATCAATTTGTTCTTTTATGATTTCTCGCTCTTTCGCGCTCACCCTATACGGCTTGTGTTTGATCGGTTTCGCGCCTTCTGTATCGATCCGATGTTTCGCTAAGTTGGATCTTCCTAATCCCGACGAAAACAAATCCTCGTACCTTTCCAAAACTTGTTTCAATTGCTCCTTTTCCGTATATGCTAAATTTTCGTTTATCTGAAATTGGGGTTCTTCATGCTCTTTTTGTTCACTTTCTTCCATAAGATTCACTTCGGCTGGCTGGCTTCCAAAGCACAATGTTTGGTTTTTTAATATTTTTAATGGTCGAGGGTAAGGGTTTGTTATCCAGATATATGTTTCCTTATTCACAACATTTATTAAGCTTCTCGCTAGTCGAAGTCCATTTGTTTGAAACATTTTATGGTTCTCCTCGATGATGTATTCGCCATCCTCTGCTTCTACAAATGCATTAATCAATTTAATAGAAAGTTCTGGTATAATGGCATCCTTTGCACTTTTTATTTTCTTCTGTTGATATTTGATTACGTCACGATTTTCTGTCAAGTCATATTTGATTATTTCACGCTGACAATCAATTTTTGCGTTCATTTTCTTAAGAAAATCACGTCCAAGTATAAATATTCGCAAATGTGTTCTCATTATCACAAATTGATGTGTAATTGTTTTGTCATCAAATTTTATATTTAAAATAATATTTCCTACGATATCTAATTCTTTGCCATCGGGTCCGGAGCACATTTTATCAGGATTTATTATTTCAAGACCTGTGTTAAGAGCTGTACTAAGGTCGACCACTGAAAGATCGGCGCCTGTATCAATCAAAGCTTCGCAGATACCGATTCTATCCACGTTAATGTTCATTTTATATTTGGGGTCTAACTTTTTAATTCCATTTATGGTCGACTTGCTTTGATTGACGGACTCAGGCGCGATGTTTAGTTTAAATCTTCTAATGCAGCATATCTATTCCTTGTAGGGATACTCGAGTACGGGCTATTACTTACGTCAGAGTAGAGCAGAGGTCTCGACTTCTGAGTTCCATTATCCATTCGGATTTCTTCTTCGACCTTGTCTTGTGTAACTATGGGGTCCTCTTCCACAATTCTTACAAACCTGACTCTGCAATACCGCGCTACGTGTCCTGGCTTGTTACACTTGAAACATATTGGTCTCCCGTCTTCTGTCCTATTCCTATTTGAATTTGGATTCTTATTGTACGTTTTACTTGGGTAGACCGGTTTTGGCTCAGGATTGGGAGTGTAAGATCGTCTAGGGGCAGATACCTGGGGCAGAGGCTTGTTCTGGTAATACCTCGGAGTGGGGGCCTGGGGCTTGGAGGTGTTCTGGTAGTACCTCGGAGCGGGGGGCCTGGGGCTTGGAGGTGTTCTGATATGGTCTTCTGAACGACGTAGCATTCTTCCATTGCTCTTGATGATGGGGACGAGGAGAACGTGGTCCATTATAAAGAGCTTTTGATTTTTCTGCACGTTCTTGGTAATTCTTTTCGAACAAATCCAGCTTTTTACAAATTTCTAGAAGTTCATTGGTATTTTTAGGAGGGTTTAGGTGAAGGGCAAAAGAGTATTCTTTCTTTAACCCTCCAATAACCCAGTTTATTTTAGTCTCTTCTTCCATTTGGGGGTCGACCTTGTTGCACAGTACAAGGATATCCTCTGCGAACCTGATTGCAGGTTCATTCCACTGTTGTATCCTGTTTAATCTCATCCTCATTTCTTCTTTGTTGGCGTCTGAGGCAAAATCCTCAATTAGGCGGCTCTTGAAATTTTCCCAGCTGGTGAAACTTACTTTGTGTAGGTTCAGCCAGGTTTTGGCGCTACCAATCATATTCATGGCAGCATAACGGGAGATAATGTAGTCTGCCCAATGGTACAGGAAGCCAATTTCTTCAAGAGATTCAATCCATGGGCGAGGGTCTTCTGTTCCATCATACTTGGGGATGTCGATGTTGGGATTCAGGACAACTGGGTCGGAACTAGCATCTCTACCAATTGTTGCACCAGGTTGCGGCTTGGCAGACTCTTCAGCCTTGATTCTCTCCTGTGCTGGGTCTTGCATCTTACCAGAGCGTGTTTCAACCATCCTACAAATTTATAAAAGGGAATAATGAGATAAGTCTACTTTATGTAGCCACCAGAATCATTTATTTATTTTCTCACATCAAAGAGAGCAGTGAAGTCACAGTGTACCTAAATACAAATGATGATAATCTAAATATAATCTGTTTTAAATAAATATCATAGAATATAAAAATAAATAAATATATAATTTAAATTTCAAATATATTAAAAATAATATAATAAATACGCCATTAATCATGATGTAACAATATACCTGCAACAAGAAACTTATGTTACTATAACACACAGGAAAGTGTGGCACCTATATTGTGTGTTCTCAAGGTGCTGTGCCGTAGTGAAAGTTATTAAATATTTATTTTATACCAAAATATATTCTTGCTTAAGTAGATCGATATACCTGCTTGGATATACTACTCTGATCAAAAGGTTTCGACACTTTGCTCATAAAATCCTGAAAACTCAATATATTTTCTCTCGGTTTGTGGCAAATGCAAGCGTCGCCCTTGGCTTGGAGACCTGTCAATTTTCAAAAATCACGCGCCACAACAGCGCGAGCAGCGGCTGTTCGAAGTGAAGCCATTTTGCTCGTGCTTCGATTTCGTTAGTCACCGAAATGGAGGATCAACGAATTTGCATCAAGTTCTGTGTGAAAAACGGATTCAAGGGTGCCGAAATTTTTTGGATGTTGCAAACAGCCTACGTGGATGCCGTCATGAGCCGAAGACGAGTTTTCGAGTGGTACAAGCGCTTCAAGGAGGGTCGGGAAGAGACCGCCGACAACGAGCGTTCCGGGAGACCGTCCACATCAACCACGCCTGAAAAAAGTGGACAAGGTGTTGGAACTGGTGCGTGAAGTCCGACGAATAACTGTCAGGGAGGTCGCCGAAGAAGCAGGGATATCATTCGGGTCGACTCAATCGATAATGAAGGACATTTTGGGAGTGAGAAGACTCAACGCCGCGTTCTCGTTCCCAAAGATTTGACTTTTGATCAAAAGAACGCCCGGAAAGAAACGGCCAGTCTCAATCTCGAAGCGACAACCGACGACCCCGAATTGCTGAAGAGGGTCATTACTGGAGACGAAACATGGATTTACGGCTTTGATTCGGAAACTACCCAACAGGCATCGTAGTGGCGCTTCAAAAATGAGCCGAGACCAAAGAAAGCGAGGAAGGCTCCCAGCAAAGTCAAGGTCATGTTGACGGTGTTCTTCGACTACCAGGGCATCGTTCATCATGAAATTAAACAACAAGGCTCTAAAATAACTGCTGACTCCTACCTGGGAGTTTTGAGGCGATTGAGGGAAGCGATCAGGCAGAAACGGCTGGAGATGTGGAGGAGCAAGTCGTGGATCCTCCACCACGATAACGCGCCGGCGCACACAGCCCTCAAAATCTCGAAGTTCCTGCAAGACCACTCAACCTCTGTGTTACCCCAACCCCCCTACAGTCCCGATTTGGCCCCCTGCGACTTCTTCCTTTTTGGAAAGCTCAAAAAAAAGTTAAAGGGTCGGAAATTTCCGAGTATAGAAGAGATCAAAGTGGAATCGAAGAAGGCCATGAAGGCGATCCCGAAAACAGACTACCAGAGGTGTTTTGCCGACTCGAAAAAAAGGTGGCTGAAGTGCATCGCGGACAACGGGGACTACTTTGAAGGGGACAATTTGAATTTGGTAGAATAATAAAGTTTTTTTTTAACTTATGAGCAAAGTGTCGAAACTTTTTGATCAGAGTAGTATGTTTACTTGATTACATTAAAAATCCAGACAAAAATGTTAAATTAACATGTATTTATTTATTAACAAAAAATAGCATACGATCAATTTATATTTATAATTATACTTATCAAACCATATTTGCATAGGTAGAAATTTAAACAAAACATAACATATCAAATAAAGATATAAATAGCCTAAAAAACAACAAACACAAATATTTTAAAAAAGAATTACAAAAAAAAAAAAAACGTTGCTGAGTCTATATATTAATCTATTTAAAGAAAATATCTAAACATTTTTTCTATAATCTTCATAAAAGATGTTGTTTGGATTCCAACATATACCTTGGAAAAGCCGGCATTTAACTTTAAAATAATTTTATATATCCAATCGGGTTGTCAAAATTGTATACTAAAATATTTAAAGGATTTTTATATTATAAAATGATCGAACTGAAGCTTTTATTAAGTAATTTATGGCTCTCTCTTTATCCATTCTACATAGTAGCATACGGAGATTAGTAAACATTTATTTTTTAAAAAGGAGATTCCAATATTTTACCGAGCTCTTTATCGGTTTTCCAACCAATATCAAGTCCGGGTTCAGGTGGATGAACGTGATGTTCCTTGCTTTTGGAAAGATTCTTAATTTCATTCTTCAAGCTTGTCTTTGGCTTCTTTGAATCAATCAGAGAATTGGCTTTCGAAGGCATTAGACTGTAGTTCTTATCTATTTGGCCTTCGGGATAGCGATATCGTGAACCTAGATGATAAATTTCATCCTTACCAATTTGACCCTTACATTGTTTATTTTTAGCCTTTTTCTTTTCTCTAAGCTGTGCAGATATTTTTTCAGTTAGATTTAAAATCATTTGTTCAGTTTCTTGTTCTTCTCGTAGAAAGCTTTCTCGAGAACTTTCAGGAATGATTTCAAGATTCTTAGCGACCAGAGCGTGATTTGAGTTGGTTGTATTGGAAGAAAATCTCTTGCTTCTAGGCGGGGAGGTTGAGGAGAGTTTCAAGGCGGGGGCAGGTCTCGAGGCTTCAGCAGTTTCTCGGCGGGCATTCAGGAACTGCCGCCAGAAGATTCCGGCCCTGGCAACCAGCGCCTTGCCCAAGAAGAAGCCAGCTATGATGGAGCCAGGCAGGAGCACAGCCGTGTAGACTTCAATAGAGCACAGAGTGGACATAGTCGCAGTGATGGAAAGTCTTGTAAAATATTTTGAACATATAACTAGCAAAATTTTCTATCATTTAATGACGGTTTTAAGGGTGGACTAAAGGGGCCTTAAAATTTTGGTTCTCCACTCAACCAGCCATTTTAATTAGGTTTTTTGTTGCCATGCAACTTTTCAAATTTTCCACCATACTAATTTATTGAATTTGATGAAAAAACCTGCGAAAGCTATATATACATGTGATGAAGAGTTGCTGTCGACTTATCTGTGATGAGATCCTGTCGACTTAGATGTGATGAAGAGTGAGGTCTGGTAAGCCTTGTAGAATCCTGTCGACTTAGATGTGATAAAGAGTTGCTGTCGACTTATCTGTGATGAGATCCTGTCGACTCTCGCTATAGCTGTGGTAACCGGTGGTCAAACCTGTAGTAGCCGAGAGGGACAGTCAGGGCGTGGAGAGTTTTCCAGTACCTCTCTGCACTTTGGAAGACCTTTAACAGTTTTCACAGAGTACAGGCAGTCGTGGTCGAGGCAGAGTGGAAAGTTTGGGAATGTCCACACACACAAAACGAAGAGACACAGCTGTAGTAGGAAAGTTCCATGAACAGATAGGAGTTGAGCTAAGCAAGATGGAGTTAGAAGAGATCTTACTGTTTTACATGGCGATCAGGTGGTCCTGGTTATAAGCGACAAGGGCTCGCGCTGACGGTGAAAGGGGTGACTGCTGACTAACTCTGGACTAACTGCGGACTAACTGCGCTCGGCTAAAAAGCGAGGTGTTTATATACCATTCCCGAGGAGGGGGGGGAGTTGGACTTTAAACGTCTGCGGCATTCCGCACCCTTTGGACCAGATGGCAACGGGCTGCCGAATTCCTTTTCAGGGTTGTTGGATTGTAGACGTTTTTGAACTTTTCAATCTTGCTTTAACTCAGCTCTTAATCTATTACATAGTCTTATTTATTTGTCTTTAGTTTGTACAAATTACATTACATATGGTGATGCAATGACACAGATTAATCATGCGCATAATTATTTATAGATGTGTTTCTATATACAACATGACAATCTTGTTATAAGTAATTATACAATATAGGGTTGTTGGTTTAAATTACCATAGATGAGCCCCGGGAGTGAAAGGGTTTATCCGAGTTTAAACGGGTAAAGCCTCTCTAACACAGGTAAGTAATTAAAATATCTTTTAATTAATTTAAACTGTGAGGGTTAAAAAGGGCTATAACAAGATGTTTTGTTTGGATATATCTGCAAATTATAAAAAATACAACTTATGTTTAATTTAAAAGTTATGATATTCATATAAAAGAGAAATTAAGATAAAACCTTTGTTTGATAAAAAATAATGATGATGTTTTAAGAGATTGTTGGCGGGCGTTGGAAAGGGTCAGTGGTTAAAGAATATGCAATTGTAAGTATTACACAGGTAATCAAATACTTAGGTCCAGGTGCAAAGCGAGGATATGGACTTGTGCGTCTTCCGAGGCAATGTTTCACCTGTGATCCTGTATAAGGGTTACAGTGCTTTGTCACAATTGTAGTGTTATTGGGTTGAAAAGTTGTTGAAGAAAGAGTTGTTCCTTAATATGATTGAAAGGGGTGAAATAGAGTCATGCCTTAAGTAGAATTGTTGTAGCGACAGTAGGTGATCTGACTTGACTTAAAATCAAAGGTTGATTGTGATCCGCTAGAGCTAAAAAAAATTGTGAGTTGTGAACGCTTTGTGTTTGCGTTGGTGATTATGCTCTAGGGATGATTGTAATAAACTTTTGAAACGTGTTCAGGCCAGAAGTCGGGATTTTTAAAATCTGGGGAACTTTGATCAAATAGTTTGTTGAAATTATGAAATCAAAAAAATAATTGTCAAGCAGTACTGTCGTTTTTCTACGTTGATGTGAAGCAATGACTGAGAAGATAGTAGTGTAAAGTACACTGAAGTGGTTAGAGAAATAGATTGTTGTATGCCCGAAAGTTAATGATAACATAGTCATTTTATATAAAGGTATAAAAACAAATATAAAATGAATAAAATATAGAAATATCATTGTGGTTGAATAAAGTTTAAGTGGATAAAATCAAACAATCAATATATAAAAGTGATAATAATGAAGAATTAAAGTGATTTTTGACAACAAATATATCTTTTGTAATACTAAAATAATATTATGAAAAATAAAATCGATTTTTTTATATATAATGTTGGATTAAAAGCTAGTGATTATATAATTGAAAGGTAAAAATAAAAATTAAAATATTTTATAAAAAAAACAGAATATAATTAAAGATTGTGATCTCAAGATCTCAATTTAACATGTAAAATGTTTGATATATAGAAAAAATTAGAGATTTACACGGAATCCAAATATTAAAAATGTTCAATTTAAGGAAGGTCTTGTATTCAATTTAAGGAAGGTCTTGTTCAAATTCAAATATCTAAATGTTTAAAAGTTAGGTTAAGAAATCGACTGTAGAAAAATGTGTGGAATTAAAAGGAATGCGGGACATGGGGATGGAAGGACTGGGGGCCTCTGGGGGGAAGAGTGGCGATAGATTTAGGTGACGCGGCATGGTGTCTCGAGAGTATGTTAACTAGTGTCCATTTTTATGCTTATTTTGAGTAAGAGAGCGTGCTATCTCTCTAGTTCTAGTTATTTCGGGGTATGGATTAAGATGAGTTATTAGATCTGTGGGGATAACATTGAACATTAAATAGGTGGGTGGAAAACTTGTGACAGAATGGGGTGTGTTATTAGAAATTTGCGGATTTTTTCTGAGGTAAAAGCGGGCGCTCTGTCAGATAACAGACATTTTGGAAATCCTTGTTGTAGTACAGTTTTGAGAGTTTGAATGTACGTTAGGGTACTGGTTTACTGGTTGAACTCCCTTTGAGAGTGGTGAAAGCTTGTTGGTAGTTTTATGGTGTATTTGAAAGAGGTAGTTTTCTCGGTTTTCGTAAGTGCTGTGTTTCGACTTTGTTGCGGTAAAAATGTTATTCAATGATGTCAGGTTTAGATGTGGGTAAAAGTGCGACTTTCGACGTGGACACGCTTTTGGGTGAGAAGTGTCACAGGCATGAAGGCGTCTTTGTGGCCTTTTAAGTGAGAAAAATTGCTGTGATGCGCTGTGTGACACGAGTGAGTGAATTGAATGGAAAGGTGTCACGTGAAGTCTTTGTTTTTGGTACAGCATCTAACCTGTTTCATCATGAACAACAAATTTACTAGTCATGAGTGGTGGTTGTACAAAACACATCGAGATATCTTGGTTGTTAGTGAATGTGGCACGTTTAGTGGCGACGGAGCTTGTGTTGCTCGAATTCGATTTGTTGCTAAGTCGCGCGCTAATAGATGGTGGCCAATTGTAGAAAGTGATGGGAAGTGTGTTGTAGTTTATTGAGAGAGATGTGTGAATAATTAATAATTATGCATGTAAAAGGAAAGGACGGGGGAGTGTAGCTATGTTGGGATTTAATGATTGTAATAGTTTTGGAAGACTGTGACTTAATTTAGCTACTGACGTGGTAGTTGATGGGATTTTTATTTTTAACTTTTTTTGGGAAAGATAGTTACTTTTCTAGTTGTGATTTTGAAGATATTGTATCCTTCGATTTTTGCAATTTAAAAAAAAAAGCGTCTCACCTATGTTTATTAAAATTTGAATATATATTTTTTAAATCGTTGATTATGGTAGTGTAAAAATTATCCTTGTAAAAGGGGCAATGGCGTGATAGTGACTCATAAATTGAAAGGGGCGTTTACATAAAATAGTGAACATAACAATGATTTTTGCAAAGTTTTGAATATAGGATTAAGAAATTGGTGTTTGTTATAAAAATATGATATTAAGAAAAACACACAAATAAGTTTAGAATTATGATTCGAGTAATTAAAAAAAATTATGATTTTTTTAAAAATGTAAAATTGAAAGTAATGAATTAAAATTTATAAGTTGCTTAAAATAAAGTAAAAATTAATAAATGGGGTTGTAAAAGGTTTAAAATTTGAATTGAAATGATTTAAAAATGGTAAAAATTGATTTAAAATGATTACAGGGAAAATAAACATTAATTTTATGGAAAATCAAGTTGTGAGCATGAAGAGAAAGTTTTTTAAAACTCACAGTTTTGAGGATTGTTCAGTCAGGATACTTGGTCTTTAGTTGTCGTCCTACTGATGACGTGGAAGACGCTCCGAGTAGAGCTTGTAGAAGCTTGTAACTTCTGTTTGGTGACGGCGGCATGTTGCCTGGAAGATGGTTGCATTGTAAGGCCGAAGGGGGAAAGTGTCACCGGCTTATTTTGCGGGATTTTCGGCTGTGTCGTTGGGGGGAAGATTGATTGGTCGTTTCGTTGGACTGGCGGCGGGTTTGTTCCTCCATCTTTGCTCTTCCTCGCTTCTTACCTCTTCGTTGTGGTCATACTTCGTTGTGGTTATCCTGTCGACTTAGATGTGATGAAGAGTTGCTGTCGACTTATCTGTGATGAGATCCTGTCGACTTAGATGTGATAAAGAGTTGCTGTCGACTTATCTGTGATGAGATCCTGTCGACTCTCGCTATAGCTGTGGTAACCGGTGATCAAACCTGTAGTAGCCGAGAGGGACAGTCAGGGCGTGGAGAGTTTTCCAGTACCTCTCTGCACTTTGGAAGACCTTTAACAGTTTTCACAGAGTACAGGCAGTCGTGGTCGAGGCAGAGTGGAAAGTTTGGGAATGTCCACACACACAAAACGAAGAGACACAGCTGTAGTAGGAAAGTTCCATGAACAGATAGGAGTTGAGCTAAGCAAGATGGAGTTAGAAGAGATCTTACTGTTTTACATGGCGATCAGGTGGTCCTGGTTATAAGCGACAAGGGCTCGCGCTGACGGTGAAAGGGGTGACTGCTGACTAACTCTGGACTAACTGCGGACTAACTGCGCTCGGCTAAAAAGCGAGGTGTTTATATACCATTCCCGAGGAGGGGGGGGGGGAGTTGGACTTTAAACGTCTGCGGCATTCCGCACCCTTTGGACCAGATGGCAACGGGCTGCCGAATTCCTTTTCAGGGTTGTTGGATTGTAGACGTTTTTGAACTTTTCAATCTTGCTTTAACTCAGCTCTTAATCTATTACATAGTTTTATTTATTTGTCTTTAGTTTGTACAAAGTACATTACATATTGTGATGCAATGACACAGATTAATCATGCGCATAATTATTTATAGATGTGTTTCTATATACAACATGACAATCTCGTTATAAGTAATTATACAATATAGGGTTGTTGGTTTAAATTACCATATACATCTATTTTTCTTATTTAGATACAATTTCATATTCACGATTATCATGCATTTCGAACCTAATGTGATTTATTATGTAGAAACTGATTAGCGATTTTTATAAATGTTTGTTATATTTTTACCTCTTCTCTATATATGGTCGTCCCCCGCCGCTTTTATTTTCACTCAAATACATCTAATTGCTCAATGACAGAAGATAAAATGTTTTTCCTTTTTAGTGAATTTAAATAGAATATTTTTAAAAAGGTATTATTTATTTTTATTAATTATTTTTTAGTCATGAATTTACATAACTGAAAATTTGTCAACATGAATTATCATCAAGTTCGAATAAGTGCGCACAATTTCAGACCTCTACGTGCTATTTGTTTACAAAATTTGTGGACGGACAGAAATAAAACAAGTTAAATAAAATATTTTTAAAAATTGGTTATCACTGGGAATTATACCTTAAATAGACGGAAGTCTGCTCGCGGCGGATTGGTCAATTCCTCGTACGAGACGGGAAGTGACATAAGCTAAAGTCTAACTGAAATATGTCTCTTTACTTTTGGTTTGGGGAACCCTAAATTTATTGTGAACTATATTACAAAGTTACAGACACATAATTGATTATTCTTGAGGGGTAATTGGTGCATTTTCAATATGGATTATGATTATTCAATTAATTAATTTTTGTTATAAGTAATAAAAGAAATTAATTATGACAAAGGGGAATTATTTATAACGGTGTCGTGAAACGTGTGGTCTTATATTATCATATATATAATGAATATATGCGTGATATATGATATTGAAATCAGATTACTAAATTATAACAGATAATTTATTAAATTTATAGACTTTTGACAGCTTTTTGCTTGCAATTCCAAGGAGGTTTAAGATGGGAACCTGAATATTAGGATTTTAACTCCTTTGGGATCTTGAACAATTGCTGAAAAAATCCATTTGCAATTCCCAACAGTTTCCAACTTGACTTCGTGTCACACATAAGATTTAAAAATAAATATAGATTTTTTTTTGTTCCCGGCTACTCCGACTACCCATATGTCTGAAAATGTGTATACTTGTATTGTTCATTGGACTGAGCGAGGACTAAGAGTTTCACTTTTCTAAGTGATCTAGAAGCATATTAAAATTAAATTCAAAATTGTGAAAGGCAATTTGGAAATTTGTTCCTGGCCATTCTGACAACCCCGAAGTCTGAAAATTTGTCAACTTGCTTTTTCATCAGGTTCTAACAAGTATACAAAATTTCAGATTTCTATGTGCTCTGGAAGTATACTAATTATTACAAGATTTGTGAACAGAAAGACATGGAAGACATAGGAATAGAAAAATAACCATATGTGTAGTGTGTTTCTGAAATATTTAGAAAACCAAATTACTTTAAATATATTTTATATTTAAATTCGATCTGTCTTTGCAAAAGATCATCATGAAAAAATTGCCCCTTGGCAAAAAAAAAAAAGATAGCACAAGAACAAGTATCTTTTGCGACGATTTGAATATATTCCTTGAAAGAAGAGATTTTCCAGGTAGCAGGATTTCGAAAAAGGGAATCAATAAGCTGCTATAGGCTATTTAAAGCGATGCAAGGCTAGTTGGCGACTTTTGTACTCTTCAGGAATCCGGGTTACATCAGAAAGAGAGAGTGAAGCTAGAAAAATCAGTTTGAACAAAAATAATATTTCTCAATCTCCGATCCGAAATAGAATTATAGAGGAAAATCTATTCAAACAACCGCTAGCTATCCAATTTTTGCCATACTCCCAACTTAATGTGAGAATGGTTGATGTGAAGGCAGTTAATGTGAGAGTGGTTGATGTGAAAACAGTTAATGTAACAGTAGTTGATGTGAAAGCAGTTAATGTGACAGTGGTTGATGTGAAGGCAGTTAATGTGAGAGTGGTTGATGTGAAAACAGTTAATGTGACAGTAGTTGATGTGAAAGCAGTTAATGTGACAGTGGTTGATGTGAAGGCAGTTAATGTGAGAGTGGTTGATGTGAAAACAGTTAATGTGACAGTAGTTGATGTGAAAGCAGTTAATGTGACAGTGGTTGATGTGAAAACAGTTAATGTGACAGTGGTTGATGTGACAGCAGTTAATGTGACAGTAGTTGATGTGAAAGCAGTTAATGTGACAGTGGTTGATGTGAAAACAGTTAATGTAACAGTAGTTGATGTGAAAGCAGTTAATGTAACAGCAGTTGATGTGAAAACAGTTAATGTGACAGTGGTTGATGTGAAGACAGTTAATGTGACAGTGGTTGATGTGAAAACAGTTAATGTGACAGTGACAATTGACAATTGAAAAGCATTTATTGACCTTTGTCAACTTTTACAAGATTAAAAAGGACATATATACAGATAAAATATATACAATTCAGCCAGGGAGTCTTCTCCCCGGCGTGAGACAGGGCTGCGCTCTGAGCGCGGCGCTCTTCAGCATCGCGACGGGACCGCTGCTGCGTCGCCTGGAGACGATCCTCGGCGTGGGCAACGTCATCGCCTACGCCGACGACATCGTGCTCCTGATACACCGCGACGAGCAGTTCGCGAGGGCTGCCGCCATCTTCGATCATTCCATCGAGCCTCGGGGATCGCGGTCAACTACTCGAAGAGCGCGGGCCTCTGGTGCGGCGCCTGGCGCGATCGCGGCGACTCCCCCCTCGGCGGTGCCTCCTGGTCTGGCACTCCGGCACCAGAGTTGGCAAACAGTTAATGTGACAGTGGTTGATGTGAAAGCAGTTAATGTGGCAGTGGTTGATGTGAAAACAGTTAATGTGACAGTGGTTGATGTGAAAACAGTTAATGTGACAGTGGTTGATGTGAAAACAGTTAATGTGACAGTGGTTGATGTGAAAGCAGTTAATGTGACAGTGGTTGATGTGAAAACAGTTAATGTGCCAGTAGTTGATGTGAAAACAGTTAATATGACAGTGGTTGATGTGAAAGCAGTTAATGTGACAGTGGTTGATGTGAAAACAGTTAATGTAGCAGTAGTTGATGTGAAAACAGTTAATGTGACAGTGGTTGGTGTGAAAACAGTTAATGTGACAGTGGTTGATGTGAAAACAGTTAATGTGACAGTAGTTGATGTGAAAACAGTTAATGTGTCAGTGGTTGATGTGAAAGCAGTTAATGTGACAGTGGTTGATGTGAAAGCAGTTAATGTGACAGTGGTTGATGTGAAAACAGTTAATGTAGCAGTAGTTGATGTGAAAACAGTTAATGTGACAGTGGTTGATGTGAAAGCAGTTAATGTGACAGTGGTTGATGTGAAAACAGTTAATGTAACAGTAGTTGATGTAAAAACAGTTAATGTGACAGTTGTTGATGTGAAAGCAGTTAATGTAACAGTAGTTGATGTGAAAACAGTTAATGTGACAGTGGTTGATGTGAAAGCAGTTAATGTGACAGTGGTTGATGTGAAAACAGTTAATGTGTCAGTGGTTGATGTGAAAGCAGTTAATGTGACAGTGGTTGATGTGAAAACAGTTAATGTGACAGTGGTTGATGTGAAAACAGTTAATGTAACAGTGGTTGATGTGAAAACAGTTAATGTGACAGTGGTTGATGTGAAAACAGTTAATGTGACAGTGGTTGATGTGAAAGCAGTTAATGTGACAGTGGTTGATGTGAAAACAGTTAATGTGACAGTGGTTGATGTGAAAACAGTTAATGTAACAGTAGTTGATGTGAAAACAGTTAATGTGACAGTGGTTAATGTGACAGTGGTTGATGTGAAAGCAGTTAATGTTACAGTGGTTGATGTGAAAACAGTTAATGTGACATTGGTTGATGTGAAAACAGTTAATGTAACAGTAGTTGATGTGAAACAGTTAATGTGACAGTAGTTGATGTGAAAACAGTTAATGTGACAGTGGTTGATGTGACAGCAGTTAATGTGACAGTGGTTGATGTGAAAACAGTTAATGTGACAGTGGTTGATGTGACAGCAGTTAATGTGACAGTGGTTGATGTGACAGCAGTTAATGTGACAGTGGTTGATGTGAAAACAGTTAATGTGTCAGTGGTTGATGTGACAGCAGTTAATGTGACAATGGTTGATGTGATATTAGTGGATGAGAAATTGGTTAAGGCTTCATTGTAGAACTTGTTTGAATTCGTGACAATTCGGAAGGATTTCCAAGTAGGTAGTGAAAGGATATGGTTACCTATAAATTTCATGCCCTGTAAATTCGTTTTAAGTAGTTATAGATTTATTTTCATATCAAATATGTCGCGGCTCTTATTTATTACCACTTTACAACTATATTTCAATATAAAATTTGCAGTATATAATTCATATCAAACAAACATTTATTTACCTACTAGACGAATGGCCCGGGCAACGCCCGGGTTTTACCCGAGTGCGAATATATTTTAAAAACGTTGTCTTGGGTGGTCGCTATAGACAGGGTGGTCTGTATAGACAGGTGTATGTATCACACAGCTGATAACAGGGTTGTCTAGAGTGGCCGCTATAGACAGGTGTATGTATCACACTGCTGATAACAGGGTTGCCTAAAGTGACCGCTATAGACAGGGTGGTCTGTATAGACAGGTGAATGTAACACACTGATGATAACAGGGTTGCCTAAAGTGACCGCTATAGACAGGGTGGACTGTATAGACAGGTGGATGTATCACACAGCTGATAACAGGGTTGTCTAGAGTGGCCGCTATAGACAGTTGTATGTATCACACAGCTGATAACAGGGTTATCTAGAATGGCCGCTATATACAGGGTGGTCTGTAAAGACAGGTGGATGTATCACACAGCTGATAACAGGGTTGTCTAGAGTGGTCGCTATAGGCAGGGTGGTCAGTGGTCGCTATAGACAGGGTGGTCTGTATAGACAGGTGGATGTAACACACTGCTGATAACAGGGTTGTCTAGAATGGCCGCTATAGACAGGTGTATGTATCACACAGCTGATAACAGGGTTGTCTAGAGGGGGGCAGGGAGGACACGTGTTCGCCGGCAGCCAATGGGCGCGCATTCTATCCGTGAGCTTCAGACAGAATAAGGCAATTATATATATAGATATCTTGATTGGCAGAACGTCAATTTTTGTAAGGCGGATTGACGGGTAAGATGAACGATACTCAAAGGTGATTGTGGCTAGACAATTCTTGACAATTAAAACTATTTTATTGACACTTAGTTAATTAAGAAAAAGGCATCTCCTTATCGTGCAACCGAAAGTTGCTGATGGCTTGTGCAATCTATTGGAATAAATATAAACTTTTCATTGATTTTTAATTATTCCTAAATTGGCCAAATACTCATTCTTGATTAATTAGCAACTTTTATTTGCACGATAAGGAGATGCCTTTTTCTTAATTAACTAAGTGTCAATAAAATATTTTTAATTGTCAAAAATTGTATAGCCACAATCACCTTTGAGTTTCATTTAACTTACCCATCAATCCGCCTTAACAAAAATGGCGCTAGCCATCAACACAACTTTCAGTTGCACGAGAAGGAGATGCCTTTTTCTTAATTTATTTACCTTATCGCAGTACAATTTCACATTTGTACTATTTTTACATAGTTAATTGTTACAAAAAAAAAAGAGAAATTAAACAAAGATGATAAGTGATATTATTTACAATTTGGTAATAAATTGTATACAGTTGTTCTCAGGTGATTAGATAGAAGTTTTTAAAGAATGCTTTTTTTAAATATTCCGTTTTATACCGTTTCATTAAGTTTGATGCGACTTTTTAAAAATAAATGAATCTGTGTGTGTGGGGGAAGAGAAAGTGAAAGCTCTATCGTGTCAGTAGGCTGAGACTACTGTCCTTGTAATCGTCGACTTGTTTGCAGGTGCATTGTCTTGGTGAAAGAGGACTTTTTTCCTGGCCAAATAAGTCCGTATTTCTCCATTTTTGCAGTAACTCTGTACAATATATAGTAGTGATTTTTCTTCCTTTTTCAGAAAAATAAAAATAAAAATTAAAGCATTCACGCACGTTCCTATAAACTGTGGCCATAACCTTCCTCCCAGCGGATGGCACCACCACCCATGTTCTTGGGATCAGGTACTACGCTCATCCTCCGACTGTAACTTTGTATTTGATCTGTAATTGTTCTCTTATATTTCACATATCTTTATTAATCAACAAAAATTGATATGGGTCACGCCGAATCAATGCCAAATTCTCATTTGACACTTCTAAATGTGAAGAAGGTTGAAATCCTCTGAAGAATGTAAGTAATAGATTCAAGGCATACGAGGATGCGTATCTTATAAGATACGCATCCTCGTATGCCTTGAATCTATTACTTACACTTCTAAATGTTCTGACCTTTTTATTTTTTAAATTCAAAATCAGTAAACGTCGTACCCTTCTATGCCAGAGCTGTCCAAACGTTCGTGTAAAATGTATCCATCCATTCCCCCCTATGATATCCCATTACACTCGGCAATTACTCTAAGCTTCAATTACCAATTGTTCATCACCATTTTGTGGATCATTTCCTCGTTGGTGACCTCAATCGGACGTCCACTTCACGGCTTCTTCTTCCACGTTTTAATCCAGCTACACAGTTACAGGCAGTTTAAATTTATATAGAAGATTCACACTTGGGACGTTATGCAACTTTTAAAACAAATCTGTGTTGCACTTATCCGCATGAAGCTTCCTTTAAATCATTTTCAAAGAAAAACATGCTTCTTTGACGTCCTATAATTATTAAACTACATTACCTAGCGTCTTTAAAATTTTATTATGAATATTTTAATGATAAAATACATTACGTATAATAATATTTTTCATTTTCCGTTTATTTTCCTTTATATATGTTTATCATACTTAGCAACACACACTTTTACAAAAAAAGAAAGTTTATTGTCTTAAAAAATCAATATATGTACTAGTATTTATAAAGATATATATGGATGATATCACTCTATCTTCATAAATATATATATATATGCTCTATTTACCTTAAAAAAAAACTGTATTTCTCTCAAAATCGATCTAAATGTTGACCAGTTGCAGTAGGTCTTCTATCCAGTGTCCCATAAGGAAGATCTAGTAAGGAAAGTTTCTGAGAAATGTTGCAATTGGAATTTTATTTTGGTGAAGGCAACCTGATATACGATTTCTTGGAAAAAAACTTTTTTTTTCTTTCTAAAATACGATATTTAAAGTCTTTAAGTCCTTGCACAGAACGAGAGACTCCCAAATAACCAGAATGACCCTGGAAATGATCGTGGTTGGTTTAGATCAAATAAATATATTTATTTTTTCAGAATTGGTTAGATTAGGGAAGAAGTTTCTCATTATGTGGGTAGTTCATGATTGGTTTTTCACTGTGTATAAATTTATTATGTGTGTAATACACGTAATACCCACAAACGCAATAAAACACTTATTTCTTTCTAAATTTAGATGTAGAGAAATGAAATATCGAAAATATGTATATAATTTGTCGCACAGCTAGGTTTCTGTTTTCATGAATCATCATTAAAAAAATCTAAGGAGAGAAGACATATATTTCGCACTATGTCAGAATAATATATATGAATTCGAACACACATACATTATAGATATTTGAATGCACGCCTCTCAAGATGGAATGAAAGTTTTTTTTCCTTTAGGATTTGTCATTTCTATGTTTCTTGCGGTATTTTTGCTATCTAGTTCGAAAGATAAATAAGTGCTTAAAAATGCTATAACGCGCGCCATATAATACGCTATATAACGCGCCATACGAAATTATTAAGCACAAAATTTTCTTTTTAAATAAAATAAATCGTTCAATACCATAGTAGAGATCTGAAAAAGGTATGGTTGATTAAACTGGAGAAACCGCTGAGAGGGTTCACCACTGATGAGCCAGGCCCTCCCAATTTTTTTTTTTTTTATCGCAGTAAAGACATTAGGAAGTTTGTTTCTGATAATACAATTTCGGGCTTAATATATAGCATATATATATTATATATATATATATATATCTTATATATTTCATACAGAAAATTTATCTTTGTGCTCACAAATATCGGGAATATATATTTTGAAGAATCAGATTTTTTAAATTAACGTGAAGAAAATAATTCAATTTATTCAGAGTTGTGCGTAAACATGCAACTATCAAAATATTTGAAGGAGATTATAGAAACTCGAGTGTATTTCTGGGACACAATAATATCCACACTCACCGTCAGAAAAGTAATGTCAATTTTACAAGTAGTGTAATAATGTAATTTTGTGGTATTTAGAGAACATCGCTGGCTCTATATCCCCATAGAAAACCCCGCGAGTTTATTTAGCAACTTGGAGAGGACCAGTTTTCACTTTCATTCACTCAACATAACATCCTGATGAATAAAGATACATACTAGGTGCACATCATGGATAACTCCAGGCAAGTTACAACGAATGTTTAATGTGCTTTCCTAAAGAAAATCAGGCAATCTTTGTCTTCCCATGTCCTTAACGATTCATTCCTTACCGACAGAATGCGTGATTCTAACTCACTCGTTCTTTGTTACGACTGTACTTGTTTTGGTTGTGTTTAATAATATATTCGCTTTTTTTTAAAGAATATAAATAGATGAATATAGTTTAAGTTCGAATGTGCAAAATGAAAAACACAAAAGATAAATGAACTCAAGTAATAAAAGTATCATATTAAGGGAAGAAGGAAAGTTTTAAACTTTGTTTCGTTCAAGGATTACATATATGAAAAGGAAAAAAACATCGGGTTGTTAAGGTTTCAGCTGATTAATCTGTGCTCTTTGTCTGTGTGCATTCCTCGCAGTTCATCTTATGACAACAGCCTACATCGCTGTATATCTATTTGGTGAATCTTCCTCTTTCTTGTGTGTTTTATAAGATTCTTTCCTTGAACAGTAGCTTCTTTGAGAGGACAGTCTCGCTATAAGACCCCTCTATTTAAAGACAATTTTCACCCCCCCCCCCCCCCCCCCAATCTATCTGCTTTCCAGTAAGAGACCACCTCTCTCTAAAGGACACATTGTGGCTCTGAAGCTAGATTTATTTATAGAGAAACAAGTCCTTATATGATTCTTGGATGCTTTGTCCTATTTGAAATGGAACCTTTATGAGAACACTTCGAGTTACTCTACCAAGGAATATAGAGAATTCACGTTTCGGATAAAAATATGATATTTTTCAAATAAGAAAGAGCATCAATTTTGTTGTCTTGGAGAACAATGGAGACCGTCTATGTGAGGGAGCCTGTGATTGGTCGGCGACGTAGACCACACTCCACCCTTATAAATATGTAGCAAACAAGCTACGCGGGTTGTAACGTATATTCCTCCGCTAAATGTTTGCCTACCTTGAAGGAAGTTTGTGTCCTCAACATTTGTCCTTCTTGAGTGTACCTACCTATCTACAAGTAATATTCTCTCAGAGTTCTTGGAAATGGGAAGCAAAAGTCACAATTTATGTTATAAGATAAAAAGTCAAGTTTAATTTATTTTACCGGTTTTGGCCATTTCAAAACAAAATTGTGGCCTAGAAATGAACCAGAAAACTACTTATACCAAAAAAACTAAACTAATATACAAACAATATCTAGGTGTTTCAACCTTTCATAGGTTTGTTGAAGAAATAGAAGCTCTTGCATGGCAGAAAACGGCGTAAAAACCCAGGATTTATATTAAAACTGAAAGTACGTAATAAAAACCATTGAAAGGAAAATAAAAATTCCAGAATGCGGAATGGGGCAGTTCAGAAAGACTTCAAGCCTTGGCTTAATTGACAATTCAAGACTAACATTTTTGTAATCTATATGAACGATCATATGTAGCAATATATAAATTATGCTGAAACACTGCTGAAAATTTGTAAAATAAAAAATCCTATACACAAATAGAGAGACAATGTTGGTCAAGCAACAACATCAGTCCGAAATGAACGGTTTAAAATTTCATCGCCCGCTCAAGTCCATCTGGGGACTTTCACGGACTACGGTCGAAGATGGCATTAGCAGACTGAAAGTGCCGTGGCGACGATCGAGATAAAAGTTCGGCGAGTCCAGAGGTTCGGTAGAAGTGGGGAGGACCGGAGTTTTGAATTTCCAGGCGTGGAATCTTACAGTGATAAAAGATGAGGATCGCGCTTCGTGATTGACAGGGAGGCAGTGGGTGCATTTAGCGGTGCCTGGGGTTGATTGGGTGGTGCGTCAGTATTGAGAATCACTATGGGACCAGTTTCTGGATCTGTAGCCTAGATCACTACGTGGGAGGCAGAAACTCGGAGATAGACTCGGTTCTTTTTGTTGGATGCAGAAGGTGGCTTGTGTGACAAGTGTTGGAGGCCTCGAGGGAAGATTCTCTCCCGAGAAACTTGTCGCGGTCATGACCTTCAAACTATTTTGGAAACTCCAGGATACAGGCGCGGAGAAGTCTCTCTATGGTGGTGCGCAGGCCAGGGGATGGGAGAAACTGTGGTATTTGGAGCACGTAATTTCGTCAATCGCCTTGATTGACTCGAGTGAAATAACCGATTCTTCTGGTTATTGGTAGAATGGTCAAACTTTTATTTATAAAAGAAAATCCTCACTTAAAATAGTTTCACACATCATGTGCAGTAGAGCCATTTAACTATATACATATATAAAACGATGCGCATGTGTGTAAGAGATAGAATAATTTTTGAAAAAATCTTAAAATATGTTGGGCCAAAGTTACGAGCGAATCCAGGCTTGATAAAGAATATTGTTAACACAAAGCAATAACGCGCCATCTATACATATAAAATAAAATGATTTAAAAGCGCGGATGTTTATTTTATACATAAAACGAATATTGTCACGAATGATGGAGCACGGGTGTGCACTTAAGATCCTAAAGAAAAAGACGGAGCAAACAATCCCCCCCCCCCCCCCCCCCCCCCAAAAAATGTAATCGTAAAAAAAAAAAAAAAAAGATGTAAATTTGAAAGTGAAGGTCATGTTCTTCACCTTTTCTGTTTTTAAAGGCCCCATCCATTATGAGTTGTCCCACCTGGTCAGATAGGGAATCAACATTTCAACATGGAGGGTTTGCAACGCCATTTCGGGAAATATCGCAAGAAAAAGGCGTATAAAGGGTGGATTGGGGCCCTTAAGTTGCTTCATGACGACGCCCGTTCTCATGTGTCTATATACGAGAACCTGGCGACAAGAGTCTACAAGGTAAACTTGTAATTAGTATTTCCATTTTACATTTAAAATGTAAAATTTTGATCTAAAAGCTCTCTCTTCAACGTGTTTATTTCTCTATAGTAAGAACAACAAAAGCTTGGTTAATATGGTGTTCATAGAGATATATTTTATACCAAAAGAGAGACATTCCTACTTTTAAATATTCATTATAGCCACGTATCATGTAGCTAAACACAGTAAACTACAGTAAAAAACTTAAAGTTAGTGATAAAGATTAAGCCACAACACACACACACACACACACACACCAGTTTTGGCAAATTCAGAAAAAAGGCCAAACTGTATACCATAGTTTCGGATTATGGCCCTCATCAATACAGGTGAGATTGCATAATATTCTATAAGAGGAGTTAGGGAAGCGAATTTGCCAAAAAGTTGTTAAAGCTATCTTAATGATCTATATAAAGATGTTGGTCTCACTAAATAGAAATAGGCACGGTAACGATCATTTAGCTCGAAAGCTAGCCTTTTAGATGTAAAATAAAAGTTTTTCAGCTGTTGCCTGAAATTGAAGCTTCAAGTAAACCCTAAAGTGTTGGTGACGGTGGAGGGATGGTGAGATGTATAGTATCAAATAGGGATTGTTTTGAGCCTCTGACTCTATATATATACAAATTGTTTTCACATATTTTCTTCTTTTAAATTATTTCTTCTATTTTACTAATTTATAAAGGACGTTAATATATTTTGAAATATAAAACATAAGAAAACTATATTAATAAAAGCAAAATAAATAAATATATCTTTTTTTTTTTTACATTTCTCCCAACGATTTATATACACCTATCCCCCGATTTACACGGTAGATACGCTCCTGAGAAAAACGTGCAAATCGGGGGATAGGTGTACACAGAAATAAAAATAAAATGCATTGACAGGTTAAAATATGTAGTCAGCACATAAGCTCGGGATTCCTCGTGAGATGTGTACACAGCGCATGTGTTCAATCACAGTAGCATTTAGTATAGTGCGATAAAAACAACAAAAAAAAAACTTATTTGGAAAACCGTGTAAAAGCGAAAACGTGTAAAACAAGTACCGTGTAAATCGGGGGATAGGTGTACACTCATAGACTCCTTAAGGAACTTAAGGAAGTTGTACCTTTTAGCATGTATATCGGGATTCAGACAATTAATCTCAAAGATATTTGATATACAGTGACCTTTATTAAAGGCACACAAGCTAACAAAGTGTGAACAAAATTGCCTCTGTCTCCTTCAAAAAAAAAAAAAAAAGAAGAAGAAGAAGACGGGCAACATCAAAGACTTTCCACTTTTATAAACCCCAGGTATCAGCGGGACTAATAGAGGATATGATCGCCCCTTACTGCCAAGCAACATCGTCGTCTCATGCTGGAAATAGGGTTTCCAAGAGTTCATTTGGGATTAAAGTCCATTCCTGTTCAAGAGCGGTTGTCAGCTCCTGGGTGGTTCTTGACGGGCTGATACCCTCCTCCCCCGATAGTCCCAAACATGGTCTATGGGATTGAGGTCGGAGAACCTCGCCGGCCATTCCATTCTGTACATGTCTTCGGATTCCAGATATCCATCAACCAGACCGGCTCTGATGGGGGCGCGTTGTCAGCCATAAACACGAAATCTGGGCAAACAGCCTCTCGGAAAAGCCGAACATGGGCTTCTAGGATCTCGTCCCGGTATCGCTGGACATTTCAAAGTCCCGCCGTCGAACACATGGAGGGGTGTGCAGCCATTTGTCATGATCCCTGTTCAAGGGCATCCTTTTCTCCGATGTTTGAGCGCCTACACTAGGAGAGACGGAAATCATTATTCAGGCTGAACCTGGATTCTCCTGAGAACAGAACTCGACTATATTGGTCATGGCCCCCGTTGACGTGTTCTCTTCACCATGCAAGGCGGCGCTTCTTCTGGAGTGGGGTCGAAGGGACGCATAATGCAGGCTTCCTAGCGTAAAGGCCATGAATTTTAAGCCTTCGTGAGACGGTTTTCCGGGATACAATTCTGCCAGTGACCGCGGAAAGCTCCAGGGAGAGTTGGAGGGCTGACATCTTTCGTGAACGCTTGGCTGTTGAGTCAGGTATTGGTCGTCACTCGGGGTTGTCACATTGGGGCGGCCCCCAGCTTTCCTCCGGCGACAAGTCCCAGGAGTTTGGAATTCAGACACTTTGAACAACTTGGCGACTCCCCGCTGTGGTTTCCCCATTTCGATCCACCCGATCACTCTTCCTCGTGATATGTCATGCAGTGGTGCCTTGTAACCATTGATTGCTTTATCCTCGGTAAGGTATCAAGTAGGAATACAATAATCCACTATAAGTGAGCTCTATTTCCAGCACGTTAAATCTTCTTTTCGTGTGTGACACGTAATCAACCCTAATCACTTGATTATATGTAGATTTTAAAAATAAATTTTCAAAGATGAACGTTCTAATTTACATGTATGTGGGAAATCCGGCGTTATACAGGGTCCATTATGAAAGAAATGAGCATTTACTGGCAAAATACATTTATTGATCGTAATTTGTGCAAATGTTCAATATTCTTCAAAATACATTCCTCCTGCATCAATACACTTGCGGAGACGCGTTTGCAACGCCTGAAAGGCACCCTGAAACTCCTCGACAGAAATGCTTCTCAGGAACGTTGTAACATGGTGTTGGGTGCTTTCCTCGGTTTCCCAATGTTTTCCTTTCATCTCTTTCTTGAGTCGCGGAAACAAAAAGAAGTCACATGGAGCTAAGTCGGGACTGTAAGGGGGGTGAGAGATCACCGAGGTGTTGCTCCGGGCCAAGAAGTTGGTAATGATGAAGGCTGTGTGGCTGGTGGCATTGTCATGGTGGAGCTTGACCGTGTCTTTAATGTCAGTCCTCACGCGTGCGATCCGGCGTTTCAATCTCCTGAGCACCTCCAGGTAAAAGGCTAAGTTTACAGTTTGTCCCTGCGGTACAAACTCACAATGGACTATTCCTCGGATGTCAAAGAAGACAATGATCATCGTTTTGATGCGCGACTTGCTCATTCGCGCTTTCTTGGGGCGTGGGGATGATTTTGTGTGCCATGCACAGCTCTGCCTTTTCGACTCTGGGTCGTATTCAAACATTCATGATTCGTCTCCGGTTACTACAGAGTTCAAAAGTCCGGTTCATTTTGAATCAAATCCAACAATTCTTGACAGCGCAAAACTCTAAGTTTTTTTCTGGTCTTGCGTCAACACTTTCGGCACAAGCTTCGCACAGACCTTACGCATTTGCAGATCCTCAGTCACTATCCCATGTACCACAAATGTGGACATGTGTAATGTGTCAGAAATTTGCTGGATGCTTAATCGACGGTCGGTACGCAAAACTTCGAGCACACGATCCACGTTCTTGTCAGTTCTGGCCGTTGTTGGGCGTCCTGAACGGGGTTCGTCGGCGACCTACTCCCGGCCCTCCTTGAACGCCTTGTGCCACTTCCCAGACTGTGATCTTGAAATGCAATCGTCTTTGAAGGCTTTTTGCAGCATCTGGAATGTTTCGGTTGCATTTTTCCAAGCCTCACGCAAAACTTTATGGCGTATCGTTGTTCAAGCGAACGCTCCATCGCGCTATGTTACAAAAGTTGAAAACACACTTCAAGCGGAGGCATGTATCTCCCCTCACACTGCTCGAACCCAATTGACGACCGGATGGATTGAAAGGGCATATCCCTCCACCACATTTTCCACGGTTTTACCGTGCTGCCATCTATCGTCGCGTCACAATAACATTATGCTCATTACTTTTATAATGGACCCTGTATAAGAAAATAAGGAATGGTTTATGCCATCAGTGTATTTATACAAATATATATGTGCGTGTGAGCTATGCGGAGAAACGGTTAAATGAGTCTTTGTAAAGAGTGTGATATCCGAGTAAAAAATGTTACATTGTCGTTTTTTTTTGTCGGGGTGTGAACGAAACAAAGCAAATACTTCACTCTTAAATTTTATTGCAGTTTTCACGGACATTAACTATGAATAGAATACATATTATCGTGAACGTTTTTTAAAACAGTTCTTCCTTGAAAGGAAAAAAAGGCTGTCAGTGTAAACTGACCCATCGTACTAGAAGATACTACTTACTCTCTAATATACCATTTCAAAATATCCTTGCATAACGAAGAATATTGGAAAAACTGTTACTTAAAATGTGAGGTATGCGGAGATGAAATTTAAAATATAGAATGTTTCATGGTATCCTTCTTTGTGAAAAAGATAAAAATTGGTCTAAGACAAAAAGTCTATCTTCGAAAGGAAATCAAAGATCTATAGCTTTTATTTGATTCTTTGGCTTATAGGAGAGAGAGAGAGAGATTGAGATTTAAAATACTGTTGCGTTGTTGGTTGACAAAGAATAACTTCCGTGGGTACAAAGGATATTTAGGACTTTTTTTTAAAGCTTAATCGATAAATTAATTACAGAATTGCGCAAAAAATAAAACAACAATAAAGAGAACAGCAGTTACAAACTCACCAACTGCAGTACAGTGAAGAGAATCAGGAGCAGAACAGGAGGCAGAAGTTGGTAGAATCTTCTAGAATCTTCCAGGAAGTACACCGGCGTCGGCGGTAAACAGCAGTCAGACCTCTTGAGACAGCAGCGTTTGCTTGGAGTTCACCACGTAGCTTCGTTCTTCTTCTTCTTTTTTTTCTCTATTTATTCCCCCTGGCATGAGTTTCTCATCCCTATCCTTATATCCCGGAGTAGATCTTTCAAGAACGGTCATGGTTGGTCAGCCAATCAGAAAGCCGCCAGCACTAAGCCTTGCACAATCGCTTTAGATTGGCCAATCAGTTGTCTTCCGTTTTTATACATTATTCTTAAACGTTCTAGAACATTCTCTCTCTATTATGGAATGTGCTTTTCTTTCTACGTAACAAAACTTTATTACAAAGTACATATTAGACAATATGAGGGTTAAATACAAAAATTAATAAATATGAATGAATATTATTATTTAATGATGAATATATGAATATAGAAATGTGAATATATATAAATATAATTGATAAATATACACATATATAAAAAAATATATATACAAAATATTCATTGGGGTGGTGCCCATCGCAGGAAAGACTCCCCTACCGATCGAGAGTTCTTTCCCATAGAGTTGGCAGGTCGATTTGATGGCTAACCCTACCCAACTCAAAAACAAAAAGGTACTTGTAGATGGTAGCCTTCACCACACTTTTCTGTTGCATTGCCTCGGGATGGTGGCCGAAGCCGATCAGCCAAGCCTGCAGAACCAGGGGCACTTCACAGGAGGCGAACACCTCCCGGAGCAGCGCTCGCAACTCTAATGTATGTGGATTATCGGAGAAGTCACCGACAGTCGCCTGTGGCCAGCGCTCAGGAGCCAGCAGATCTGGCGACTACAGAAACCTGTTGTCGCATCGAAGACGCAGGGAACTCAGACTGGTGGGATCCAGAACCTTGTAGTTCAACTCAAGGACGCAGGACGCGGCCTCCAAGAGGCTCAGCAGTCTCCTCCTCCTAGATGAGAGCCACACGTCACGAGCAGGTAAGGTCAACCACGCCCGGCTGCGAACCAGCCAAGAGTAGCCGTTGGCGTCGCCACGCAGTGGAGACTGAACTCCCTTTAGGTAGGCGAGCCGAAGTTGGCTCGCGATGTCCAGCAGGCCGACGCCAATTCGGAGAGAGGACGCGCAAGGATGTCCCCGTGAAGCCACGAGACTCGGCTCGTTCCCCACACGAAACGCGCCAGGGGCGTCTGCAGCCGGCCGGCGGTGGTTTCAGGTGAAACGTAGTCGTAGAAGTGGTGAAGGATGGAACCCAGGACCAGGCTGTTGGTCGCGCAGGCACGATCCACCAGCGACAGGCCGCGAGTGGAGGGAGCCCACCTCGCGATGGCTCGTTCCTGCAGCCCCATCAGGTGGGAGACCTGGGAGGCGACGGTGTTACCGGCGGTGATCGTGCAGCCCAGGACAGTCAGCGACTCAGATGTTTAGGAGATTACCAGAGGAGAATCCGTCCGGTGCTTCCAAGGAACCGCACCAGAGCCCGCAGCTCTTGTCAAGGCACACGGAACTCTTCGAAGATTAGGGACACGAGCTCAAACTGAGCGTCGCCCTGATAAAGAGTAAGATGTCATCCGCATACCCGACCACGCAACCGCGGCCCAATATCCTCTCGAGGCAGAGGCCCAACTCCTATGTTGAAGAGAGCGGCGCTGAGACGACAGCCCCGCGTTAAGAAGCGGAGAGGCCTTGGTGTAGACATTTCCGATCCGGATGGAGGCGTCTGCTTTCCCGTAGAGGACAGCAATCCACCCGAGGAAGACAGATGGTAAGCCCAGCTTCTTCAACAGGGTGAGCAGGGAGCTCCTGGTAAAGCTGTTGAACGCTGACTTCAAGTCCAGAGAGATGACAGCCAACGGCATGTCGTTTCTCGCTGCCCAGGCGACTTTTACGGTCACTAGCGCAATGTTTCAGGAGGATGACCGTCCCGGAAAGACGTTGGTCCGACATTGGGACACGAGGTTTGGCAGGTGACGGCGCAGACGGCCCATGAGCATGCCGCTGAAGACCCTGTAATTGGTCGTTGGGAGGCTGATGGGCGAAATGCCTGTAGACCCGGACCGCCGTGCGACTTCGGCAGCAAGATGACATTGCTGCGTCTTGAAGATGGGAGCAATGCTCTGCAGAGTCGAGAAGTCTCGAATACTTTCTAAAGAACTTCGGCGAAGAAAATTTCAAAGGCTTTTCAAACTCGCAGGGCAATTGGTCCCATCCCCGATGTTTGGCACGCTGCGGATGGCAGCCGCTATCTGGTCGCGGGAGATTTCGGCGAGAAAGAGCTGGTACTACCCGTCTGAATCCAAGTGGGTTACTTCTGCTAAAAAGTCGGTAATAGCTTCTGCCGAGCTTGGAGCCTGGACGAAGCGACTGCTTAAGCACTCTAGAAGGAAACGGCCTCCAGAGATGGCGTTGCCGTCGTCCTAGGTGAAGGTGGATAATAAGCGACGTTTGGATCGGAGGGAACCCCCGAGGTCCGACAAGGAAGGATACTCAGAGCGGGAAGTGTCGTCCTCCAGTCTTCGCCTCAGAAAGTGGCCTGCTCTCTCGATGTATCCACTGCCGTACTAGGCGACGGCAGGTGAGAGGGCCCGTATTTTTGCGACCAGATCTGCCTTGATCCTGGTCCATTGTTCTCATAACATGGGGATTGAAAGGTTTATTAGGTCTTCCGATAATTCATCGATGAATGTTTCCTTTCAATCGACAAGCAGGTCTGACCGTAGCAGCTTGCCGTTAGAGGGAAGTCGTGTAGGAGCAGGTTTCCCCACTTGAATCAAGACGGCGTTGTGGTCTGAGTAGGCATAGTAAATAGTTTTGTATAATTAACACGGTCACAAAAGTTTGATAGAAGTAGTATTTTGTCCTGGTGTGTTCCAGTGCAGCATCAAAGAAGGTGGCGACGTCGACGAGGTGGCTTCGTCCAGGAGCTCCGCGAGGGCTTCTGCTGAGCCGGATGCCAGGTCCTTCGCCGATTCCTCGGAGATGTTCAAGTCACCAATAATCCACGCACCTTCTTGACGCGCCAAAGCTGCGATGGTCTAGAGCTGGCGGCACCGTTCTTCAGAAGCATGAGAGACGTGGGCGTTGTCACAGGTTTTGGAGACTCCCGAGACGATGACAGCGATCTTTCCAGGCTACAAGATCTGCTGCCGACGAAGAACGACCCCGGCCGCGAAGACGCAGGCGAGGCCTGATCCCACGGTGGTCGTAGCGGGAGAAACAAAGCCGCTGTAGCCGTGGCAGAGATCTCCTACGTAGTCCTGGGACAAGTTGTTACTCTCCTCTAGGAAGCAGTTTTTAATCTCATGATCCTCGAGAATACAACAGAGCTGGATGCCGCCGCGCGAGTTTAGCGTTATAACTCGGAAGTTCATTTAAGCCCGAGTAGAGTCCCTAGCACAAGAATGCTTCTTGTATAGGGAACTACTCGTTTACCCTGTACGAGCCATCAGCTCGCTGGCCAAGTTGGCAATGGCCTTTCTCTTTTCGGCGCTTGATTAGGCGAGAAGTTTGTCCATCTTTCCATTGTGCGTGAAAGTCTGGAGGATATTTTCTCGCTCCAGGCCTTGCTTCTGGGCACCATATATGACTTCAGACACATTTTCATTCTTTAGCAGAGCGTGTATCTGAATTTCAGCCATAGTGCGCCGTTGGGAAAACCGTCGTTTTCCTCCTCCATGGGGAGTTGATTTTCCCGATCGACGAGATCAGCCCATCTCGTCGATGACTTGCTTATTCCAGGCTTGTTGTTGGATGATCCCTTCTTGCGACAGAGGGGTGCTGATGACATCAGCAGTTGCGGATGGCAATTGGCTTTCAACCAATGCCAATAGGGCTTGAAGGGGTGGGGAATCGCCTCCATAGAGAGAGATTGAGATTGAAACTGCTTCTTTACAACGTCCATATAAGGTGATATAAGGTTAGATACAATATTGAATAAATAAAGCTGAATAGTGATAAATATATGGATAAATATAAATATACAATATAAAGGACTGCGGTGTATGATTATAAAGTAATACTAAAAGCCTCCCCGCATAAGTTTCTTTTTTTGTGAAAATCAATATTAATTTCAAAGAGAAATATGTACTATTTCTAACTTTTTGGATGACGTATGAAAAGGTTGAATATATGAAGAGTAATGGTCTATATATGATTGGATGACGTATGAAAGGGTGAAAATGTGAAGAGTAATGGCGAACGGAAAAATAAAACATGGCACCTGCCCGGTAAGCAGAAGGTTGTGGGTTCGATTCCCGCCCCTGGACACTTTTATTTTTCCGTTCGCCATTACTCTTCACATTTTCACCCTTTAATACGTCATCCAATCATATATAGACCATTACTCTTCATATATTCAACCTTTTCATACGTCATTCAAAAAGTTAGAAATAGTACATATTTTTCTTTGAAATTAATATTGATTTTTCACAAAAAAAGAAACTTATGCGGGGAGGCTTTAAGTATTACTTTATAATCATACACCGCAGTCCTTTATATTGTATTAAAAAAGTTACTTTAAGTATTAGTTACGAACGGAAAAATACGTCCAGGGTAGCCTAGTGGACATGGCACCTGCCCGGTAAGCAGAAGGTTGTGGGTTCGATTCCCGCCCCTGGACACTTTTATTTTTCCGTTCGCCATTACTCTTCACATTTTCACCCTTTCATACGTCATCCAATCATATATAGACCATTACTCTTCATATATTCAACCTTTTCATACGTCATCCAAAAAGTTAGAAATAGTATATATTTCTCTTTGAAATTAATATTGATTTTCACAAAAAAGAAACTTATGCGGGGAGGCTTTAAGTATTACTTTATAATCATACACCGCAGTCCTTTATATTGTATTAAAAAAGTTACTTTAAGTATTAGTTACGAACGGAAAAATACGTCCAGGGTAGCCTAGTGGACATGGCACCTGCCCGGTAAGCAGAAGGTTGTGGGTTCGATTCCCGCCCCTGGACACTTTTATTTTTCCGTTCGCCATTACTCTTCACATTTTCACCCTTTCATACGTCATCCAATCATATATAGACCATTACTCTTCATATATTCAACCTTTTCATACGTCATCCAAAAAGTTAGAAATAGTACATATTTCTCTTTGAAATTAATATTGATTTTCACAAAAAAAAAAGAAACTTATGCGGGGAGGCTTTAAGTATTACTTTATAAATATAAATATGTGTAAAATATATTTGATAAATATACATATACAGGGTGTACCAGGTAAATTGGGAATTTCAACAATGGCATTTTAACTGAAATTTTTTGCAAGTAAAAATTAAAATATCCGAATGAAATTTGACACAGTAGTAGATAAAAGGATATAGTTTTTATTTATTCAATGTAGTTTCCATTATTAGCTACAACAGTCTCGAGGCGAGTGCGGAATGAAGCACAGGCCTTGGCGACGATGACCTTGTCCATTTGGGTCATCACCGTGTGAACTGCTTTCTTGACAGACTGGATGGTGGTATGAGGAGCTTTGTTGACATCTTTCTCAACAACGCCCCATACATAGTAGTCGAGGGGATTGCAATCTGGAGAATTAGGGGGCCAAATATCAGGACCCCAGTGACTAGGGACGTTAAGTGTCAGCCACGATTGTGTCTTTTTTGCCTTATGGGCTGGAGCTGAGTCCTGTTGGAAGACATACTTCCTTCCTGCGGCCACCATGTCCATCCAAGGCTTCACAACGGTCTCCAGAACATTGATGTAGGTGTCAGCGTTCATCCTAAGGCCCTTCTCAAAGAAATGGGGAGGCATGACATCACCTTCACTGCTGATAACGCCAAGGACCATTACGGAGGCAGGAAATTTCGTGTGCATCACGACAGGTATCTCTGAGGGGTCTTTACAGATCCAGCGATCATTCCTGGGATTTACCTTTTGGTCCACGTCAAAGTTATTTTCGTCAGAGAAGAACCTTAGCATGCCAAAAGAGTCGTGTTTCAGGTTGTTGAGGAGGGCAGCAGCCTTTCCTTTTCTGTTATTCTTCATATTCTCAGTCAGCAACTGACCTTCCCGAAGGGCATAAGACTTGAGACCAAGGTCCTCATGGATAGTTCTGACAATTGTCATAGAGCCAACGTCCATTTCCTTGGCTATGGCCCTCATGCTCTTCCCAGGGTTTCCATCAATCTTCTCCTTGACATTTTTGACAAATTCTTCGCCTCTTACCCTGTCCGATCGACGCGAGTGCTTTTTCCTTGTAGCTATCCCCTCTTTGTTACTGTCGGCCTCATCAAACTGCTTCTTGACACGATAAATAGTGGTTTTGGGCAACTTAAGAAAATCCACTATCTCTTTGGGGCTCCTTCCGGCGCGCAGAGCAACGATGATGGCAGCTCGATTTTCAAATTCTCGGTTACTCTTCATCACTACACTGCGCACACATGTACTGTTGCATTTTACATGAATATGGCTACGTAATGAAAAAAAAACAAGTTTTTAATCTCAAGTAGTTTTTGTTTTATGGACTGTCAAAGTTAGTCCCAATTTACCTGGTACACCCTGTATATATATATAAAATATATACAAAGTCTTCATTGATGGCGCCCACCGCGGCAAAAACTCGGCCACCGATGAACTACGAGAGTTCTTTCCCACAGAGTGGGCAGGTCGATGAGGTAGCTGGCGCTCAACTCAAAACCAAGATGGTATATTGTAGATAGTAGCCTTCGCCACACTTGGGGTCTTCATTGTTTCGGGATAGGGGCCGACGCCGAACAGCCAGGACTGCAAATCATACACAGAGAGGGATATATATTTGTCTACTTGTACTACTATTTCGACAGTTCAGAAAAGAGGGTGAGAATATCGTTAAAAAACGGAAAAGAATATTAGAAGAAGCTAAGCGGATTTATGACTCTCCACCAAGACAGTAAATAGCTGCTTACCTATTTACTCAGTGATACTTTCTACCCCATTGTTTTTTTTTTCTTCTTTCTTGGACTCCGGGACGAGTCAGTATAAGACAGAATGTCTTAATGGAAGACTAGTTCATTAATAAAGTTCGAATATAAATATATTTCCCAATATGCCTTTATTTTTTATAATTTTTTAAGATGGCGTGCTTAATTTTGAAGGGAGAGCGACCAAAGACCGCATAATATTCAATGAGATAGTTTGTTGAAGACAACGGCACCCGTCCGTGACTTGTACTCTGACTCTGAAAAAAAAAAAAAAAAAAGAAAAGGCGTTGGAGCAAGACAACTTAGAATGAGTGGTCCAATAACCGTCCGTCACACAAAAACGCAGACTAGATCAGTCTCGCCATCTATCGGCAAATAAATAAACTATTTGAACACGGCTTCATAACCCAGTTACATATAGATATTATAATTGTTTCATTTAAAAATTGTGTCTGTGTGGATTAATAATGTTCCCATATAATTATCATATTAATATATATTTTACACTAAAAATCTCTCTACATGGTATTCTCGTATTATTTTAATATGAAAAAATATATAGTGATAACTAATTTTTATGATATTTCTAAAAAACAAAATTGAATTCAATATGTTTATATAAAATTGTATAATAATTTTAAAATTCTAAAAATAGGTATGAAGTAGGTGTATATAAATATACATCTCTTATGGGGAATGGGATGATTTCATTTGATCCTTTTTTTTTTTTAATCTATAGGAACTCTCCTTATTCTGGACTGATGAAGACCCTCAACCCGAAACCACGGTCACCAGGTAGGAGCTTTTCAATTTGCCAAAATGATGATGCAGCTTTGTCACCGACCCCAGGTCGCTCGTTTGCGATATATGGCGCCTAGATTTGAGGTATATTTTTACTAGAGATAGTTGTCCTTCATTTTTATTCATTAATCAAACGATATCCCAATGACCAAACAAAACGCCCTCTTCTGGTTGATTTGTATGTTTAGGTACTAAATATGTTCTTAGTTAGGGTCCTTATATAACCCCTGCAGTAATCCTCTTGTTGAGCACATCGAATAATTCTGTGAAAGAGGTCTCAATTTCTTCAAGTGATAATGCTCCGGATTTTTATTTTTTGAGAGGTTTTCGACAATTATAGAAGAAACTAAAAATCCATCTTGTTATCCTTTTTAATTTGTTTAATGATGAATATCTTGTTATGAATGAATAAGATATGTTTCTTTTGACAAAAAGGTTGGTCTTAATTCTTTGTTCACTTAAGCATTGCTCTTTATCACTGGTATAGAGGCGTTATAGGGTTGTGATGTTGTTTACAATCATGGTGGGCCGTGCCACCATAACTCAAGATCGAGCAATTGATCCAATGATATTCCCCTGGATGCAAGATCAGCGGGATTGTCCTCTCTTTTGACGTGCATCCAACGACATGGTAATAGCTCTTGTATATCCCTTACCCGATTAGAAACATAGGGTTTCAATCTGCTATGCTCTGAAGTCAACCAACTCAACACTCTGGTGGAATCTGACCTTAATGTAACCTTGTTTATATTCAACGACATAGCCGTACAAACGAGTCTAGTCAGCTGAGCTAGCAATAGCGATGCACACAATTCCATGCGTGGAATTGTAGTGGTTTTTAAAGTAGCTACTCGGGCTTTCGCTGCCAATAGATATACAACATGTATTGAGGAATTATGGATTATCTTGATATAAACAATTGCAGCATATGCCCTTTGGGAGGCATCAGCAAATCCATGTTATCTCATAAGTTGTAAGCTCATAAAGTCTTATCCATCGAGGTATCTGTCCCTGGTGCTGTGATGCTAGATCATTTTGTAATGCCTTCCACGATTCTTGTAATCCAACTGGAATAGGCTCATCCCATGTTAGTTTTGCAGCCCATAATGTCTGAATCATCAACTTGATTTTAAGCATCACCGGCGCAAACCAACCAAGGGGGTCATATATTTTTTTCCCATTTGTGATAAGATATTTCGCTTAGTTGGGGCATTCTTGATTATTTCAAATTTCCTCAATCCTATTTCATCATTCTTTGGGCAATTAATGCCCAATAAATTTATTCCCAATCTATTCTCACTGTCAACATTAAGATAGAAAGTTGATTTGTCTGTTTCTTGAAGTGTGTCCAATACTGTAGGTTTTTTGGAAGTTCATTGTCGTAATTTAAAACTGCCTGCTTGCAACAATTGGTCAAATTCTCTTATAATTTTGAGCCTATTTTCTACAGTTTCACAACCAGTCAACAAGTCATCCACATAAAAATCTGATTTAAGAATGGCTTCTGCCGTTGGAAACCTAATTTGTTCATCATGAGCCAGTTGTTTCAATACTCTGATGGCCAAGAATGGTACACAAGATGTTCCGTATGTCAAGGTTTTAAGTTCATACTCCTTTAAACCTTGACTTAAAATATCTCTCCAAATTATTCGTTGATACGGAGTATCTTCTGGGTGAACTAAAATCTGCCTGTACATCTTGGTGATGTCTGCAGATATAGCGATAGGGTGAGATCGGAATCTTAAAAACAAAGGAAAAATGTCCTTTTGAAGCTTGGGTCCTGTATGTAAAACATCATTTAAAGAATAATCTGTTGTTGTTTTTGAAGAAGCGTTGAATACAATTCGCAATTTTGTGGTAGAGCTTTTTTCTTTGATTATAGGATGATGAGGAAGGTAAAATGCTTTATGATCATTTCCGTTTTCCTTCACCTCATTCATGTGGCCTAAATCCAGGTATTCTTGCATGAAATCCTTGTAGGTCTGATATACCTGGGGCTGTTGTTTCAAGATTTACTCCATTCTCAAAAAAACAGTTAATGGCTTGTGGTTTTGATTCTCCAAGCAAACTAGAGTCCTTAAAGGGCAATCTTACAATGTATCTACCAGATGTTTCTCTATCATTAGTTGTCTTAAAATTAATTTCATTGAAATCATCTTCAAATGGATCAGGTTTGGTTTTGAGTTCTTCTTCCCATAAGGAAAATATTGGTTCCCATTTATTGAGCGTACAATTGAATGTGCGCAGTTTTTGATAGTTTCTGGGTTTATTTAGAAAGATTTTAATTTCTCCAAAGAGCAACCATCCCAATAGTGTCTTGATTGCCTTTGGTTGACCTACATGTCCATATTTGATGGCTCCCTTGAATAGAGAAAAGGCAATATCTGCACCTAGCAATATGTCAATTGGAGCGGTATATTTATATTGTGGATCGGCTAGTTGCAGGCCTTGTAAATGATGAAATTGATGTTCTTCAAATTTTAAATATGGCATATAACTTTTCACCTTATCCACAACAAGAGCATTTGTTTTAAAAACTTTGGATAGGTTGAAATGGGATGTGAAATTGAGATTTATTACTCCATCGGGTCTGTCCAAAATCTGTCCTCCTATTCCGGCTAATTCTACTTTTGTCCTAGAAGGTTCCAAATTCAGTTTCTTCAAAGAGTCCCGAGTTATTATTGTGGCTTGACTTGCTGTATCTATTAAAGCTCTACAAGGCTGATATTTACCTTGATGATTCATCACTATAATTGTTGCGGTAGACAATAGTACAAATGAGTCTTCTTGGTTAGACATCAAACAGGTGGTGTTTTATGAATGGAGGTCATGCCCAAAGCATCATTGTTTTCTTTTACACTTGACTCAGCTTGCTATTTATCTGGTTCTTCAATTGCAGGAATTCCTATTGTATGTTCTTTAAACTGATGAATGGCGGCATCAATGTTTATGTTTTACTTGACACTTTCTACACTTGAATTCTGACTTACATTGATTTACCGAATGATTGTTCCTTAAGCAATTGAAACATAACTTGAGTTGTTTAACTTTTCTCCTTCTCTCTAATGGCTCCATGCCTAAAAAGGTTGGCCATTGATAGATTCCATGCTCCTGTTGACATAGAAAACAATTGGCTTTTGTTAGATTATGTACTTGCAATTTCACGGAGCGTTTAATTAGGGGCAATCCCTTTTCTGTTTCACTCGTATTAAGTGTCTTTGCATGGTTTTCTAAAAATTTCAATAATTCTGAACAGGATGTGATTACTGTCAATTGTCATGTTCCAGCTGCGCTTTGTTGTTTTGTCTAGTTTATCACTCAGGATTTTCCCAATTATGATATCACTAAGTTCATCTAGTTTATAACCGAGTGTTTCTAGAGATCTAATGATTTCATATGAATTATCTACCAAAAATAGAAGTTATGTGGATGATTCTATTGTTAGCTTAGGTAGATCTATTATTCTTTGTATTAGGTTAAATATTAAATCTTTTATATTGTCATATCTTTTTTTCCAAAAAATTCCAAGCCAAAACAAAATTATTTCCTGTTATTGGTATGTGATTAACAAATAATAAAGCTTTTCCCTTCAGACAAGTCTTTAAATACTGTAATTTAACTATATTTATTAATTGACTGTTATCAATAATACTAGTTTTAAAAATATTAGAAAACGAAATCCAATTTTCTATTTTTCCATAAAAAATTGGTAGTTCTATTTTAGGCAAATTAGCATAATTCTTATTAACTGCATTGTTACTTTGAGGAAAATTTGCATCATTGGGAAAAGTTTGAGTAAACCAATGAATTTTTTCCTCTAGTTTACAATATTTATCGGTTACTTCCTCTATTTGTAATAAAAGTTCGTCTGTATCTTTTATCCCCATAAAATATTCACATTCTTGTTCCAACTGCTGTTTAATCTTCTCGATCTTTTTTAATATTGCATCGAGTTCAAAACAATCGGCTGCGTTGTTTTCTATTTCCTTTTCCAACTTTTCTAAATTAAGACCAAGTCTTTTGATTCTTTTATTTCTGTTTGTGGATCCATGAGGTTGACTTACCGTATCAGGCTTATATCCGGCTCGAGGGACAAATGTATGAAAAAGTGAAAGTTGTATAAGCTTATGATTTTGCTTTGTTTTAAAAAATGAATCGATGTTGGTTCCATATGCTTGAATTGAATATCACACCTTAGTTCTATATATTTTATTGCTTAAAAAGGAACAAAAAAATAAACTACAAAAAATTGCAAATAATTTGATAACTAACAAAGGAAAAAATAAATAAATAAAAATGATGATGATAAAAAATTGAATATGTCTGCTAGAAAATTGCTTCTATGAATTTAAAAAAAAAGAATAATTACAAAATTCACATATAAACTTCAAACAATATCCAACCATGATCTCTTTTCCGCGGATAGTTGGTATGGCTTTGCACTAATCACTTTAAAATTATTCTGTAGATCAAAGCTGGTCTCAAATTTAGGAATGGGCGGAAGCTTTTTTATACAAATACTGGGGTATTTTACTTCGACATCTGCTTTGGTAATGGGGTCATCAGTAGTGGAAAAGAAGGAAATTTCATCTGTCGATAAATCCCATCTTAATCTCAACGAATTTAGCGTGGGCTTCCCGAGGAGCAAGTCAAACGGTATATTCTGGAGTACAACAGCCCGAATTTCGACTGTGCGATTATCCACCTCCAATTTTAGATCGACGGCTTCAGTGGCCGTGAACGCTCTTTTATTTATAGTGCTGATAGAAGTATTTGTAGGATGTGTGGTCCATCGGTTCTCTTTGACTACTCTAGGATGGATTAAATTAAGAGACGAACCACTATCCAAATAAGCTCTTACAGGAACCTTATTGATTCTTACCTCCACGAGTGAATGCGGTGCATCGAACATTAGAAAAATGGTCGATTTTGACCATGGGATCGGAAAATCCAGATTTAGTTTTTTTGCAGCGCCCTGGGGATTTTCCACTGTGCATACCGCGCCGTTATTCAGGTATATGGCATGGTTTCTCTTTGTTCCGGTAGACTTCTCTCCCCTGGAGATCCTTTTGAAGGGCCGACATCTCTCCAGAAATTTCCTCAGCTGGGATAGTGTTGAGATCTGGCATACAGCCAATTGCTGCTGCAATTCTTCTGGCAAACCATGAATAATTCCGATTATTAATAATTCCTCAGAGGAACCCGGCATTCCTAACCGTATCAGCTTCTGTTTTCTATAAAAAAATATTCAAAATAGGATCCGCCTCGGTATTGCCACCTGATGGCCCTATCATATTTAAAGATTGGATCTTCATTGAACGCCCTAATAAATTCTTCACGCCAATCCTCCCAATTGGCTTCTTGAGATTCGGGAGACTAACAATCATACCACATACGGGCAGTGCCTTCAAGGAAGGCTCTAATTCCGTTAGTCTTTGCCCTGAAGCTTTCTCAGCCATTGTTCATGCAGAGGTTGTCATAGACTGGATCCATGTTCTTGGATCGATATTTCTTCCGTTGAACTTCTCGACATCCATTTTGGCGATTGACGACATCCCGCTATCCTTCTTGACCTGCTGATCCACAAGCTTATTCACTAGTTCCTGTTGTGAGAGTACCAAGCCAATCAGTGCTACGATAGATCGTTCTGGTCCAGAATCCTTTTCTATTTTCACATAATTTCCTTTAGGTTCTGGAGTCAGAGTTTTAGGACAAGCTTTAGGTCACATATTTTAAATCTTCCTAAGAATTATGCCGGCTGCGCCAATTCTGTAGCAACAACAACAAAATGGCTTTTATTAGGGCCCATTGCCCTGTATGGATTCGCCATACAACAACAAAATAATACAGTAATTTTTCCTCCCTTTCTCCATGTGCACGTGAGTGAGCCTTTGTTTGAAAAGGGATTTATTTACACATCTGTTCTAAAACTTTCCTCACTACCTCTTTTGTGTATGTATCTATTTACAATTGATCTGTAGAAATTATAGAGTTCTATTGCTATATTTTTCTTTTTTGAAATAGTTCTCAGCGTCTTCAGTGGGTTGCTAAATCTCCAGAAGGTGTTTTTAAGAGTTTTTTTCTCTTTCTTCACCTAAATATTTGCATTCTATGATATAGTGGGAGATTTCATAAGAAATCATATTTCCACAAATCTTGCAGTGAATGTTTTTATTTTTGATGATGAGAATATGACTTTATCTATCTAGAGTTGAAGTAATTCTAGTCCGTGCAATGAAGGCTATTCTCTTCGATGACAGATTCCATGACAAGTATCGTTCTGGCATAAATTAATTACAGAGAAGTTTATAGTTTGAAAAAAAATCGAATTGTCGAGTCTAGCGAAGTCTTGTTGAATAAGCTGTTCTATTTTTGTTTTCATAATTGTAGGAAGTTCTTTTTTAATTGTATCATAGTTCGGTGGGAGGTTCAGCCATGACTGACCACAAAAGTTGCTTATATTGTAGCTTAGAAATCAGGTCTTTGCAACCAATGGTTGAGTTTAGTGCGGTATATGCCTTTGCTTTGAAAACTAGCGCAGCTTGTCTGGTACTGTGTGTATTTGTATAGGGGAATCCCAGATATGTTATTCTAGGGGTGACAGTCAACGGAGTGCCTCCCCAGAACCAGTTTTCATTTCTTTCTGGTCTTCCACCATTTCTGAACACCATTATTTTGACTTTTTTTTCATTTAAAACTAATTTATTTTCCTTCAGATAAGTTCTAAGTAAATTGATTTTGCTTTGCAAATTGATTTTTAATTCTCCTATTATTGCTATGTCATTTGCATATATGAGAAGATGAAAGAAGCCGAAGTCTGGAAGATAGAATCCTGAAAATGAAGATAATAATATTCAATTAGATCAGATATATAAATTATAAATAGTAGAGGTGACAGTGGCTCTCCTTGTAAAACTCCGGAATCAATTTTTACGTTGTTTGAGTATTCACCTTCCCATCTAACTGAGATTTTTGCTGCCTCATAATAACTTTTTATTATTGATAAAAACCTTGGGCTGATTCCCATTTTTTGTAATTTATTTCAGAGTATTTCGTGAGGAAATGTGTCAAATGCCTTGGTCAAATCACAACAAAGAAAACGTATAGTTTATCTCGTTTCTTTCTTAAAGATAGTTGGATAAGGGTATTCAGGGTAAAAATATGGTCTAGACATGCGCGGGTTTTTCGGAATCCTGCTTGATTTTCTCCTATATAATGTCTTTTTTCAATCCAATTGTTGAGTCTGTTTCTTAGAATTGAGGTAAATAATTTGGACATATTGCTGCATAGTGCAATTCCTTAGTAGTTAAATGGGTTATTTCTGCCCCCGTTTTTGAAAATAGGATGTACTACTCTGATCAAAAAGTTTCGACACTTTGCTCATAAGTTAAAAAAAACTTTATTATTCTACCAAATTCAAATTGTCCCCTTCAAAGTAGTCCCCGTTGGCCGCGATGCACTTCAGCCACCTTTTTTTCCAGTCGGCAAAACACCTCTGGTTGTCTGTTTTCAGGATCGCCTCCATGGCCTTCTTCGATTCCAATTTGATCTCTTATATGCTCTGAAATTTCCGACCCTTTAACTTTTTTTTTTAGCTTTCCAAAAAGGAAGAAGTCGCAGGGGGCCAAATCGGGACTGTAGGGGGTTGGGGGAAACCAGAGGTTTAGTGGTCCTGCAGGAACTTCGAGATTTTGAGGGCTGTGTGCGCCGGCGCGTTATCGTGGTGGTCACGAATTGTGCACAAAGTGGTTAATTACAATATATATACATCATCATATAGGCAAGAAAATAAAATAAGGAGAAATATAGTCTATTGCTCCTTAAATCTCACGGGTTAGTGTTAAAATACCGCCTTTCTGGGTTGAAAAACCTGAAATATGGTTCTTCCAGGTAGAAGCACAGTTCAAAATAGGTGGAATTATTCAGGAAGACACTAAATTTAATTATTTGATCTCCCAATTAGAACCTAAATATATAGAAAACATTTGGGATATAATTAATAGCAAAAGCGACAACAAGTACTCTGAATGTAAATCACGACTACTTGAATTGTTCAGAGAAAGTGAAGGGTTGAGAATTAAAAAGTTAATTTCTGGTATAGAGCTCGGAGACATGAAGCCGAGCCAGTTATTACAAAAGCTCAGATTCCTCGCTACCCCAGATATCTCTGACAATTTAATAAAAACTTTATGGCTCGAAAAATTGCCCACATCCATAAAGAATATACTTATTGTAAGCGAAGAGGACATTAGCAAATTGGCCATAATGGCCGATAAAATAAATGAAATAAACTCTTCCAAAGAAATATATGATGCGGAAGTGCCTTCTTCATCAACAGATCGCTTGATCGCCAAATTGGAAGATCTTGAACGGCAAGTGTCCGAATTGAGACTGGATAGATCTAGATCTCGATCCAAAAATAGGACTCAGTCAAGACCGAGAAGTAATTCTCAAAGATCTTTCGATCCAAAAGGGAAATACTGCTATTACCATTTTAGATTTGGTCCTAATTGCTTGCAAAATAAATGCAGGTCTCCGTGCAGTTGGAAAGAGTCGGAAAACTCCAACCGGCGGACAGAGTAGCGACAAGCTCTTCTGCCGGCATTCAGGATTGTCGCAATCTCCGATTATTTGTGACGGACAAAAACACGGGATTGCGCTTTTTGGTGGACAGTGGTGCTGATATATCTATAATACCTCCAAAGGATAAAACTAGGATGCCTAGCTCTGATTATAAATTATATGCAGCCAATGGTACAGAAATTGTTACCTATGGAACAAAGGTTAGAAATTTGGATATCGGACTTCGACGTCAATTTCAATGGCCTTTTGTAATCGCCAATACCAACAGAGCAATAATAGGAGCAGACTTTCTGAACAAATTTGGATTGATTATTGATATAAAAAATAAACGCCTAATTGATGGAATAACTAATCTTTCCATAAGAGGCGTCATTCAGTCAATCTCAGACATGGGAAATATTAGCACTCTAAACTCATCATCCAAGGTCAGCGCTATCCTAACCAAATATCCTAACCTATGTAGGCCACCATCAAATTTTGTAGAAGCAAAACATAGCGTTAAGCATTATATTCCTACAAGAGGTCAGCCAATTCACTCTAAAGCCCGTCGTCTAGATTCACAGAGATTAACTTTTGCTAAGGCAGAATTTCAATATATGTTGAATAATGGAATAATTAGACCCTCAAATTCTCCTTGGGCGAGTCCACTACATTTAGTTTCAAAAAAGGACGAGTCACTAAGACCTTGTGGTGATTATAGAAGACTCAATGCAGTTACACTTCCAGATCGTTATCCAATCCCTAGACTGGACGATTTCCACCACATCTTAAAAGGTACTCGTGTGTACTCAAAAATAGACCTATGCAAGGCATTCTATCAGATTCCAATTGCTGAAGAGGATAAACCTAAGACTGCCATCATTACTCCTTTTGGGCTATTCGAATTTAATGTTATGAGTTTCGGTCTTAGAAATGCTACTGCTACCTTTCAGAGATTCATGCATGAAGTCTTAAGAAACTTGGACTTTGCATTTGTCTACTTAGATGATATTCTGGTAGCCTCTAAAACGGAAGAAGAGCATTATAGCCACCTTTAAACCTTATTCAGCAGACTAAATTCCTATGGATTGAGAATCAATCTTTCTAAATCTAAATTCCTAGCACAGGAAATTGATTTTCTAGGATACCTAATTACCTCTCACGGTGTGAAACCACTCCCAACAAAGGTTAAAGCTATTCTAGAATATAAGAAACCAAAAACAGTTCATGAATTATGCATATTTTTGGGAATGCTAAACTTTTATCGTACCTTTTTGAACAATGCCGCAGAGACTCAGGCAATCCTTCATGAATACTTGAGGGGAGCCAAAAAAAGGATAGAAGCGAAATAAAATGGACTAAAGAAGCTGAAGTTCAGTTTGAAAAATGCAAACAAGCCCTAGCTAATACAGCACTGTTAGCCTACCCCGATACTGAACTGCCAATCTCACTCTGTACAGATGCTTCAGATCGGGCAGTTGGATCAGTTCTCCAACAGCTTGACAATAATAATTGGAAACCAATAGCATTTTTCTCTAAAAAATTAAATCCTGCTCAATGTAATTATAGTACATATGATAGAGAGCTTCTCGCAATATATTTGTCTATCAAATTCTTCAAGCACCTGCTTGAGGCACGTGAATTTACAATTTTGACTGATCACAAACCTTTAATTTACGCATTCAAACAAAAAAATGAGAAAGCTTCTCCTAAACAATTAAGACATCTACAATACATCTCCCAATTCTCTACTGACATCAAGTACATAAAAGGTACTGACAACATAGTCGCCGATGCTCTGTCCAGAGTTGATGCTATCACAACTATCGACTATGAAGAGATCGCCAAAGAACAAACTGGTGATTCAGAACTACAAAACCTGATTTCAAAGAATACCTCTCTAAAATTTAAGCAATGCCCACTACAATCAGGCAATTTGTTATGGTGTGACGTGTCTACTAATAATATTAGACCATTCATTCCAATTAAATTCCGAATGATGGTTTTTAGGAACTTCCACGAACTCTCACACCCAGGCATCAAAGCCACTACTAAACAATTAACATCAAGATTTATATGGCCCAATATGAATAAAGACATTAGAAAATGGGCTCAAGCTTGTGTCAACTGCCAAAAGTGCAAGGTGTCGATACACACAAAATCAGAAATAGGCAAATATCAAGAAGTGGATGAAAGATTTAGTGTTGTCCACATAGATCTAATTGGTGCTTTACCTCCATCGAATGGTAACATCTACTGTCTGACCTGCATCGACAGGTACACCAGCTGGATGGAAGTTGTTCCGCTACCAGATATGAAGTCTGAAACGGTAGCGAGAGCGTTCTACGAAAACTGGATTGTTAGATTTGGAGCACCGCTTACAGTGATATCAGATCAAGGAAAGCAGTTTACTTCTCAGCTTTTCAAAGATTTAACAACGCTGTGTGGTATCAAACTTCGTCATATCACGGCGTACCACCCTCAGTGTAACGGGAAGATTGAAAGGCTTCATAGAACCATTAAAACTGCCATTCGTGCCCACAATAGTATTAAGTGGACAGAAACGCTGCCAACAGTTCTCCTAGGCTTGCGTGCTGCTATCAACAAAGATAACAACCATTCTTTGTCTCAGATGGTATATGGCAAAACCATCAGACTGCCTGGCGAATTCTTTGATGATTCTAAACATCACCTGCATGCGGAAGAATTTGTTCAACAGCTTCAAAAGCAAATGGAATTGCTCAAACCCTTAAATGAAAAACATCATTCGAAGACTAAAGTATTTGTTCATAAAGATCTGAAAACATGTTCACATGTATTTATCAGGACAGATCGAGTGAAGAAACCTCTGGAACCACCATATGAGGGACCCTTCCCAGTCCTTGAAAGAACAGGCAAGTATTTCACACTCAAAGTGAAAGAAAAAAATGTTACCACATCGATTGACCGATTGCGACCACTGTGGGGGCTGAAAGATTTCATTCCAGCCTACCGGGATGCCGCACCCCACCGCCATAAATCACGTCCGGCTCACCAATGTGGTGTGTCGATTTACTGGTCCAGCGATTGCTCAGAAAGTTTCTCAAGTTAGTGTTTTATTGAAGTTTCTTGTTAACACTACATTCACATGGGAAGACAAAGAGGACAACACCCCGGAATGCACATCTGGTCCTCTCTCTGGATTCCTCCGCTGTGCCCTCCTGGCGCAGCGGTCGTCTTGGTGATTTATGGCGGTGGGGTGCGGCATCCCGGTAGGCTGGAATGAAATCTTTCAGCCCCCACAGATCCACGACTTGCTTCTCCACAGCTCCGGCCGTTTCTGCCTGATCGCTTCCCTCAATCGCCTCAAAACTCCCAGGTAGGAGTCAGCAGTTATTGTAGAGCCTTGTTGTTGAAATTCATGATGAACGATGCCCTGGTAGTCGAAGAACACCGTCAACATGACCTTGACTTTGCTGGGAGCCTTCCTCGCTTTCTTTGGTCTCGGCTCATTTTTGAAGCGCCACTCCGATGCCTTTTGGGTAGTTTCCGAATCAAAGCCGCAAATCCATGTTTCGTCTCCAGTAATGACCCTCTTCAGCAATTCGGGGTCGTCGGTTGTCGCTTCGAGATTGAGACTGGCCGTTTCTTTCCGGGCGTTCTTTTGATCAAAAGTCAAATCTTTGGGAACGAGAACGGCGTTGAGGCTTCTCACTCCCGAAATGTCCTTCATTATCGATTGAGTCGACCCGAATGATATCCCTGCTTCTTCGGCGACCTCCCTGACAGTTATTCGTCGGTCTTCACGCACCAGTTCCAACACCTTGTCCACTTTTTCAGGCGTGGTTGATGTGGACGGCCTCCCGGAACGCTCGTTGTCGGCGGTCTCTTCCCGACCCTCCTTGAAGCGCTTGTACCACTCGAAAACTCGTCTTCGGCTCATGACGGCATCCCCATAGGCTATTTGCAACATCCAAAAAATTTCGGCACCCTTGAATCCGTTTTTCACACAGAACTTGATGCAAATTCGTTGATCCTCCATTTCGGTGACTAACGAAATCGAAGCACTGGCAAAATGGCTTCACTTCGAACAGCCGCTGCTCGCGCTGTTGTGGCGAGTGATTTTTGAAAATTGGCATGTCTCCAAGCCAAGGGCGACGCTTGCATTTGCCACAAACCGGGAGAAAATATATTGATTTTTCAGGATTTTATGAGCAAAGTGTCAAATTTTTTATCAGAGTAGTATAATTGAATTCGTTCAAATCTCTGGAAATTCCTCTGTTATGATTATCTTGTTGAATATAGTTCTCAGTTTTTCTAGAATAGGTATTCGTAATTTCTTTTAAAGTTCATTGGGAATATTATCCAGTCCTGCTGCTTTTCCATCCACTAAACTTTTAATTTCGGCTTTGATCTCATCAAGCGTTATTTATTTATCTAATTCTATATCTTCCCACCTGATCATCAGGTTTGCTTTATGGAAGGGTTCATTGTCGCCTTTATAAGCAGTTTCTTTTAGAAAATAAATCAGTCCTTTATATCTATATCAGCTGATAGGCTTACTTTTTTTCTAAGAATAGATAGAGCGCTCCAGAAGGATTTGGGATCTCTAGCATTTTTTATTTTGTCTTTATTAAATTTATCTCATTTTGTTTTTAGTAATTTTAAGTATTTCTTCCTATCCTCTATGTATTTTTCCCGGTCTTGTTCTTCGGCTGAATTAGTATATTTCTTTAAACTTGGTTTAGTTGTGTTTTTCATTTGATAGCATTCCCTATCGTACCAGGGCTTAGATATTGTGTTGCATTTATTTACTATTTTGTTAATATTTGATAGTTCCATTGCCTTGAAAATTTGCTCGGTGAAATTTAGTCATTGTATCAATATCTGTAGCGATGTCATATATTTCTTCTAGTGCATCCAGATTTCGTTTTAGTAGTTCTTCATTTTGAGACCAGCCAAATTTTCTGAATGGTATCACGGTTGTTGTTTTTTTTTTTGTGTTGATTTCTTCTGTTTATGATCTGTATTTAGCACTAAGATTATTGGTGTTGAGGATGCGGAAGACAAATATAACGTAATTGATTGTGAATAGCTAGCTGGTGGCTTAAATAAATTTAAATGGAATGAGAGGATGTCTGCTGTAGGGGGAACAATGATAATAATAATTTCAAAAAAAGAGCTCACCTGTATGTGAGAGTGTTGTGGCAGGGGAGGCACGAGTCCCTGAGGACCAATTCTGACAGCCAACTGACTACTGTAGCATGCAGCCTGGACTACAAGGCAACCCTACTCCAGGTCCAGAACCCCATGGACTTCTCCAAGGAGATGGCATGCTACAGAAGCTCACCACTGACCAGGAAGTGTGTGTGAGGGACTACACCAAGCCTGGTGTGGGAGCTGGAAAGTGTGGCTGCGGAAGAATTGTTTTAAAGAAAGGCCTATAGACCTCCCTGGCCTTCCTACCTGGTCTACACACCCCATGTGACCTGCTACACCCCAACGCCAAGAGCCCCTCAGTGATGGAGGCAGACCTGTGAAGCTCGACAGCCTGGAGATGACCAGGCAATAGAAAGGCCTGAACCCCCATCACAATAACCACCACCAACAGCCTCAACCTTCAACTGAGATGAAGGCCAAGAACCCATCACCCAATAAATGAAATTGTCTTTTGCTCTTTCCGTTTTTTTTATTAAATATTTATAATTTATTTTAAAAAAATTGAACATAATAAATATGAAAAAGCAATAGAAAAAAATAAAAAGATCAGGTGGTGATATTAAAAATGAAATAAAAAAGGCATATCCTGAACGCCTACGGGGATGCCGTCATGAGCCGAAGACGAGTTTTCGAGTGGTACAAGCGCTTCAAGGAGGGTCGGGAAGAGACCGCCGACAACGAGCGTTCCGGGAGACCGTCCACATCAACCACGCCTGAAAAAGTGGACAAGGTGTTGGAACTGGTGCGTGAAGTAGAAGTATACTAAAAATGTATTATACGATTTGTGGAAAGACAGACATGGAATCCAGTTTAATAAAAGATTTCAAAAAGTATTTAATAATGATGGCTGTTCCCTCACCTTTTCCTGTGATTCAGTGAGTTCTAATGGCTCGAACTTTAGATCAATTGATGGTTTATGGCGAGTTTCACTGAGCTGAGCAAGGGTTATTGAGTTATTTTCTAAAAAGTGAATTAATTGTACTTTCTTTGATCTGATTCTGTTGCAATTCCAAGCAATACTTTTAAATCGTAGTTTGCAATTCATTGTGTTTTGATTACCTGCATCAATTTTCACACAGTTCCTCAGTATCAGAACGAGGAGTTTTTCTTTTTGTAACCTCAGCATTGCTTTGGCGTGTTTCAGAAATATTTGAAATCTGAATTGGGTTGTTAAATTTGTACTGCCCAGGGTATCTTGGCTGTTGTTGTGGTACTCAAGGAAACTTTGGGCATCCGCAGTAAATGGCAGAGTGTGCTTATTCGTAATTTTCACACTCTGGGGGAATTTGTCCAGACTTTCTTGTGCATTCCTTCGAATGATGCTCCTTATCACACTTTGGCTTCAGAAAGCATTTAAGCTGACTGTGCATGAAACCCTGGCAATTGAAGCATCGAGTCCCTCGGTTTGTGTTTTGAAAGATTCTACTAGGTATATCAATCTTGTCTCTTTTCATGCGGCCGTATCCGTTCTGTTACTCCAACTACCACATCATAACCTTTTACTTTTGTTAAAGTTAATTTTTATTCACAAGATTTTTTCAAAATTATTCAAGAAGGTGTATAAGCGGCTTAAGTTGGTTTCATCTTTTAATAGAAATATAAGGTTTGTCGGTATTGGCATGCAAAGTGATCGTGGGGTTCAATTTATCTCTTAGGTGGTAGATGAGGGCGTTGTAGCAATCGAGAACAGGAGCGCTAAAAGGCTGCAAACCCAGCCTCATCACCCTAGTCACTTCAAATATAGGTGGAGTTTTTGAATACTGTGTTAATTCATTTTATAATTTTGTTTGGGATTTCAAGTTTTTCAAATGTCTCGATTACTGAATTTCTTTCTAGGGAATCAAAGGTCTTCTCCAAGTCAAACACTACCAGGGCGAAGGGCGTGTTAAAGAGGTTTGCCCCAAATATTCCATTTTCAATTTCTGGTAGGACATCGTAAATTGACTTTCCCAGTAGTGCATATTTTTGTTCTCTAGGCACAAGTTGTGAGGAGTAGAGATATGTTTTCATGAGTAGCAATTTTGATAGGATTTTATGGGATATATAGGATATTTATATAGGATATTATACTCCCTCATCTTAGAATGCACCAGGGAATTCCTCCGGACGCATGGGTATACAGCAGATTTGATATCTAAGTTTTCCACCTTAATTTCGATCTGTCTTAGCAATAGTATTTTCAATTTTGATAAATGTTACTATAGGCAAACAAAGGGTACTCCCATGGGTAGCCCTTTGTCCTCACCACTCTCCGAAATAGTTATGCGAAAAATTGACAGTTTAATTACAAGTCACTTCCCAGCAGATATTCATACCTGGTTTAGATACATAGACGATATTTTCTGTATAATTAATATAGAATCCTTGGACAGTATTTATACTAAATTAAATTCACTATTTCCGGACATCCAATTTACATTCGAAAAAGAAAACAATGGTTCCTTGGCATTCTTGGATATCATGATCACAAGACAAAATTATAGGTATATTACCAACGTATACTATAAGCCCTCCTTCCATCCCTCCTATATACACTATACCTCATACTGCCCCCTTAGCCATAAAATTAATACGGTCAAAACCCTCTCAAAACGTATTTTTACTCACTGTTCAACATCTGAATTTAAACATACAGAAACCCAGATCGTGATTAATCACCTAATGAACTCAGGATACCCCAGAAACTTCATTCTCCGACACTTTTACAATCCACAACAGCAGCTAAGCAGTCAGACTTATAGATCGACTTGCATCATCCCTTACTCTGCCCATAGTGTCAACATAGCCAGATACTTAAAAAACAAACACGGAATACGTACCTTCTATACCAACAATCCTAAATTAGAAACAATAGTTAGAAACCCCATCACCAGAAATAGTTTTCCCATTACCCTGCCATACTTTACAAACTCCGTATATTCCTTAAAATGCTCAGATTGCAATAGTTTGTATATAGGAGAAACAGGCCGTAGAATTAAAGATAGGATAGATGAACACCATAGAAACATCAGAAATAGTGAACCTAGATCCCTTATAGTACAACACATTAGACAGACAGGACACTCTTTCGATACTTCTCAACCACAGGCATATTACTCAGGAATCACGAACAAATACAGAAGGTTGGTCGTCGAGGCGTTGCTCTCTTTAAGACATAACAGTATTAACAGACATATAGACATCCCCGATATATACAATGCAATATTGCCATAGTGTACCTTAGGTGACCATTGCTAGAGCGTTTTATTTTATTTTGGATCGTTTTACTATTGCAGTCTTAAATTCAACCGTATCTTTTTGTACAACTATTTTTGATTTTACTTCTTAGCATACTCAGAACACGCAGCTTTCTCTTATTTTTACTTTTTCACCAATTATGTTAATATGTTTATAGTGTTCTTGTATATATGCTAATTTTCTCAATATGGATATGTATATAAGATGCACTTTTACTCAGATATGTTGTCCTGTAGAAGGGTTGATAACCCGAAAGCTCGCCCATATTAAAATCTTTAAGAAACGCATCCTCGCATGCCTTGAACTCTTATACTTATATTTACACTGTATAACAAAAAAATCGACGCACCAAGAAGGAGTTGTCAGATTAGGACAAAAAGAGCATGTATAGGGGGAAAACGATTAAAATTTCAGAACAATTAATTGTTTTATTTCAGTTTGATCGTCACAAATTGAGAATGTCAATATGTCGTTGGACCCCCACTGGCCTGGATGCAGGCTGCCACCCGGCGTGTCATGGACTGATAAAGATTCCGGATGGTGTTCTGCGGGATTTCTTGCCAAATTGTCTCCAACTGTCGGGCTAAATAGTCAACATTCCGGGATATTTGCAATCGCCTTCCCATCACGTCCTAGATGTGCTCTATGGGCGAGAGATCAGGCGACCTTGCTAGCCACGGAAGAGTTCGACAAGATTGAAGACAATCCATAGTAACACGTGCCGTGTGTGGCCGGGCATTATCTTGTTGAAAAGTAAGCCCGGGGTGATGTTAGAGGAACGGCAACAAAACAGGCCATAGAATGTCTTATACGTACCGTTGTGCTGTCAGGGTGCCAGGAATGACTACCAATGGGGTCCTGCTATCAAATGAAATGGCACCCCAGACCATAACACCCTGTTGTGGACCTGTGTAGTGTTCGACAGTAAGGCCAGGATCCACACACTGCCCAGGACGTCTCTAGACACGTTTGAGACGGTTGTCAGGACACAGTAAGAAACGGGACTCGTCACTAAAGACTATACATCCCCAGTCAGCGCAGTTCCAAGTTGATCGCTCCCGACACCACTGTAGTCGGACTTGTCGGTGCACGGGTGTGAGGGGTAGGCATCGTAACGGTCGGTGAGCTCTTAGATTCCGCTCTCTCAGTCGCCTGTTGATGGTCATTTTGGACACTTGTGTGCCGGTCACACGTTGGATGGTAGATAACATGGATTCCGGTGCTGCGACAGCCATTCTGACAATTGCTCTGTCCTCCCATTCTGTTGTTGCCCTTGGTCGACCGCTGCCGTCCTGACGTTGCATTCCGTTGTTGACCCACTTTTGCCAACATTGCCTAATAACCGCATCACTTCGACACAGATGTCGCTCAATTAGTCGATTAGACCAACCAGCCTCTTTCAATCCAATGGCACGACCAGTTTCAAACTCTGACATATGTTCGTAATGAGCACGAATCTTTTGGCGAGGCATTGATACAGTAGAAATAGGCGTACTGCTAAAATATTAAATGGAAATTCTAAAAATCAGCTCGTGCCGCGCCGAATATTGAGTCTAGAATGCTCGTGCTGGAAGAGCTGGAGCTCTTGCTTTGCACAAATTGGCCACCAAATTTCAATCATTTGCATGTTTGGTCGAAACCTTATTGTATACGTATTTTCATATAAATCGGACAACTGCTTCTTGGTGCGTCAATTTTTTTGTTATAGAGTATACATACTGTTACGACGCTTCTCAGCCGTCGATGTTTGCGTTCAAGGTTTCTAAGAGAACAATGTGGATTCTTTGTGGATACAGCTTAGTGCGGTATATTTATTATAAGAACTTTAAAGAGTAGATAAGTAACTATACAGTAGATGGACTTGCCTTCAATGCCGCCCCAGGTAGGTTTCTCCTCGTCCTCCACTTGTTAATCCACACAGTCCCGGAGCCCACTACCTCCAGCCAACTTGCCACGTCTGTCGTCACCGCCCTTCTCCCTGCTGCAGGTCCCGTTGTCACCAGACAGACTTCTTCCCCCAGACTGCCATGTTTTCTCGGCACACACCAATCCCCGGCAGGCCGGCCGGCTTCCTTCCACCGCGGCACCAGCTGGACTGCCTGTCTGCCACCCCCTCCTCTGGAATTTGTCAATCCACACTTCCCTGAAGGAGCCCCTGCATACCTCTTCTCTTGGCTTTCCCACGTCTTCTTTTCTACTTCTTTGCTGCATCGCTTCAATACGTTTGTATATGATTTAAATTTTGTGTTTTGTTGGCTTTTACTTTTGTCATGATAGAATGTATAAACATGATTCATGTATATTTTGATTGTCATGCAATAATATTCCACTGTCATTGTATTGAGAGGTAATGGCGGCCTCTGACATCTATGCCTTGTGACTGTATAACCTTGGCAGGCGGCTGCGATGTCCAGTAGCAGTTTTTTAAAGCATCTCCATCTCGCCTGCATGTTTATATATGTAAAATATGTATAAAAAGTAGCATTTCATGGGCAAACATGTTTTCAAAGAGGTGGGCGGTGAAGTTTCTTCTGTCAATGACATTGTTATTCTTGTATATAAGGTTCTCCATGCGCAAGCAAGCGATAGGTGTGGCCTTAAGTGACTAGGGTAAAATTATGCTATTTTGTAAATTTCTGCTTGTCGGTTTTAAAAAGAAAAAGTCTATTCTTGTTTTGACATGTATATTATCTATATATATAAAAATGAATGTATGTATGTGTGTGTGTGTGTATCCTTTATGCTTGACCAAACCACTCGTTGGAACGCCATGAAACTTTGGGAAGTTATTTAGTATAGTACTCGGAAGGTTTCTGAAAAATAAATTCTTGAATATCTTTAATATCCTTAGAGTTATTTGCAGATTTGTAGATTTAACTCGCAAGCAGCGCCACCTTGCAACGGAGATAGGCTTAGGCAGGAAGTCTGCCCCACCCTCTGTCGAGAGAATGTAATCGTCCGGCGGTCGGATGGACAGTCCAAGTACCCACCGACCAATCGGAGGGGCAGAGGGGTCAAGAGGTCCTGGCGCGCTGGGGCAGAGTTGGTGACACAGCTGTGCCAAGTAGACAAGAAAAAAGCCTCGCGGGGGCTTGCCCAAGATGACCTCTGTGAACTTCGTCCAGCTTCCATAAACGACCATGATTTTATTCAACTTATCAAGTATTTTTCAAGGGACCGGGAAAAAATGTTCACTAGATAAAACGATGCTTTTGTAATGTAGAAAATTAGGAAAGACAAAATTCAGGATGACACGGCACACAGGGACCGGGAAAAAATGATAACTTTATCGAGAGATTCAAATTTACGAGTTTCAAATTATCAAAATATATCTATTATTTTTTTTTATAAGTTAATAGAGAATTGTTTTAACAAATGTTCGTTAGACAAACCTTTACTCGGGTAAAACCCGGGCAAAGTCGGGTACATCCGCTAGTTTATAATAGAAATGTGCGAAGTTCTATCAATTTCCATCGAGTGTATTCATTTTATAAATTAGTTTAAGAGCTATTTGATTGCTCCACAATTTTGTTTTTCCTGGCTTGTCACAGATATTAAAGTCACAGAGTATAATAGCCGAGATGTATCTGGGGAAGCAATCGATATATTTTTGTATCTAGATTAAATCGTTAATTATTTCTTTGAGATTATGGGAGATATGTACATTTATCAAAATAACGAATCTTTTGCATAAAATGCATTCTATGGTGCAGATTTTGCCACTTTTGATTATTTTAAAATAAGCACTACGAATGGCTCGGTTAAAAATCAATAGTTCTTCGCTGCTGCGAGTGTTTGCCTTATTTACATAAACCTCATATTTTCTTTTTTTTTTTTTTTGCATGGTTAATATTTACACATTTGTTTCTTGAAACGTGTAGATATCCGCTTTGGAATTTTTTAAATCCATTCTTGGAGGAATATATTTCTATTCTTTTGAGCAATACCATGGGCGTTGAGCGTAATTATTTGTTTCGCGGGCCTTCGAAGATGGTTGCTCAGGAATGTTGGCTCGAGGTATGGGATTAAGGACCTCCGAAAAGGGCTTGGTCATCTTTGTCCTAATTTCTGGGTCTAAAAGACATTAATTCTTAATGTGACCATGCCTTCTGCACCCCACACAGATCACATCTTTGCCGATAAAGATCTGTCCCTATAGTTAATGGTGATAATGGCGGGCATGGTGGTGTGTTGCTTGTTTTTGAAAACAATCTTTTTCTTCTCAATGAAGGTGGGGCCGGATAATGATCATCTGTCCATAGGGCTCTCAAGAGCCTTCGCAATGTCTTGGTCCTGAATAAAGGCTAGAGCACGGAACAATATATATTTTTTGGCTAGTTTAAATAGTGGTGAGGGGTAAACTGTTTCCCATCACTTTAAAGCCATTGTTAATGAGCAGTTAGGCTTGCTCATTGTTTGCCACTGAGATAATGGTTTGGCCGTTTATTTTTTCTTCAGAGTATATGTTTTCGTAGCCGATGATGTTAGCGATTCCTATCAGATGGTCCTCCGCTATGGCGTCAGGGAGAAATTCAAATTGGATCATTGACTTTATGAACTTACTTCTTTTTTTCATATGTATTCATATGTCCTCCTGCTTTCTTTGAATTTTTTGCACTCTTTTGGAGAAAATTAAACTTTTTTTTATTATTAATATTAATTTGTTGATTTTCTTTTGGTGGTAGGTTTGATGATTTGTTTTTGATGAGGTATGCATTAGATGAAGTTTATGATGAAACTTGAACATCCAATGAGGATGGCCAAGCCGGTCGTTGCCATGGTGATGAATGAAAAGTATCTTCTCTAACTTATGAGAAAATGAATTTTTTTTTTTTTAATGTGAAAATTTTAAGTTAAATGATATTAGATGATATTCATGTAAAAATTAAGGAAATTTGATGATGAAAAGAATATATGATTTAAATTTATGAAACTTATAAATTCATAAAACTTTTTTTTTTTTGCTTATGCCTAGTACACGTGGTACAGGCCATGATAATCATGGTGGGTAGTTAGCGACTGTTTTTACTGTAAGCGCACCACATGTCTACACATGTGAAAAGCAGTTCGACTTTGCATTTACAAATGTGCCAGAGCCCCGTTTGGTTACTTGCACTCGCTGGTGGGGTTGGACTTTTGCAAGAATCGGGGGCCAATGGAGCATTTTTTTTTTAAATAAAAAAAAAGTGTCCAATGCGGGAATCGAACCCGGGTTGTAGTGGTCGGAAACCAAACGGTTTAACCAGCCTTCCACCGACCCCCCAAACATAAAACTTATGAGTTTATATAGAATGAGAAAAATCATTTTGCACAAAGGGATAAGAAACAACACCAACATACAGTAGAACCTTTATGAGGGGACACCTCTCAACAAGGGACAGTTTTAGTCACCAAATTTCTCTTTTTACTAATTAGTTGCTCTCTGGTAGAAAAGAAAACCTCCCCATAAAGGATACTTTTGGGTCTGCAATTAGATGTCTTTTACACAAAGAAGTTCTTATGCAGAATAATTTCTCCATGAAAGCCCATTAAAAAAAGTTGCCATTGATAAATTTTAAAGAAAATGCTGCTTCTTGGTCAGCCGTGCATCATATATCTGTGCTAGCTATTTTATTTGCTACTTTTCAGAGACTGCCTGAATAAAAACTACCTGGGCAGGCTATGGAGATATTTTTAGATTGAAAATATATCAAAATGTATATTTATAAATGAGATGATTTGTGAACAATTGGTACACACAGAGAGAACACAATATATATAAAATTATTTAATGTTCTATCAAATAAATTTGCATATATTGAGCAGAAATAATAATAATAAAAAAAAGATCCTGCTTTCCTCTCCAAGCAACATGATACGTTTGGCACTGGTGAGGTATTGCTGTAATTTACAACATAAGCTATTGTACACAGTCAGATGGTCAGGGTGTCCTTGAAGAGTTTCCGCACTGCTGTGCCTACAGAGTCCCCTCCTGCCACCGAGGTTCTGTATGAAATCTGCATCACATGCAAGAGTGTTTTGTTCCTTTCATGTAAATTCTTTTGAAGGAATTGTGATTACTGAAACAGTGTCAAACAATTTCCAAAGCTATCAACACATTTTCTTTTGAATTAACAAAATTAATTCAATTAAAGTTAATTACACAATTTTTTTGATATATTATTAAAGGAAGTATATACACATATTCAAAACAAAAATTTTAAAAATATATTTTTTGATTCTTGAAATAGAGAGGATTGGTGATGGAGTGGTATGAACCATTAATTTTCAACAGTGGATCCTGCCTTCGTCCAAGATCCAATCTCACCAGTGAGTGTGAGTAAACAACGGACACATTTGTAAGAGTAAAATTCAAACTGTTTTCTACATGTGTAAACATGTAGTGCACTTACATTAAACAAGGTTGCCTGTGTCATGTGTACTTGGGAAATGTAATTGAAAAAATTCCAAGTTATGATCGTCTGTTTTAAAATCAAAATCGTCCTGTGTCACCTAGTTTACTCACTTTCTAGGCACATCTCTTATCTATGTAAACTAGCTAATAAATATACAGTAAAACCCCGCTAATACAAACCCCGGATATAGCAAACTTTCCCTTATAATGAACCTAAGGCAATTCCCAATTCCATTGAAAATACCATCGTGATAACGAACATTGCGATTTTTTAAATAATGAACTCCCCCTAAAATGAACCAATTTTAAGACCCTAAATAATAAAATCTATTTAAAATACTATGTTTATAACGAACTTAAAATTGAAATTTAAAATATTTTAAAACGACATTTTACGGATCATGATATCAAAACAATAAATTTAGGGGCATTGTTTGATTCATTTACGTTCTATTTTTACTTTATTTTGTATATATATTTTACACATTATACTTTTTGTTAAATAGAATATCTTTGCAACCATCTAATTTGATATAGAAAAAAAGGCAAATGGCTTCCAAAATGAGGAAAACAAAAGTGAACCAAAGCATTCTAAAAATGGCTATTAATAAAAAAAAAAAGGGCCGTTTTCAAAACTTTTCAAAGTGAAACAACACAGGCAAAATGTTAAGAACATATTAAAATAAGAAAATATAACTTTTCTAATATAAGAGATAAAATGGAAGGCTATTAAAAATTGTTACAAAGAGAAATCAACCTCAACTTTTGCAGTGATCGTACATGTAAAAATGGTAATTTTGCAAATGAAAACTGTCCGCTAAAGGGATGTTCTATTGTATATAATAAAAGATACGCATTGCTTGTCCATACAATATAACGCGGCTGATGATTGTAAAACGAAAATTAAAATTATACCGCGAATGTTTCTTTTAAAAATCGAAATTTATTTTCAAAGAGAAATAGCGACATTTCTAACTTTGAAGATGAGGTATGGAAAGGTGAAACATGAAGAGTAATGGAGAACGGAAAAATAAAAAGTGTCCAGGGGCGGGAATCGAACCCACACCCTTCTGCTTACCGGGCAGGTGCCTTGTCCACTCGGCTACCCTGGACGTATTTTTCCGTTCATAACTTATATTTAAAGTAACATTTAAAATACAATATAACGCGGCTGATGATTGTAAAACGAAAATTAAAATTATACCGCGAATGTTTCTTTTAAAAATCGAAATTTATTTTCAAAGAGAAATAGCGACATTTCTAACTTTGAGGATGAGGTATGGAAAGGTGAAACATGAAGAGTAATGGAGAACGGAAAAATAAAAAGTGTCCAGGGGCGGGAATCGAACCCACACCCTTCTGCTTACCGGGCAGGTGCCTTGTCCACTCGGCTACCCTGGACGTATTTTTCCGTTCATAACTTATATTTAAAGTAACATTTAAAATACAATATAACGCGGCTGATGATTGTAAAACGAAAATTAAAATTATACCGCGAATGTTTCTTTTAAAAATCGAAATTTATTTTCAAAGAGAAATAGCGACATTTCTAACTTTGAGGATGAGGTATGGAAAGGTGAAACATGAAGAGTAATGGAGAACGGAAAAATAAAAAGTGTCCAGGGGCGGGAATCGAACCCACACCCTTCTGCTTACCGGGCAGGTGCCTTGTCCACTCGGCTACCCTGGACGTATTTTTCCGTTCATAACTTATATTTAAAGTAACATTTAAAATACAATATAACGCGGCTGATGATTGTAAAACGAAAATTAAAATTGTTACTTTAAATATAAGTTATGAACGGAAAAATACGTCCAGGGTAGCCGAGTGGACAAGGCACCTGCCCGGTAAGCAGAAGGGTGTGGGTTCGATTCCCGCCCCTGGACACTTTTTATTTTTCCGTTCTCCATTACTCTTCATGTTTCACCTTTCCATACCTCATCCTCAAAGTTAGAAATGTCGCTATTTCTCTTTGAAAATAAATTTCGATTTTTAAAAGAAACATTCGCGGTATAATTTTAATTTTCGTTTTACAATTGCTTGTCCATGTTGTAATTTTGCCAATGCTTTCTTAAATTGATCAAAGAAAATATTTGAGCTGGGTCTTGAAAGCCTGCAGTAAGTAGAAATGTTGGTTGAACGACACAATGCTGAACTAGAGCGCATTAATATAAAGCTGTGGGAGCCCCCCTAGCCCATTAACACCCTTGTTAAAGCATCAGCAAAATAACTACCAGTGACTATTAAATAGTGTCTAACATTTTCAACATAATATAGATATACAGTCGACTCTCGATAATTTGAAACTCATTAATTTGAATTTTTTTTTCCCGGCCCCTTGAAAAATGCTCGATAAGTTGAATTGGTCATCAATTGGTCCCCTTGGTAATTTGAAGTTGGAGGAATAGTATCTTTTCACAAATGACTTCACAAATGTTTAAAATTATAAATAATCAATTTTTATCAAACTCTTATTTACTTGATTTTATTAATGTGTGTGTGAGATTCTATCTGAAAATTTAAATGAAGGAAAATGTTTCCGGCGACTTTCTCAAGCCAGACCAAGCCTGCGAACTAATTAAACAAAGTTGAGCTTTTTTTTCTTATTCCTAGTACACGTGGTACAGGCCATGATGATAATCATAGTGGGTAGAATAGGCGACTGCTAAGTTGAGCTTAAATTTCCCACGCCAGGTGGACGACAATGAGAGCCTGGTTAAGTGGATTCATCAGTGTAGAGGACAAAATGTTCCCATCGCTGCTTCATGTTTGGGAAAAAATCCAAGTCTTTTGCGCAGTCTAATAAAATTAAAGGATTTGCAGCAAATGAGGGGTGGCTCTCAAATTTCAAAAATTGACATTGCATATCATCTTTAAAAATCCGCAAAGAAAGCGCCAGTGGGGATATTCCCCTTTGTTCTCAATGGATTGACTTTAAAAACTTGCAGTAAGTCACTTATTTAATCATGTATCAACATAGTATGTATATCCCGAAACTGTGCAAAGTTCAAACTCTTGTTTACTTGATTTTTTCCTTCCCTGCCTCTTGGTTTTTAACTCCTGTTATTTTGAACTCTTGATAAATTTAAAATTTTCTCTGGTCTCTTGAGCTTCAAATTATCGAGAGTCGACTGTATTTACAAAAAACATTTTTAATAAACACAAGGTAATATCATTCAGTACTTTTGTCTGAAGATGGTAACAACGCTGTTACCGAAACATCACACACTATTTATTTAGATTTGGTCTTATTACCTTGTGTTTATAATCTATAATCCAAATTGTGCCTTATCAACATTTTTAATACTTTTTGAATGACATAACTAAAAACATTCAAACTATGTAAAATAATACAAGAAAGCATAAAATGGCACAACTTTTTTTTTTTTTATTGAGATGATTTGAGAAGCCGAAGGTGTTTTAATTTGTTGGATTCATAATCCTCTAAATATTTAAAATGTTAAATCTATGTTTATAAATTTGTTTATACTGAATTTATCTCAATATATATATTTTTTAAATATACACATGTGCTTAGATTATTTCACCAAATTGGGCAACAAATTAGATACATTGCTTTGAAATTTTGGTATATCTTTCATCTTATACATGTGTATATAATGTAGAGGTAAAAAATAACAGCATACAAGATTTAATTTTTTTTTTTTTCATATTGTGGGATCTATGGATGGCATTATGGGGTTGACGACAAATATAGTTTGGCTTTGTGGGGTGACATGATGCAACTGACCTTGAAAAGGTAAGGCTGGACCTCAGGGTACTTGATGTCAAAGACGGTCTCCAGGTCGGCATGGCTGGGCATCTTGGGCACATAGTAGCTCTCCTTGTGCATGTCCATCACGATGGTCATCACTTTCTCTGCGAGCTGCTCTGCTGCCATCTCCCTGGATAGCTGCCGTTCTGTCTCACAATTTTTGGAAACATTTCTTACTCAAGGGACTTTTTATAACATTTTAGCATAGTTTAGTCTATTTATAAACATTTATTGCCAACAAGAAATATTTTTGCAGCTATTGACCATAGCGCAAGTTACCAGACACTAACTCCAAAATAATTTTCATTATTAAAATTGGGTAAACTTTCTTTAACTCTTTGAGTGTAGGAGGCAATGATAGCCACTTTGAAGATTTAGCCTGTAGTGTCGGGGGTGGACTTTATTTGAGGTGCTATAAAAATTAAATCCTTTCAGTGCGGCAGTCAACCTTTGTCGCATATGACACTGCTGAATCATTTCTGCCCAGCATGGGAAATTTGATCTTTATTTGTTTAGTTGGCTGGGTTCGCTTGAGAAAGACTGGTAACATTTTTACTCACCTTCCACAGGCAAACAGAAAACAATCTTGCTGGTTCAAATTGAGCGTCGCTTAGAAGAGAGGCACTTCCCTGTTCAATTTGAAGTTAAAAATTCAAACTTAATTGTGTATGCAGCATTCTTCCTAGTAAATGTAAGAAAGGGGAAAAAGGTGTTTGCAAATAAAACAATATTTAACTGCCCAGATTACTCGAATAAGCAAGCATGGTGTGTCACACCATGCTTCAGGGTTTATCATATGAAGCAAAATTTTAAAAAGATCCTGTAGCTGTTAAATTTAAGTATATTATATTTTAATTATATGTTTGGATATATAGTAAATAAATTTTGTTAATTTAAAAAAATGCAAACATATATTTTATATATATTGATATATAGCTAGCAATAAATATGTATATATATATATATATATGTTTCTATGAAAATGTTAATCTGCAAGACGCAGGTTATCATCATCTTTGTTTTGTTGTTGTCACTTTTTTTGGCGTTTCGCAAAACAACAAAAATGCTGTATCAGACTTTACTAAGACAATAAAGATTTGCTACAAAATAAAAGTGTACTAAGATGTTGCATTTGGCGACGAGGATATAAGAGTAAGTACCCTCGAATTTTGAATTAAATATTTTTAGAAATTATCTTTGATTTTGCATATAATTGAAAGTTATTTTTAAAAGACTAAAATTGCAAAGTTTTAGGATGCAAATTTAAAAAAAAAAAAGTGGAATAAAATGGCTAGTTACCAATTTAAGGAATATAATGAAGAAACTGAAACTTTTGAAACGTTTTATGAACGATTGGAACAGTTTCTCATATTGGAGGAGGCAGGGGATGAGAAGAAAAAGGCTTATCTCCTAACCCTCATGGGAAGTAAAACCTATGGTGTTTTGAAGAATTTGTGCAGTCCTATTCTACCTAAAAATAAAACTTTTGATGACCTAATAGATATCTTGAAAAGGCACTTCTCTCCAAAGCGCTCAATTGTAGTAGAGAGGTTCATTTTTTTTAAAAGAATGCAATTAAAGGAAGAAAGCATCTCGGACTACTTGGTGGAAATTAAGCGTTTGGCTTCCTCATGCAACTTTGGAAATTTTCTGGAGGATTCTTTACGTGATAAAATGGTTTGTGGGTTATATAATGCCAAAATACAAAATAGAATTTTGTCGGAGGGTGACATTTCTTTAGCTAAAGTAATTGAGATAGCATTATCTATGGAAGCGGCTGAGAAAAATACAAAATTATTCCATTTGGAGCAGGGTGAAGATTGTGTAGATAAGTTGAGGATTGAACGCAAGGTTGAATCAAATTTCCAGAATGGCAAATGTAAACATTGTGGTAAACCGCACAAAGAACCATGTAGATTTAAGGAGGCGATATGCTTTAAGTGTAATAAAAAAGGACACATTGCCTCAATATGTTGGAGCAGTAGAAGAAATCTAAGGCAACATCAGAATCAGCCGGGAAATATACATCAGATAGGAGACCAAGAAGAGGAGGAAGAGTATGTCCAGAAAATTATAAGCGTGACGATACCTGAGTATAAAATTAATTTTGCCTCAAGTGACCCTCCCTATCTGATGGAGTTAAAAGTAGAAGGAAACTTTATTAAATTTGAAATGGATACGGGTAGTGGTCTAACACTGATATCAGAAAAGGATTTTAAAAATAGTCTTCAACACTTGAAATTGGAAAAAGCGAGTATTATTGTAAGAACTTATGATGGTACCGTGGTACCCATTCTGGGTAAAATCAATGTCAAAGTGGAGTGTCAAGATATTACTTACACACTTAGAGCGTTGGTGGTGAAAGGAGAAAAGAGGGCGTTGATGGGAAGAGAATGGATAAATAGATTGAAATTGGGCTGTTTCGCGGTAAAACATATGCCTGTGGAAATTACCATTGAGGAAATTTTGAAGGAAAATCAAGCCTTATTTGCGGAGACAACTGAACCAATAAAAGGTTTCACATTTTCAGTAAACATGTGTGATGTGAATCCAATTTTCCATAAGGCTCGTCCGGTGCCTTTCGCCATTAGGCCAGCAGTTACTGAAGCATTAGACAAAATGGTGGCTAAGGGTTATCTATGTGAGGTGGCGAGCAGTAAATGGGCCACTCCAGTGGTTGTAGTGCCGAAGAAAAATAAAGAGATCAGAATTTGCTGCGACTTCAAGGTAACTCTAAATAAATATTTGGACACTGCGGCCTATCCCCTTCCCACACAGCAAGATTTATTCTCCACATTGGCCAAGGGAAAATACTTTTCTAAATTGGACTTGAGGAACGCTTATCTGCAATTAGAGGTGGACCCAGGCACCCGACCGTTACTAACGATAAATACTCATAAAGGGCTGTTCAGGTTTAAGAGAATGCCATTTGGATTGGCAAATGCGCCCAGTTATTTTCAATCTGTAATGGATAGGGTTTTGTCAGGTATAGGAGGCGTAATTTGTTATATTGATGATGTCCTTATAGCCACAGCATCAATTGAAGAACATCTGGCATTGTTGAAGACTATATTTGCTCGCTTGGCGAAGTATAATATCAAACTAAAGAAAGAAAAATGCCTATTTTTGCAAAAAGAAATTGAATATTTAGGACATCTTGTCACGGAAGAGGGCATCAGACCTTTAGATCATAAGGTACAAGCAATACAGAAGGCCAAAACGCCTACGAATATCTCTGAATTAAGGTCATTTCTTGGTTTGGTAAACTTTTATGGGAAGTTCATACCCAATTTGCCAGAGCTTTTGAAGCCTCTTCATGAGCTTCTTCACAAAAAACGTCCTTGGGTTTGGACAAAGGAATGTGGAGAGGCCATTGACAAGTGCAAGAATAGCATTACCTCGGAGAGGGTACTAGTCCCTTATGATGCGACTTTGCCATTGTGTTTGGCCACTGATGCATCGCAGATTGGAGTGGGCGCTGTGTTGTCACATATTATAGAAGGCCAGGAGAGACCGATTATGTTTGCCTCACGGACTTTATCAGTAGCAGAACAAAATTATTCTCAGATTGAGAAGGAGGCTCTAGCCATTATTTATGGAGTTACCAAGTTTCATCAATTTATTTATGGAAGAAAATTTATTCTTATTACAGACCATAAGCCATTGGTGACCATTTTGGGCTCAAGATCAGGAATCCCCACCTTATCTACTTCAAGATTGCAGCGTTGGGCGCTTATTTTGTCAGCTTATACTTACGATATTAAATTTCGAAGAACTCAAGACCATGGGAATGCAGATCTTCTGTCACGTTTTCCTGTGGGCTGTGAAGAAATTCCAAGATTAAATAATGTCTATGCTTTATCCTTTGTGGAAGAATTGCCGATCACAGCAGAGGAAATTGCCACGGAAACTGAAAAAGACGAAGTGCTCTCATTGGCCAAATTTTATACTCAGCAAGGCTGGCCTGAAAAGGTGGCTGATCACCTCAGACCTTATTTTCAAAGGAAACTTGAGCTAACTGTAGATGGGGAGTGTTTGGTTTGGGGAATGAGAGTTGTCATTCCACCATCTCTCAGAATAAAAATGTTGAACTGTCTTCATGAGACTCATTCCGGTATGAACAAAATGAAGGCTGTAGCAAGATCACATTTTTGGTGGCCTAATCTAGATACCCAAATCGAGTTTTTGGTAAATAAGTGCAGAAGCTGTCAGCAATCCCAGGATGGGCCAAATAAAGGAAAATGGCAACCCTGGAAATGGTCAACCAGACCTTGGCAAAGAATTCACATTGATTTTGCAAATAAGGAAAACATTAATTTATTAATAGTAGTAGATAGTCATTCAAAGTGGATCGAAGCCATCCCAATGAGAGAGACCACCACACGCAAAACCATTGAGCAACTACGGCGACTTTTTTCTTCCTATGGGTTACCGGAGGAACTTGTATCTGATAATGGACCTCAGTTTACTGGGAGTGAAATGAAAGGTTTTCTGGAAGGAAATGGAATTAAACAAACATTGATCCCGGCGTACCACCCGCAAAGTAATGGCTTGGCTGAAAGAGCGGTTAGAACAATTAAGACTGCCCTGGATAAAAATAAAAGGAAAATTGGGGACACCATTCAAGACACCTTGTCAAAAGTTCTTCTGGCATATCGAAGCACCCCGCATGTGACAACGGGAAAGACTCCATCAGAGCTCTTTATTGGGCGTGCGCTTCGAACCAGAGTGTCGTTGATACATCCCAGCTTGGCATCTAGAGTTAGGGACCAGCAAGCCAGGCAAATGAAGTATGATCGGCGAACCCATTTGGAAGAATTCCAGATAGATGATTTAGTGTGGTGTAAAAACTTTAGAGGTGGTGATAAATGGATCCCAGGAAAAATTGTGGGCAAGAAGGGAACTAGAGTCTACACCATTTTGATCCACGGACAGGTAAAGGCCTATCACAGGGATCAAATTAGAAAAAGGTGGAGGAATGGTGAGGAAGATGAGAGTGGAGATGGAGAGCGTCAACCCGAGCACTCAAGAGGAGCAGGTCCCAATGCCATAATCTCGGAGGTTGTACGAGACAGAGGTTATATGGAGTCGCTGTCGCCAGGACTAACTAGCCAGCGGTCGGATCAAGATTCAGAGGTTCAGAGTGATACAGACGATGGAAAGTCATTGGAGCCTCTTCCCTCGCTGGACCCCGAGGCCTTGAAAGAGGAGGGTCCTGTCCTAAGGCGGAACCCACCTCGAGCGAGGAGACTTCCTGTGAGATTTGAAGAGAGAAGATGGTGATATATAGCTAGCAATAAATATGTATATATATATATATATATGTTTCTATGAAAATGTTAATCTGCAAGACGCAGGTTATCATCATCTTTGTTTTGTTGTTGTCACTTTTTTTGGCGTTTCGCAAAACAACAAAAATGCTGTATCAGACTTTACTAAGACAATAAAGATTTGCTACAAAATAAAAGTGTACTAAGATGTTGCATATATAACCTCCATTTAATTCATAAAATATGTAGACATGTGGTGCACTTACAGTAAAGCAGTCGCCTTCTTCTACCTACCATGAATATCATGGCCTGTACCACGTGTACTAGGGATAAGCAAACAAAAAAAAAATGCTAAAGCACAATTTGAATTATAGGTAATAAGACCAAATACAAATAAATAAATAGTGAGTGATGTTTCACTAACAGCATTGTTACCATCATTATATACAAATTTAAAAATTTTATAATTAAATAGAGGTTTATATACATGTATATATAATAACGGTAACAGCATTTATACCGAAGTGTCACACTATTTATTTATTTATTTGGTCTTATTACCTTGTGTTTATATAATAATCTATATTTAACATCAATGTTTAATATACATATCTTTTTTTTTTTTATGATCTATCAAATCATTAATTAGAAAAAAATACAAATCTAAATTTTGATCATTTTTGGAGAAAAAAAATTGACTAAGTGACAAAAAATATCGAGACATGGTAAAACTAGAAAAGAAATAAAGATTCAGGCTAGAGAGTTGGGCTAAAATATAAAATGCTAATTGAAAATTGCCTTAAACATATTTTTTGTAAGTTATGATTTTCACTATCCATGTTAGACAATGGGTACTTGTTAAGATGAGCAACCATGGAGTGAAAAGGGCTAAGTTCCTCTTTGAACTGGTATAATTAAACCAAAGGATAATAATATATTTTAAATCTATTGTTTATTTATACAGCTACCTTCTGGGATAATCATCAATCAAGGAACTGATCGGAGATTTGGCCACTATAAGAATGAGGAGTCAACAATATCTAGTTTGCTTCTAAATGTGGGTATTTTGAACATTAGAGAGAGAGAATCCTCCGTTTACCTTATATAAAATAAATGGAAGAGGTATAAGGGATAAAATAATAAAAATGTTCCTAAATATACTTCATGTCCTCATAATGTCCATTAGTTGATTTTTATACAGATGAATGACTAGAGCCAGAAATGAAAATTCTCAAACTTTCATTTTGTGACATGGATATCAGGCAAGGAAAACAAGAATAAGTCTGTCTATGGGGCAAAAAGGTTGAGAAATAAAATGATTCCCTAATGACCCTATAACTACCAGAATCAATCAACCAGGTAGTGGCAAGGTTTGGAGGAGATCTTACCATTCTCAGTGAGGAGGTTCTTCCTAGTGACCTTGATAGTCCAGATCTCCCAAGGAACCTGCTCGGCTGGAAAAGGCCAATGGCCTTTTCTCTTCTGGTAGAATTCCAAGGAAATCTGAAAATATAACATCATCTTGATGATAAGATTAGAAAGATAAGGTAAATAAAACAAGGTTCAAATTAATAAATTGTGTGATGTTTCGGTAACAGTGTTGTTACCATCTTCAGAAAAAAGTACTGAAAGTCACCTGGACTTTCACCTAGTCACCTACTCTAGAATCTCTGCAACAAGTATTCATTGTCAATATGCTCGATGATAGATACATGAGGACAGATCCTGCACCATACTTCTATATAACTTATTTAAATTAGCTAACGGGAAAAAGGAACCACTGAACACAACAAGATAGTAATATATACATATGTGATATTGTCACACTCTGCATAGTTATTTTGTAAAAATATGTAAATTAGTATAAAATAATTGGTAATAGAAATTTATGTAAATAAGGCAGAGTGTGACAATATATAAGTGTATATATATTTATATCCAATCAGGAATATCCAATGTGGGGCGTTTGCCCAAATAAAGGCATTTGTTGATGTTGTGTTGCAGGATGTAGGGGAAAAATATTGAAATGCATGGTATTATAGCAGTTGAATGAGAGTGGCAACCTCACTCTACAGAGGGTGTTCCATTTTTAAAATAACAACTTTTCAATGCTGAAGCTCACGAAAGAAGTGCATGATGTTATATTTATACAAAAGAACAAGCATTGATTTATATTTCATCAAAAAAACTATTTTTAAATATTCAAAATGCCTAAAATTATAAGTGATTTTGTAAAAGGTTAAGTTTTCAGACTTTCTGAGGAGAAATACTCGTTTACCCAAATTATTAAAGAAAATAATATTGATATTACTAGGTTCACAATCAGTCACATAATAAAAGAAACCAAAGAAAATCTATGAAATTAAGTGCAAAAATTTATCTGAAAAAAAGTGCCTGAAGAAACCTTTAACCCCAACCGAAAGAAAAATAAAGGAAATGGTTGCCAAAGAGAATCCACCTTCTCAAAGGAACATTTCCACAATAACCAACGTACCCCTTTCTACCATTAACCGCATTATTAGGAAAAAAATTGGCTTAAAAATACATAAAAAAGTGAATGTTCATGTTCTCAAGCTGCACCATATTGAGGAGCGAAAGACCTACAGCAAGGCCCTTTATGAAAAGTACTTGGCAGGTGAAAAATGGAAGAATGATGTTACACTGGACAAGGCATGGGTTTACCTCAATGATAGCAACTAACCCCGTGCCATTTACTACGCTAACTCTTAAATAAACACCTTTCAGAACTGGGTCAAGCAATGCAAAGAAAGTTTCTCAAAGGGCTTCATGATCGTTGCAGGTTTCTGCTACAATGGGAAGCTTCCAATAAAAAGGTGAGCTATAAAGATAAATTCGCAAATCTACCAAAGACTTTGTCTTAGACCCATTATTCGACAATGAGGTCTCGTTTTTGATCCAAGTGACTCAAGATTTACGTGGCTGCGCCAAGATAAAGCCACGAGTCATACATCACGTTCAACACATCAATGCCTGGACGAAAAGATGGATGAAACAGGCATTTTGTACATCCATTTTAAGCACATTCCTACAAAATACCCAGACTTGGCCCCTATGGATTTTGTGCTTTTGGCTTGCTGTAAACTGCTCTTAGATCTAGAAAAAGAAGATACTAGAGGATCTCTGGAAAGTTGTTAAGGACTGTTGGGATGGTCTTGATCAAAATATTCTAAGACAAAGCCTTATTTCATGGAAACATTGAGGCAGGCTAAACATCAAGGCTTACACATAGAAAACAATAAGTTGTACAAACATTAATTAAATATTTTTAATAAAACACTAAAATTATTATTTTAAAAATTGAACATCCTCTGTATTTTGTGCGGCCTCTACCTTCACAGCTCAATTAGCAGCAAAACAAATGGAATTTTCAAAATTGCTTGTCCAGAGAAAAATGTTATGTTTTAACTTCATGAGAAAGACATGTCTACTATTATAGTTAGGCTTTGCATTTACAAATTGCCAGAACCTCATTTTGTTAATAGTAATCAGTGGTGTGTGTGTGCGAGGTTGAAGTTATAGAAGAAATGGGTGTGTAAGCAACAGAAATAATGGTATTAAACTCTCAAGCCTAACTTCTGGCACATGGTGATGGCAACTAGGCCAAATCCTCACAAGACCATCTCTATAGCTATACAAAATGATCACTGTGGACTAAGTGGGGACATAGCAAACTGCTGGGTCATTTACATCTATATATATAAAAATCAATGTTTGTATGTCCGGTATACAAATTCGCAGTAGTTCACTAATTCAAACCAAAATTTCCATACATAGGTAAAAAAATATGGGGAAGACGATAGGCTATTTAAAAATATATATAAATCAATTATTAAAACTATATATTCAAATTATTCTACTTAGCTCGTGAGCAGCGCCTCTAGCGGTGAAGATGGGAGGTAATATCAGCTGACCTAATGTACATGTAAAGTTTGAAGCGGGACGTTTCACAAGAGTGACATCCACGGCGCCAATTTATAATTGTAACGAATAGTGTTTGAATAAAACATTTAATCGGGTAAACCCGGGCGTTGCCCGGGTCATTCGTCTAGTATACTATAACATGATAAAGCACAATTTGGATTATAGATTATAATACAAGAAAACTACAAACTAATAAATTATTTGGATTAGGTCTTATTTTCTTGTATGTACTATAACAGTACATAATAATGAGATTAAACCAGGAGCTAGTTATTATTAGGAATGTGGTTCATAAATCATTCTTCCCAGACATTGTACTAACAGATTATAACTTTCCTCAATGGATTTGAACAAACATCCTTTGTGAATCCTTACAAAGGAGAAACAGGCCAAACAGATAATCCCTTCTCATAGTTTACAAATACAACCGCTCTTATTGTTTTTTACTTTTACATTTTCAAATTGTAAAGTGAGGAATATGGTATAGGGGATAAAAAGTTGGGTAGTAAAAGAAATCAATTTGAGAACAGGCAAACATAGAAGTATTGGTGGGTGTACCTGTCCAGTGTCAGATGCCTCGTTGTTTCGGAGCTCCTCAGCAAACATGCTGATTTCTCTGTCAACATCTCGGCTCAGCTGGTCAGATTGGGCCTTCACCTTTTAACACAGCCAGGGGTTGGTTTACACCAACTGATACAGATATTTGTGGAATATATTGAAGTACTTATCTCAAAGATTTGTTATCATTTGAATATGCAAGCTAGGTAACATGCATTGTCTATACAAAAGCCCTTTTCAGTTTTTTAAATTTAATATTCTAAATTTTGAGCAAAGAGTACTTAAATAAAGTGTGCTTATATGTTTACCTGAGTGGTAGAAATTCTTGATGAATTAGCTCTGTAATGTAAAAAATGTTTTTGAGTTAGAATTATGTCATCTTATTTTTTTCTCTGATGAAAAAGTGCCTCCATTCTATGCTTTATTTTATTAGGAATTGTTGTTAATTAGGTATTGTTGGCAATAATCATTAAAAAAACATTCTAAATACTTTCTGCCATTTTGCAAAGGTTTTGGATTTTTTTAAAAGACAAAAAAAAAAAAAAAGCCTTACACACATTAAAATTTTCATATATTTTTAAAAAATTTGGTAGACAAATTACTAATTACATTTGAATTGAAGAATAATTTCAATTATGATAGTATAGTAGACCCTCTTCGGAGGACACTTTTTCTAGAGGGCACCTATCTAGAAAGGGCAATTTTAATGGTCAAAATTACCATTATTAATAATTAGTAACTCTCTGGTAAGAGGACACATCTCCTTAAAGGATATTTATGATTTGCAACTAAATGCCCTTTACAGAGAGGTTCTATTGTATCTGTTTTCAGTAGCTATCAATTATTATCGTAATATCAGATTTTTAAAAATATTTGCAGATGCCATGCTTGCTGAGGTAGGTATTACCTAGCTCTATATGGAAACATTGTCTCAATACCCTAGAATGGCATTTGATCACATTAGCTCATGAGGCAGCACCCAAATACTCCAATCAATGCAATAACTGCTCAGCCACATACATCAGAGAAATGGGAGAAGGGAGGGCCATTAACATCAGGATTAGAGAACACCAATTCACAAAAGAGGATATATCAATGGACATATCACTCATATCAACATATCAGTCAAAACAACAATTCAGTTTTTTTTAACCAGAGACTATTACCAAAATATTACCTTAAAACAAATAATTACTCTTGAAGCTTTACAATCAACTAAATACAATAGTATAAACAGAAGCATCGAACATCAGGTCAATCATAAAAGCTGTTTAACAGAAAAAGATGAGAAATTTTTAATAGGTCCAGCTGAACCTGACTTTCGAAGCTTTGAAATTGACAGAGGAACCAATTTAGAACATTTCAACTTGTTCCGGGATGGTGCTAAGATGGGTCAGAGAATTTAAAAACGGCCGAAAAGATGTCCACGATGAACAGCGTGCTGGATGGCCAAAGTCGAAGCAGCAATGCTTGAAGATCGACGGGTTACTGTGAGGAAGCTCTGCAATTTGGTTCCTGATGTCAGTAAAACCACCATTGACAATTTGCGTGAACATTTAGGGCATTCAAAGGTCTGCACAAGATGAGTTCCGAAAATGCTGACTGAAGACCATAAACGGCAGCGGGTTGAAGTGGCCCAGATTTTTCTCGATTTCCACGAAACTGACGGAGAAGAATTTTTGGATTCGATCTTTACTGGTAATGAGACCTGGGTACACTACACCACAACGGAGACAAAGGAGCAATCCAAGCAGTTGAAGCACACTTCTTCGCCGAAACCTCCAAAGTTTAAACAAATGCTTTCTGCCGGGAAACTTATGGCGCCTGTCTTTTGGGACCAAAAAGGCCTATTGTTGTGCGACTTTATGCGTCAGGGTACAACAATCAATTCGGACCGGTACTGTGAGACTTTAAAACAACTTCGACGCGCGATTCAAAACAAGAGGAGAGGTATGTTAACCAAAGGGGTGCGTTTTCACCACGACAATGCTCGGCTGCACACCACCCGTTAAACCACCGCCCTCATTGAAGAATTTGGATATGAATTGGTGTCACACCCACCTTACAGCCCGGACATAGCTCCTAGTGACTTTCATCTCTTCCCCGAGTTGAAGAAAAACCTGGGTTGAACCCAATTCCAGGACGATGACGAGTTAGAAGAAGCGGTTTTAGGCTTTCTATGCGGCCAGGCAGCAGAGTTCTTTGACTCTGGGTTCCATAAGTGAGTGTCCCGAATGAAAAAATGCGTCGAACGAAACAAGGAATATGTAGAAAAATTTAAAAAGTCTGATATTTTCAAAAATGTATAGATCAGGGCAAATAAACCTGTTTTCTGTATGAAAAACTCTGTAGAACTTATTTATTGGACAACCCTTGTAGTAGATTTTATTATTTTGGTCTCAAAATTAGGTTCATAAGAGAAGTAGCTTGCCATTTTAAAAATCTCAAAGTTAATTATAAGGATGGTATTTTCAATGGAATGGGATTGCGGATTACCTTAACCCTTACCGGTCCTCAATCTACTATCAATGGCTTTGTGTTAGGGTACGCTACGCTACCTGGCCACTATCAGTGACTTCTGTGTAAACAAGGGGCAAGGGATGGGGGAGGCTGGCACTGATATCAGGTTTCTTGAGAATAAGCCAGAGTCATCGACAGCGAAACGGAAGGGTTGCCGATTTTGTGATCGATACAAAGACCGAAAATCCAAAATTAAATATGCTAAATGCGCTAAGCACATTTATACTGAACACTCAACAACACTTTGCAGTAAGTGTACACAAGAATAATTTAGATTTTCATTTATAATTTTAAGGAAATTGTTTGTATATATTGATAGTGTAATTTTTATAATAAATTGATATATTTGTAAATTAGAGACTATTCTTTTGGCTGCAAGTAAAATTTATTTCCATTTTTTTTTTAAAGGATTTTATTCATTGTAGAATATTGGGGTCTGCGAGACCCCGCGCGAGTACTAACGTCAGAAAAATAGGCGCGAGTAACTAAGGGTTAAGATATTTGAAGCATAAGATAACCGAACAGTTAAGATAACCGAAGCATAATTCTTTCCTGAGACAGAATAACTTGAAACTAGTTGCTGAGCTTCGGAATTTTCTAATATACAGTCAATTAGGTATTGATGCTTATCTGAATCGGTGAGATCCTCATTGTTGTGGATGTCTTCAAACCTTGACCAGAAAGTAATCCATTCCCATACATCACCTCCAAACTCTGGGAGTTTTCTCTTGGGAAGCAGAACTCTTCTTCGGCTTGTACTGTTGCTCGTATACAAAGATCTGGCAGGGGCGACACACCTTTCTTCGGGTTCAGTACTTTCTCTAACTCTTCTCTTATCCCCTTGATAAGCCTGACGTACTTCTGGCATTCATCATATTCTTTGTCCTGATCTGCTTCAGCAATTTCTTCATCCAACATTGCCTTCGTTATTTTCTCACCCCATTCATGAAGATCTCGACATGAATCTTCCAAGCTGTAGTGCTGAGACCCGCAATTCTGTCTTGTCCAGTTCTTCTACAGGCTTCTTCAGGGCTGTTTCAACATTGTTGATGAGCTTTGTGATTTGGCCACGAACAGTCCTTTTTCCATTCTTGAAGTGATCCATTTTGAATTAAAAAATAGGCAGTTGCATGGTCCTGTCGCGGACACCAAAAAATGTCGAGCTATAAAACAAGATTCGAATCACTGGACAGCGTAACGCAGCGTAGAACAAAGTAAAACTATGGCAACTCTTGATTGTTGGGAAGAAATGAAATTTATTGTGATTAATACAAAATTATAGACAAAGAATTATTCAAAAGAGAGGGATAGAATTTTAAAGTCTCAAGACTCGAGCATGCGATGACGACGACAACTTGAGAACAAAATGAGGGCGTGAAGGGGGCTGGAAGTTGTGTCATGGGCATGACATCGTCGCCGCATGGGTGGTGGCTGGCTTGCGCCGCGTCGGGGGAAAGGTGGCGTCTTCCAAGGCTTTCTTTCATTTGGAAGTCCCCCATCTCAATATTTTCAAATAAAATGAAAACACACACACACAAAAAAAAAAAAAAGGCAGTGGATTTCCAACACAAGACTATACAAAGTCATTCATGTAGTGATGGTTATTATTGTGCCACGTAAGACAACAAGGGAGATATGGCTATCGTAGGGGATGGCACACAATACCATGGTGCCTTCAGTTCCTGAAGTGTGATGTTGAACAGCAAAGGGAAGAATGGCGCCATTTACCTAAGGGTATCCAGATATAGTCATTGCCTGACCCCGACACAAAGCATCAATCATCACTAAACACCACTGATCTCCATTCAGTGAAGTTTCAAGATAATTTGGCTTGGAACAACTTGAAATGAGAGGAATTATGATATGGGTTTTGAATACACTAGAGCTCCAACATCAGCTTATATGGTGAACCAGAATAATGTTGAATCTGTACATATGTGGTGTACAATCTTCAACCCTAAAATGAATCCTTTGCTATGTGAGTACCAAATTGTCTCCACTGCTCCCAACACAATCGGATGGTGAGGTCAAAAAATGTATTTGAATTTAGAAAAATAAAAATAATTGTCTTAATATAATAATAAACTGAAAATTTTATCTTAGGCCATGGAATAAATAGGGATAAGGTATTACATGTAGAACAAAACCTAAACATTTTTAGAGAAAAAAATAAAATAAATATCACAGGATTGAATCAAGGTACTTACATATGTAAAGTCGATGAAGTCACATGTGACATCCTCAAAGCCAACAGTACCTACAGAGAAGCTTCCTTCTTGCTTGTATTGGAACTGGACAGACCACAATAGGTTCAATATTTGAAAAGAATATTCTAGGTGAAGTTAATGAGGCACAAATATAAGAAATGATAGATACAATTTGGGATTATATATAAGAATCACTTTGGAATTATAAGAAATACATTTCTTTACATAGCTTTTATTTTCCACATATATTTTTACATAAAACATGAATATGACCCAAATAATATATAGGAAATTCAAACTATTTCAATTTCATAATGGAAACAAATGCACATTTTATTTTATTTTGACTTAGAGCGCTATGTCCCCCTAAGGACACTTGCACTTAAAAGGTAAACTAAACATTGAAATAAAAGAAAGATATTTGAAAGATGTACAAGAATTAGTATGCAAGTTAGTTAAATAAAAATAGAAAAAATATCAACACAATTGAAATATGTACAAAGGGTCAGTATGCAAATTTAGCTTTTGGTTTATGGGATATTATTAGGTATATATTAGGGAAGGTTTTTGAAAAATAATTTCTTGAATATCTTGAATATTCTTAGTTATTTTAGATTTAACTCTCAAGCAGCACCCCCATTGCAACGATGATAACACGTTTTTTTTTATCTATAAGTTTTATTATCTTAAAGATTATTTATCAAAAGCAAGATTTTCTACCTATTAATTGCGCACAAGTCAAAGTTAGTTTTATCATTTATCTACAACATATATATTGGGAGTATAGATAAAATGATGATTTTGTAATGTAGAAAATTAGGAAAGACAAAATTCAGGATGACACAGCAATTTATTTGAGACAAGAATAATGATACAATTCCAAGGCAAGATACTATTCCTTTAACTTCCAAATAACGAGGGAACCAATTAATATTGATTTTATTCAACTTATCGAGTATTTTTAAAGGGACCGGGAAAAAATGTTCACTTTATCGAGAGATTCGTTAGACAAACCTTTACTCGGGTAAAACCCGGGCGAAGCCGGGTACATCCATACAAGAATAATGATACAATTCCAAGGCAAGATACTATTCCTTTAACTTCCAATTACCAAGGGAACCAATTAATATTGATTTTATTCAACTTATCGAGTATTTTTCAAGGGACCGGAAAAAAAATTTCACTTTATCGAGAGATTCGTTAGACAAACCTTTACTCAGGTAAAACCCGGGCGAAGCCGGGTACGTCCGCTAGTCATTTATAAATATCATCCAGAGCAATGGAGACAATGGTCCCCCTTGTGGGAAACCTTTTGATAATGTTTTAGAGATTTTTCTGTTACTATATATTTTAAAAAAAATTTTCCTATTTTTCAAAAGGGATTGTAAAATTTTAATCAGATCAGTAGGCATATTATCTTCATCAATTCTTTTGATCAAAGCTGGCCACCATGTATTGTCAAAGGCTCCTTCAATGTCTATTGCAATTAGCCTCACTAATTGTTTCTGCCTATGTTCTATTATAGTATCTGTTATTTTATTCAAGCATGTTGTCATTGATTTTTATTTGAAAAATCCATGTTGTCTGGAGCTCAAAAGAATATTGCTTTCATAAAATTCATAAATTCGATTTTTCAAAATTTTAGAAAGATTTGAAATCAATGAGATAGGTCGATAACTTTTTGTTGATTCTAAATTATATTTATGTGGTTTAGGAATTACCTTTAGAGCTGCTATTTTCCATTTCTCCAGATAATACCCCTTTTAAATACATTTATTAAATAGTTTGCATAACATAAGCTTTATTTTTGGGTAAGCACATTTGATCATGTTGTTACTTATGTTGTCTAGCCCTGAAGCTTTATTGACATTAGAATTAGAAATAATATTCATTATTTCTTTATCTTCGATAATAATTATACCTGAATTGTTCATTTGTGGCCTAAAATTTCTAATTATTTGTTGTTGAAAATTGTCCAAATAAGGATTGTCTTCAGGAATTAAATTGTCCATTAATTTGGTCATTGTTTGCTCTTTTAGATATTCTGGTGTTTGTCAATTATGGGAATTCCATTCTGTACATTTGATGATCATAATTTATTGAAGAACTTATTGGCATTACCAAATGGAATATCTGTGTAATTTTCTTCAATAGCGTATCGCCAGTTAGTTCTTTTAGCTTTTTTTATTGCATTAGTGTATTTGTTTCTTGCCAACTTGAATGTATTATAGCTGATTGTTTTATGACGGTAATAAAAGTTTCTAATATGATGAAAATGATTTTTCATTATTTCCAGTTCATTAGTCCACCAGTCAATTCTGTAAACATGTTTATTAATGGAGGATTTAACCTTCAAATTCACATGGATGTGCAACAAGAGACATGAAGAAAAATTATGTTGTTGTGCATAGATTTTTTATCTTGCCTTTTTAAAGAAAATCAATAAGTCCTATTATCCTACAAAAATTATTTATTATACATTGTTACACACTCATCTACACCTTCAACATTCGGCCCCATGATCATCTTATATCCTTTACATCAATAGGTATATTTACAAATACACAATCAATGTCAAATAGGACAAAGTAGTGACAGGCTCCCCTCTGCTCCAGGTCAGGTGTCATCTGTCTTGAGGTAATGTATATGATCCTTCACAAATATTCGTTCAAGGAAATAATTCAACCTGTCTTTGGATAAAGGTTTCGTTAGGAAGTCGGCCAAATTCAAGTTACTTCTTACAAATTTTAATTTAAATTCTTCATCTTCAACAAGTTTTCGAATAAATTGTAGTCTTATAACAATGTGCTTAGTTTTAATATTCTCCACACTATTTTTGCAGAAATATATAGTAGATTGATTATCGCAAAATTGGATAGGTTTTTCAATGTTAGGTAATATGTTAATTTCTTTTGATATATTGTAATACCATATTATTTATTTCACACTTTCAGTTAAAGCAATAAATTCTGATTCCATAGAGCTTAGTGCAATACATTTCTGTTTCCTAGATTTCCAAGTAAACAGGGTGTCATTAAGATATAATATGTAACCACTTGTAGAATGTCTATTGGTCAAATGACTTCCCCAGTTGGCATCTGAGTATGCTGTCAAAATTCCATTATTGACATTTGATAAGTTTATCCTATAATGTTTTGTCCTGGAAACATAGTTCATTAAATCTACTACAATTTTCCAATGTTGATAATTGTATCCATTACAGAATTGAGCCATAGTGTTTACTGAAAAAGATATATCTGGTCGGCTTCTGTCTGCAAGGAATGATAAACAACCTATCATTGATCTGTATGGGTATTTCTTCATGAGTTCAGTTTCAATAATTTCATCTTCCTTAACCTTTGGAGGTAACCAGGTACCTGTTTTAAATGGTAAACTTACCAATGTCTTAGGTAAATCCATAAAACTAGCTATAAGTCGGTTTATATATGTTTCTTGATGTAAGTATATTCCCTTGTCGGTGGTTTCAAAATTAACTCCCAACAAATATTGGACTCTTCCTAATTCCTCTATATCTAATTTTTCTTTGATTATTTGAATAGTTTTGTCAATTACAAATTTTTCTATTTCAAATAATAGAATATCATCAACATATACTATTAATATGACACCATTATTCATTCTGTATACACAATTGCACCATTTAATATTGCCTCAAATCCAATTGATTTCAAAATTGAATCTAGTTCCTTATTCCACTCTGGTGTAATCCATAAATTGTTTTCTCTAACAGGCAAACTTTTTCTTCATTACCTTTCATTTTGAATCCATTTGGCTGTTGCATGTAGATTTTCTCTTTTAAATTTCCATAAAGGTAAGCAGACATCCAGCTGTACATGCTTCCATTTCAGCAAAGATACTAATATTATAAATAAGAATCTAATTATTGAAAAATTTACAACTGGAGAAAAAATTTCAGTATAGTCTGTTCCATATTTTTGTTTGAAACCTTGTGCCACAAGCCTAGCCTTATATCTCTTTATATTATTTTGATTATCTCTTTTAAGGCTATATACCCATTTATTACCTAATACTTTAACATCTTGTGGTGGACGATCCACCAACTTCCAAACTTTCCTATCCTCCATTATCTTCAGCTCATCCTTCATTGCCCTAACCCAGTTCTCCTTTTCTTGTGATTGTTGGACATCACCAAAGGTTTTAGGAAGTTCCACATTATAGATTTCCTCTTGAAATATACATTCGTATAAATTTTCTTCCAAAATATTTGGCTCCATTTTATCTCATTTTCTTCCCTATAGTCTTGTTGTTGTGGTTTAAATGAAAACAATTTAGGGTCAAATTCAAGTTTTTGTGATTCACAAAATTTTTGTACATCATTAACGGATCTTAATTTTTTATCACTAGAAGGTGGATATACATCAACTCTTGGTCCTGTTTTTCTTGGTACTTCTATCCTTTTCCATTTTGTTATATTTATTGGGGTATGTGTGTTAATATCATGACTATCATCATTATGGTCATTGTAGGGATATCTATCATCCTGAGGATAGAAAACACTTTGCTCACTAGATGCAGTACCAAATATAGAATTTACGCCTTTTTTAGCTTCCTCAATATACACATGTATTGTTTCAATTACTTTCCTTTCTTTTGGTAACCAAATTCTATATCCCTTTATTTCATTTGCATACCCTACCATTATACCTAGATTGGCTTTAGATTGGAATTATTTCTTTTAACCTTTGGGACATAAACATAGGCTAATGAACCAAAAATTTTAAAGTGTCTTACAGATGGTTTATGTCCTAGCCAAAATTCTATTGGACTTACTCCTTTTGTCAGAGCATGTTCACATCTATTTTTGGTATACACAAAGGTATTCAGGGCTTCTGCCCAAAATCTGGCTTGTAGTCCACTATCCAAAAGCAAGGCACGAACACCCTCAATAGCAGTTCGGTTAAATCTCTCAGCAATTCCATTTTGCTCAGGGCTATAAGTCGATGTTCGTTCTATTTTAATTCCTAAATTTTCTAAAAAGGTTTCAAATTCTCTATTACAAAATTCTAATCCATTATCTGTTCTAACACATTTTAACTTAGTATTTAATGCTCTCTCAGATTCACTCAAATATTGTTTAAATTTGTTAAAAACTTCAGATTTTTCTTTTAGGAAATAAACACTAACCTTTCTTGAGTAGTCATCAATAATAGAGATCTACTGCCACCAAGTGATCTCACTGGTGCAGGACCCCAGATATCCATATGTACCTTTTCTAATGGCTTTTTAATCAGAATGTTATATTTAAATGATGATCTGGTTAGCTTAGCCATTTTACATATATCACAAGTGTTTGGTTTACCTGTGATATTTTCTAATCCTTTAACTGTATTTTTCCTACTCGTGGAATTTATAATTTCTGAATTAATATGACAAAATCTCTTATGGAGAAAATCCAGATATGAATTATGAGACACTGAATAATATTGAGAGCTAGCTTTATTAGGGTATCCATTAACTATATATAATTTATCTACTCTTTTAGCTGTAAAGAAATATTCTCCATTATTTCTGAAAATTACCATTTTACCATCTTTCCAAATGATCTTATTTCCTGCCATATCTATACATGAGCCACTAATTAGATTTCTTCTCATATTAGGGGCATATAGTACATTAAGTTACCTCTACATAGGAATTATTTATATCCTCTTAAAGATAAAGTTTATATCTCCCTCACCTAAGATTTTTGACTTGCAGTCAACATCTATTAACGCATCCATTGGGGGTATTTCTTTATAGTTGGTAAACTAATCTTTCTCTTTACAGAAATGTGAAGTAGCTGCACTGTCTATCAGCCATTCTCCCAGTTGATCATTTATATTTTCGTCGACATGGTGGATGCTTGAGATTTCTGAATGGAACGCAGAAGATTTTCCTTGGTAGTCTTGATTCCTTCTATACAGTTGTCTCGGAGGATTCTTGTTTTTCAAAAAACAATCTTTTATAAGATGACCCGCCTTTCCACAGAAATAACATATTTTCACATTATGTTTCATGGCATTTGGATGCACTCTTGGCTCCAGCATGCTTCCACTGTTATGTTGAGCTTGTGTAGGATAATTTTTCTTCTTTCCTTGGTACATCTTGGGGGATTTCGTTTGATATGCATTGGCTACGATATCAAGCCCTTCATCTTTTTTCTTTTGTTGTATTCTACCTGATTCATTTACTAGATGAGTCTCAATGTTCTCTATGTTGAACTGCTTCTCCTCCAGTCTATATAAAATTTGCACTATACCTTCATAATCTTGGGGTAATTTCCTTATCAGATGAAAGCAAACTAAAACAACAGGTATTTCAAAACCAGCCTCCTTGATTAGTTGCCTTTTTTCTTGAACTCTCTTACAAAATATTCCTATAGTTTCCTCCTCAGGAGTAAATTTGAGAGCATAGAATTCATCAATCAATCCAGCCAATCTTGCCCTTGAAGTTGGTTCAAAATTCTGCTTGAGTATATTCCATGCTTCCTTACCATCATTTGCATTAGCAATAAGAGTTTGGTAATTTCTTTCTACATCTTGGTAGATAGTGGTGAAAGCTCTAGCTTTTCTCCAATTATATTCTCTAGCCTCTTTTGTTGTAGCATCTGCAGGTAGTTCACTTTGATTGTCAATAATAAATTCCCAACAGTTTCTATCAATCAAAATGACTTTCATATCAGTCTTCCAAGTACTATTATTAAAAAAAATTTAGCTTTGGAAAATTAAAAATAATAGAATCATTCATTTTTCCTTTTTATTTATTTATTTTCTTAATACGGCCCCAGAAGTTTATATTACTAATTTTGAATTGCTAGAAGTTTGCCAGAGATCAGGTAGATGTTTGCTACAGGCCCATAACCCTGTTGTTGTGCATAGATTTTTTTATCTTGCCTTTTTAAAGAAAATCAATAAGTCCTTTTATCCTACAAAAATTATTTATTATACATTGTTACACACTCATCTACACTTCACCAGCAACTAACTGAAGAGAAAAAAAAAATTCTATATACATTCATCAGATATGCATATAAATCTAATTTAAAAAAATACTTTTTACAATAAGGAATTTGCATACATAACTTCTAACAGCTTGAACAATTTACATATTTTCTTCCAAGAAATTTCAAGATGATCATCTTCAACAAATTATTTGAGAATATACAGCAAAGGCTAGTGGAGAGTCAAGAATACTTAAGATAGTGGAGAGCGAGCCACCAAGTGGCTATGTAACAACAGCTAGTGGAGAGCCGAGTATTAATAAGATAGAGGTGAGCCACCAAGTGGCTATGTAACAACAGCTAGTGGAGAGCCGAGTATTAATAAGATAGAGGTGAGCCACCAAGTGGCTATGTAACAACAGCTAGTGGAGAGCCGAGTATTAATAAGATAGAGGTGAGCCACCAAGTGGCTATGTAACAACAGCTAGTGGAGAGCCGAGTATTAATAAGATAGAGGTGAGCCACCAAGTGGCTATGTAACAACAGCTAGTGGAGAGCCGAGTATTAATAAGATAGAGGTGAGCCACCAAGTGGCTATGTAACAACAGCTAGTGGAGAGCCGAGTATTAATAAGATAGAGGTGAGCCACCAAGTGGCTATGTAACAACAGCTAGTGGAGAGCCGAGTATTAATAAGATAGAGGTGAGCCACCAAGTGGCTATGTAACAACAGCTAGTGGAGAGCCGAGTATTAATAAGATAGAGGTGAGCCACCAAGTGGCTATGTAACAACAGCTAGTGGAGAGCCGAGTATTAATAGGATAGAGGTGAGCCACCAAGTGACTATGTAACAACAGCTAGTGGAGAGCCGAGTATTAATAAGATAGAGGTGAGCCACCAAGTGGCTATGTAACAACAGCTAGTGGAGAGCCGAGTATTAATAAGATAGAGGTGAGCCACCAAGTGGCTATGTAACAACAGCTAGTGGAGAGCCGAGTATTAATAAGATAGAGGTGAGCCACCAAGTGGCTATGTAACAACAGCTAGTGGAGAGCCGAGTATTAATAAGATAGAGGTGAGCCACCAAGTGGCTATGTAACAACAGCTAGTGGAGAGCCGAGTATTAATAAGATAGAGGTGAGCCACCAAGTGACTATGTAACAACAGCTAGTGGAGAGCCGAGTATTAATAAGATAGAGGTGAGCCACCAAGTGGCTATGTAACAACAGCTAGTGGAGAGCCGAGTATTAATAAGATAGAGGTGAGCCACCAAGTGGCTATGTAACAACAGCTAGTGGAGAGCCGAGTATTAATAAGATAGAGGTGAGCCACCAAGTGACTATGTAACAACAGCTAGTGGAGAGCCGAGTATTAATAAGATAGAGGTGAGCCACCAAGTGGCTATGTAACAACAGCTAGTGGAGAGCCGAGTATTAATAAGATAGAGGTGAGCCACCAAGTGGCTATGTAACAACAGCTAGTGGAGAGCCGAGTATTAATAAGATAGAGGTGAGCCACCAAGTGACTATGTAACAACAGCTAGTGGAGAGCCGAGTATTAATAAGATAGAGGTGAGCCAGCAAGTGGCTATGTAACAACAGCTAGTGGAGAGCCGAGTATTAATAAGATAGAGGTGAGCCACCAAGTGGCTATGTAACAACAGCTAGTGGAGAGCCGAGTATTAATAAGATAGAGGTGAGCCACCAAGTGGCTATGTAACAACAGCTAGTGGAGAGCCGAGTATTAATAAGATAGAGGTGAGCCACCAAGTGGCTATGTAACAACAGCTAGTGGAGAGCCGAGTATTAATAAGATAGAGGTGAGCCACCAAGTGGCTATGTAACAACAGCTAGTGGAGAGCCGAGTATTAATAAGATAGAGGTGAGCCACCAAGTGGCTATGTAACAACAGCTAGTGGAGAGCCGAGTATTAATAAGATAGAGGTGAGCCACCAAGTGGCTATGTAACAACAGCTAGTGGAGAGCCGAGTATTAATAAGATAGAGGTGAGCCACCAAGTGGCTATGTAACAACAGCTAGTGGAGAGCCGAGTATTAATAAGATAGAGGTGAGCCACCAAGTGGCTATGTAACAACAGCTAGTGGAGAGCCGAGTATTAATAAGATAGAGGTGAGCCACCAAGTGGCTATTTAACAACAGCTAGTGGAGAGCCGAGTATTATTAAGATAGAGGTGAGCCACCAAGTGGCTATGTAACAACAGCTAGTGGAGAGCTGAGTATTAATAAGATAGAGGTGAGCCACCAAGTGGCTATGTAACAACAGCTAGTGGAGAGCCGAGTATTAATAAGATAGAGGTGAGCCACCAAGTGGCTATGTAACAACAGCTAGTGGAGAGCCGAGTATTAATAAGATAGAGGTGAGCCACCAAGTGGCTATGTAACAACAGCTAGTGGAGAGCCGAGTATTATTAAGATAGAGGTGAGCCACCAAGTGGCTATGTAACAACAGCTAGTGGAGAGCCGAGTATTAATAAGATAGAGGTGAGCCACCAAGTGGCTATGTAACAACAGCTAGTGGAGAGCCGAGTATTAATAAGATAGAGGTGAGCCACCAAGTGGCTATGTAACAACAGCTAGTGGAGAGCCGAGTATTAATAAGATAGAGGTGAGCCACCAAGTGGCTATTTAACACCTAGTGGGGAGAGAGAGAGAGAGAGAGAGAAAGATTTTTGAGATTTAAAAATATTTTATTGACATCATACACAAGTCAATGTTAGCATAGATATATAAAAAGATAAGTTAAAATATATATATATAAAAAAAAGATAGAAATAAAGAGTAAACTATTTACAGTTATGTAAAGTCCAGGAGACTCCCCCAACGACCAAGAGTCCTCCTCTAGACAGTAAGGGAGCTTTTACGTTCTCTCCTCAAGGCTCAGAAAGAACCTGTGTAAAGATGACTTGGCAGACGCAAGGATGGCGAGGACGTTGGCATCCAGCTCTTGACCGAATAGCCAGCCCTGCATGTCGAGTAGTTGCTGTATGATGTTGAAGCCCTACCGTATGAGGGGCATGATGGAGCTACAGGACCAGTAGCGGTGAGCCAACGTCAGGTCGCTATACCACAGGCGATGCAGGTCTCTTGAGCAGAAGCCGGATGTGGAAGAGCATGCAGGAATAGTTGTACTGCAATGTCAGCATTGTGCCCTGGGAAGGCGCAACGTCGAAGGGACGGCCAGCCGATGGCGATGGGAATGTTGACAAAGTCTTGCCAATGGTACAGAAACTGTGTAATGGGCAGGGTTGCCAGGCATGGTCGCTCAAGTGTACGGTGGATGGTATGGGTGGTTAGGCGCATGAATGGAGTCACCATCCCGCGCAGCACCACAGCTTCGCCTAGATTATCAACCCAGTGGGGGCCTCAGGTGTTTTCTTCTAACAACCTATTGCAAAAGTTGGCCAAAGCTGTGGAGTCTTCAAGAGTGCATCGGGTTGGACGAGTGAGAGGTGACAAAGGGCCATCGAAGTCCCCAATACATGCTCCTATCGGCTAGGAGGTCGGGTGGCCGAAGAAGCCTGCATCCTCTGATTATGACAAGGTCCCTCAGCTGGTGTGTTGGAACTATCCGGTGTTTGAGCGCTAGGAAGTCCGAAACTGCCTTCCATATCTTCATGAGACTACAAAGTTGAGGTGGAAGCCGTGTCCCAGATGGAAGGGAAGCTAACCAGGCCCCACTATCAGCGAGCCAAGAGAAGGCTTTGAGACTTCCACAAAGCAAAGCTTGGATACCTTTTATACACGCCAGTCTCTGCTGCTTGCCAACGTCGAGGAGGCCAAAGCCACCTATGGAGACAGGACTAGTTAAGACAACTCCCGACAGCCAGGCGGTGCGCTCAGGTCTCCAGACGAAACGCACCAGTCGAGCACCAGGTGATTTGCAGCTCTTGCCCTCCCAACAAGAGAGAGGCTGCAGACAAAGGGGAACCATCTTGCAGCAGCTGTCTTCATCAGTTCGACGAGATGGTTCTCCTGGACTGATGTTCTATGTCCTGTAGTCACTAGAAAGCCCAGTACCTTCAATTGGGCTGTAGATCAGAAGATGTCTAGAGAAGAATCAACTCGGTTTCTCCAGGCACCACACCACAGACCTTTGCACTTGTTGTAGTTAACTTTAATTCCTGATGCATGCCATGTATACATAGAGCAAGTTTACATAGGGTATTGGGGAGCCAAGTATATATAGGATAGGGCAGAAAGAGCCAAGAATACGTAAGATAAAAGAGAGTCATCAAGTAGCTATCTAACAACAGACAGTGGAGAGTCAAGTGTATACATAAGGTAGAAAAGAACCAAGTTCACATAAAGTAGTAGAGAGCCAAGCTTGCATAAGATAATGGAGAGTCACTAAAGTGGCTATGTAACGACACCAAGTAGGAACAACTCTATAACAGAAAAATTGGCGCACAAGAAGGAGTTATCCAGTTTATATGAAAATGGGTATACAAAGATGTTTCGATCAAACATGATTGAAATTTGTGAAAAAAATAGTACAAATGTAATATTGTACTGGGATAAGGTGCGTAAATTAAGAAGAAGCCTTTTTCTTAAAAAATGATTGAAATTTGTTGGTCAATTTATGCAAAAGTAAGAGCTTCAGCGCATCTGAACTGAGTATCCAGCACGAGTTTCTAGAATCAATATTTGACATGGCACGAGATGATTTTCAAAATTTCTGTTTAATTTTTTTGCAGTAAGCCTTTTTCTATTGTATTCAATGCCTTGCTGAAAGATTCATGTTCATTACCAACATATGTCAGAGTTTGAAAGAGGTCGTGCCATAAGATTGAAAGAGGCTGGTTTGTCAAATCAACTAATTGCGCGTTATCTGTGTCAAAGTGATGTGGTTATTAGACAATGGTGAAAAGAGTGGGTCAATAATGGAAGAATGCAATGTCAGGACAGCAGTGCTCGACCAAAGGACACAACAGAAAAGGAAGACAGAGCGATTGTCAGAATGACTGTCACTGCACTGGATTCGATATTATCTACCATCCAACGTGTGACTGAAACACAGGTCCAAAATGACCATCAACAGATGACTGAGAGAGCGGAGTCTAAAAGCTTGCAGACGATGCCTACCCACACAGGTACACCAACAAGTCTAACTACAGTGGTGTCAGCAGCGTTCAACTTGGAACTGCACTGAGTGAGAATGTATAAGTCTTTATTGACGAGTCCCGTTTCTTACTCTGTCCTGTCGACCGTCGCAAACGTGTCTGGAGATGTCCTGGGTAGCATGTATATCCTGGCCGTACTTTCAAACACTACACGGGTCCACAACAGGGTGTGCCATTTCATTAGATAGCAGGACCCCATTCCTGGCGCACTGAGAGCACAACAGTACATAGAGAGCATTCTGCATGCTATTTTGTTCCTCTCACATCACCCCTGTCTTACTTTTCAACAAGATAATGCCCGGCCACAAACGGCCCATGTTACTATGGATTGCCTTTAATCTTGCCAAACTCTTTCATGGTCAGCTAGGTCATCCGATCTCTCACCCATAGAGCACATTTGGGACGTGCTGGGAAGCCAATTACAACCATCCCGGAATATTGACTATTAAGCCCAACAGTTGGAGACAATTTGGCAAGAAATCCTGCAGGAATGGCAGCCTGTATCCAGGCAAGTGGGGGTCCAACGACATATTGACTTTCTCAATTTGTGACATTCAAACTATGGAATAAAACAATTTATTGTTCTGAAATTTTAATAGTTTTTTCCCTATACATGTTCTTCACGTACACCAATTTTTGTCCCAATTGGACAACTCTTTCTTGAGGCGTCAATTTTTTTTTTATAGACTGTATATAGGATACTGGAGATAGCCAAGAATAAATAAGATAATGGGAGAGCCACCAAATGTAACAATGGAAAGAGATCTACTTACTCTAACAGCCTCAAAAGCGTCCTTTCTTACAGATGGAAGATTGAGCAGACACTGCGACAAGGTCACAAAAGATGGCTACAATTTAGAGCTGAAAAATTCCACACTTGCCCTAAGGAAAAATATAATAATTAAATATTACAATGTTACATTACATACATTTGTAGACATGAAATAGATTAACAGTACACCCCAGTTAATCAGTGTAGAGGAACATTTCTCCATTCAAATTGAATGAAAAAATAATACATCACAATTTTATCTTTATTCAAAATTTCATTTGGAATACAAGATGTAATATAACAACATCACTTTGCCAAATATTTTATGTTGTTATTCCATATATTTGATATAATCACAGTTAAAATAATTGGGACTGTATGATGTTATAATGAGGCACAGTAGAGTGTCCCATGAAAGACCTCCCAAAAAAACACGGAAAACCAGTCTCTCATCGGAGGTTCTGTCATGATGAGTCAGTGATGACAATTTATGGTATATTCTTTCAACGCAAAAATAAATGTTTTGCATTATCATATATGTAACCTATATAGGTTTAATAAGTAAACCTTCTATGGAAAACACCATTTTGCAGGTTGGCTCTTAATATAGTTAAAAATGATTTACTTCTTTTGTATATTTCAAATAATCAGGCAGTGATTATTTAATAACAATTTTTTTTTAATAAGAAAAAAGAAAGGTACAAAATAAAAGGAAAGATTAGATACGGACAGCAGACAAAGGCAGAGCTGATTGGTCGTTATTACAGGCACGCCGTCATGGGGACAGCAGGAACTAATAGCCGATTGCCGCACCATCACACCCCAGTCCATCATTGCTTTTACTTTTGCAACACTTCCACTTGAAAACGATGTACACAACTCCAATGTCTTTCAAAAGTCTTTGAAAGCATAGAGTTTGCAGAGCCTTGGTGAAGATGTCAGCTAGTTGATCATCCGTTGAGCAATTGAAAACTTGAAGAGTTCAATTTCGCTTCAGTTCTCTTACAAAATGAAATTTTACATCAACATGCTTTGTCCTTTTAGGAAATTCTGGATTTTAAATCAATTTTATTGTACTCTGATTATCAATCATGATAGGAATAGGTTGGCAATCTTCTTGTGGAATAAGTTCACTGATCAATAGTTTTAGCCATGCAGCTTCCCTGGAAGCCATGCTCGCTGCGATGTATTCTGATTCAGCAGTAGAAAGGGCGATGGCCAACTGATTTTGACTACTCCAAATGATTGGTCCTTGTGCAAGTTGAAAAACATAGCCTTAAGTGCTCTTTCGAGAGTCAATGTCTCCAGCAAAATCAGCATCTCAGTATCCAATCAAATTGATATATCATCTGTGTTATTTTATAAACAACTAGACGAATGACCCGGGCAACGCCCGGGTTTTACCCGAGTAAAGGTTTGTCTAACGAATCTCTGAATAAAGTGAACATTTTTTCCCGGTCCCTAGGAAAATACTCGATAAGTTGAATAAAATCAATATTAATTGGTTCCCTCGGTAATTGGAAGTTAAATGAATAGTATCTTGCCTTGGAATTGTATCATTATTCTTGTATGGATGTACCCGGCTTTGCCCGGGTTTTACCCGAGTAAAGGTTTGTCTAACGAATCTCTCGATAAAGTGAACATTTTTTTCCCGGTCCCTTGAAAAATACTCTATAAGTTGAATAAATCAATATTAATTGGTTCCCTCGTTAATTGTGCAAAACGATAATTGCCTTAAAAAAAAAAGAAACATTCGCGGTGATTTTGTCTTGCATTCGTTTATACAATTATTATATATATTGGCATCATATATTAACTTTATGAACGGAAAGATATGTCCAGGGTAGCCTAGTGGTCATGGCATCTGCCCGGTAAGCAGAAGGTCGTGGGTTCGATTCCCATCCCTTGACACTTTTTTTATTTTATCCATTCTGACCAAAATCTATCCGTGAACTTCACACAGACAGAATAAGGCAATTATATAAGTAGATACCCAAGTCCTGAAATCCTTTTAAAAACTTGAAAACTCTCTTTTACAGTGTTCCAATGACTTTGGATGGATTATATGTGAACAGGCTTAGTTTATTAACAGCGAATGATATGTCTGGACGACTGCTAGAAACATCCTATTGCTTCTACGTAGAGAATATTTCCTATGCTTTGATTTTCACTTGAATTACCTTCAGACAACTTTATATTTGGATGGAGTTTCTGAACAATTACATGAAAGCATGTTGAATCTATAAAGTGCCTTTTTAATGTAATTTATTTGGCTTAGGAGTCCTTCATCTCTGTCTCTTTTAATTTCTAAGCCCAAAAAATAGTTTTGTGTAGGCTTAGTGATCTCAAAGTGAGATGATAAATATTGAGTCAAATTCTTTATCAATTCTGGTGAGGTGCTCATTATAAGCTCCATCACTAACGGTTGCTCAGCCAAGACTAAGCTTACTAGCGATGTGGCCTTGGTGGGAAATTGGAGTGGGGAGAACAAGCTACGAGCCGGCGCAGTCGGCTCGCGCCTAAAAGCGATCCTCATGACAGTGGTGCGCTGTGGAACTTATTTAACGGACAACCCTCGTATATATATTCTTTTATTTATTTACATTAAAACTTTGCTATGGCAAACCCCAATGGGACTTTTAATTTACTAACTTTGGGGAGGATTCGCTATACAGGGTGGCTGAAAAGTATGGTCCCCTTTATTTATGAACTTAAGAACAGTATATAAAGAGTGTGGGCACTTGAATTCATGGTGTTTTGAAAGGCTAATATTAATAAACTGTGTGCCTATAAAGTAAAGATTCAAACATCTTTTATTTTTAATTATGCGTCCTTCACCTCATTGCGCTACAATTGTGCACCTGAAGGTGTTCAGACATCGCTTACTGGCTCAAGATCAACGCCAGAATTGTTAGGAGGATTGTAAAACAATACCGGAAGCGAGGACATTATGAAGTGATTCCAAAATCAGGCTGCCCAAGGACAGTTACACTTCTGAAACACAGAGGATCATAAAGAAGAGGATTGCCCAAAATGACGGCATCAGCATGAATCGCATCGCTTCTGACCTCCGAATCTTTAGGGAAAGAGTGCAGAATATCGTTAAATTTGACCTGGGACTTCGCAGCTATCATCTTTACAGTGGGCAAACCCTTTTCGAAGTTGCAATTGAGAATCATTTGGACAAGGCAAAGAAGTTCTTCTCAATGCTCCGAGTGGGCCGGCTTTCAGACTGTCAACTATACATCATATACACCTAGAACATGAAAATAAAGGCCAATCAGACACGAAAAATATCGTGAATATTTGGTGGAAGAGCTTGTGGAACCATGGCAGAATGAAAAATCAGTCCCACAATGATAACATCCAGACTGTCATAGAGTTCAAGGTCTGTTTTTCCCAATCCACACATGGTGAATATAAAAATAAATTGTTTTTATTGTGAAACCTGTAGTACAAGCCAGCTCTTCATTTGGGGGATTGTTTCCAGAAATACCATATTTTATTGAAATATAAATTTTAAAAATATCTATTATTTTTTATACTTTTTTATTATTTTTTAAACTAATAAACATATTTCCACTTGTAAAACATGATGATTTCCATTATATTTGATAATATGGGGAATTAAGGGAAAATGTGCGAGTGGATCGTATTACATGCGTAGTAGACAGCAGGCTCTTCACTCACGTAAAAAAAGGCGTGCGCGGACTGGAAAGTGTTACTAAATTGTTTCCTTAATGTTATTTATTATACATGCTTTTTGAAATTTACAATTATGTGTTCATTTCACTAAGTTATTGCAACAAGTTTTGAGGACTATACTTTCAGTTACCCTGTATATTATTATATTTGAAATGTAGATTATTTTATGTTGATTATAAGGGGTAGGGTTTATTATATCCCTGATTTGTTCTAGCAAAGTTTTACTTTATAAATATTTGTTCTTTCTTAGGATCTAGGTCCCACCTTTCCCATGGAGCGGTGGAAGATGATGGTGTGGAAGAGTGCGGCTACAGCCTCATTGATCTGCCTTCCATCCAGGGTCTGCACACAGCACTTCTGTCAATTGGAGTTTGCCCATAGAATTGGACTGGCCACTTAACTAATTAAATACCTCTTTGGTAGATCACTTGTGGGTTTAATGAAACCAAAGCCTGCACTGGACTGACAATAGCCTAGGGTCTCCAGGTGGGTATTCTGAATTTGCCAAAGCAGATGTTATGGCATTGTCAACAACCCGAAACTTCTTGTTTATGGAGATGGTCAATCGATGGCACTTAGTATTTTGACAGTTGAGGTGACCTTTATTGTTAGAGATAAATATCCCCTGCCAGTCCACCTTGTTCACTTTTTCTTTAAAAAATCAAGAAAAGCCAACCATGTATGACTTCGGGTCTATTGATCCTCGTCATCGTGGTGCAGGCTGTACCTCAACAACCAAAAATTTGGTCGAAGAGGCTTCCTGACAAATCAAGATATGAGTAGTTATGTCAAATTTGCCTAAATAAGATAGACATGTGAAAAGTTGAAAAAAAAAAAAAAAAAGTCAGGTGTTGATATTAAAAATAAAGAAGACATATCCTGATTGCTCACATGTACATTTTGGAACAAACCTGAATCTGCCTCTGCCTAAGTACAACTAATTGGTCACTAAGTGCGGTAAAACCCCTCTATAGTGATCCCCATTTTTTATTTTTATTTTTAGACCATCTAATTAAAAAACAGCCATACACAATGGAAAAGGCAGCCACTTAATAATTGCCACTTTGTTTTAATTCCCTAAATTGACCTTTTTCTTAGGATAAGTAAAAAAAAAAAAAAAACCTTTTTCTTTACAGTAATACTGAATTTCAAAATGAGTCATTTGATAATAGGTTCTTCTTATCATTAGCATACATGTTTATATATAAACCTCTATGTATAATTTAAAAATTAAGGGAAATCCCCTAGGCAAAACTTTATTAATTATATATATAAAAGGTATAAGAGTATTTTAGAACATCTTTCTCAAATAATATAATACTAAATTTATTTGAAAAAATGCCTCTAATACCTTGTTGTTTGAAAGTGAAAAGTAAAATTCGAAAATCAGAATTGTCTTAAAAAATCGTTATTTCCATCAAAGGAATAAAGCTCCGTGTATTCTGAATCAATTGAAGATGAATCAAAAGTATCCAATTCAGAAAAATCAGATAAGAAACATGTTGATACGATAGCGCGATCGGTAAAATTGTGAATAAAAAACGCCAATTTACAAACACAAAATCGGTGGTAAAACGGCCGGCCTGGGGGAATATCCGCAAACCCCCAAAATAGTCATATACCTAACAAGACTTCCATTCTAAAAATAGAACTGTAGTGGTAGTTTTTGAGAATTTATAAGTCGATTTTTGTTTGTGGTCCGTGAGACACGGGGCACTTTTTTTTTCCTTCCAATTCCAGTTTTCACATATTCTTTTGAAGTATAGATTAAGTTCTGTTTTTAGCCTGTTATTCAAACCATTTCTGGCTTTAAAATTATTTGGAATTTTTTTTAGCCTAGGTTAAACTTGATATAGAACGCTTCTAAAAGGGCATGCTGCCACTTTTTTTTAGAACGCCATTCTTTGTTTCTTTTCTTTATTTTGGAAGCCATTTGTATTTTTCTTCTATTTCAAAATTGTCGAATGCAAAGATATTCTATTAAATAAAAGTATAATGTGTACAAATTTATACAACATACAGCAAAAATAGAATGTAAATTAAAACAAACAATGCCGCTAATTTTTTGTTTTGAAATTGTGATCCGTGAACTGAAACATGATCAAAATTTTGTTGTTTTAAAATTTTTTTAAATCACAATTTTAAGTTCATTATAAGCCTAGTATTTTTAATAGATTTTTATCATTTTGGGACCGAAAATAGGTTCGTTATAGGGGTAGTTCGTTATTTTAAAAATCGCAAAGTTCGTTATAACGATGGTATTTTCAATGGAATGGAATTGGGAATCGGTGTGGGTTCGTTATAAGGGAAGGTTCGCTATATCCGGGGTTCTTATTAGCGGGGTTTTACTCTATGTAACAAACCTGAATCAATATTTAGTTTTATTTGTTCTACTAGATGGCACTCTGCCATCTAAAATGCTTGTGTGAGCGGTCAAAGGGAGGTCCGGGCTCCTGATGAGAAATCTACTATGAGGGGACACAATTCAATTAACTGCAACTCAATAAAAATGGCACCCAGAAAAATTGAAGAGAAGACTGGTCTTCTTTATAACAACAATGTGCACATTTATTGTATTCAGAAGAGGCCAAACTGAACCAGAATTTAAGGATAAATATCAAAGGTTAGACAACATTACGAAAGGAAAGAGTGGGACTTGGCATTTTGATTAAAACATCATAAATTGAATTTAAGGAAATTGTCTTTAATCAGAGTAAGCCTACAGAAAGGAGAACAGAAGCTCAGGCAATAGAAACCTACCTGCCTGAGAGAAAAAACAATATAAATTATAAATGTTTATCATCCCAAAAATACTGGCATCAATATAGACCTGATAGCGAAATTAAATAAATTGGATATCACAATCATGCTCGATGATTTTAATGCCAAATGTCCAACATGGGGATCACATGTATTGGAAAACAAAGGTCTGCAGGTTGAAGACATGGTAACCAGCATTGACCTTATACCATTGAATAATGGAAAGAACTCCTATCTATCCAAAACTACACGTGCAGAATCCTTCCACGACACAATGGTAACTCCTGAGAAGTGCAATAAGTGACCACAGACCACTTTTAACAGCCCTCAATAGAAAAAATCACAAAAAAACAAAGGAAGCAATGAAGAATTAAATTACAGAAAACTAGACAGACTTGGAAAAATTCTCTTCGAACATTTCTAAGGCTGCAAAAGCATCAATACCTAGAGGTAAATAGAACAATCTATAGATACTTTACTGGAAGGACCACTACATCGAGACAATGATTGCTGAGAGAGATAAATCAATTAACTTCTATAGAAAAAGAAAACGGAAAGAAACTCGCAGAAATTACAAGGTAATAAGACCAAATCCAAATAAATAAATAGTGTGTGACGTTGCTTCAGTTGCTTAAGCATGCTGTGGTAAAATTCTCTCATTCAGTACTTTTGTCTGAAGATGGTAACAACGCTGTTACCGAAATGTCACACACTATTTATTTATTTGGATTTGGTCTTATTACCTTGTGTTTATAATCTTTAATCCAAATTGTGCCTTATCAATCGTAGAAATTACAAAATAGAACAAGAAATTTGGAAATGCTAACAAAAAAAGGACAAATTTCTGAGAGAAAAAAATGGATCCAAGAAAGGACAGTCAACACTGGAATATAATAAAGGTATTGAAAAAATTCAACACCAATCCTTCAATACTCAATCTGATATAAAGAGAACACCAAGAAGGAACAAACAGATATAATTACTGAATATCATTTAAATAGCTTCAGAATCACCCTTAAGAAGGAAGACAAAATTTAAAAATAATACAAACAAGTTAAAAGAGCAAGAAACTACCATCAAGATATTTCCCAAAAGACTTTACACTGAATGTGAGCTGAGACACAGAATTCATCAATAGAAAGTTATATCTCAAGAGGTCACCAGGAGATGATCTAATATTTTTAAAGTGATTGGAGAATACACGCTTTGGAGAAAAATGTAAAAACCAACTCCTACATATACTGAACATTTCATGCTTTATTTTTTTTTTTGCTTATATCCCTAGTACACGCGGTACAGGCCATGATAATCATGGTGGGTAGAAGTAGGCTGCTTTTACTGGAAGTGCACAACATGTCTACACATGTGAAAAGCATTTTGACTTTGCACTTACAAATGTGCCAGAGCCCCATTTGGTTACTTGTACTCACTGGTGGGGTTGGACTTTTGCAAGAATCGGAGGCCATTAGAACATTTTTTTTTTGTCAGAAAAAAGTGCCCAATGCAGGAATCGAAGCCGGGTCATAGCGGTCAAAAACCAACGGTTTAGACCATCCTTCCACCAACCCCCACATTTCATGGTAAATAGGCAAACTACAAAGAATTGGAAGATATCAAATACTGAAAACAAATAAAGATGCCAAGGAATGAAAGAACTATTGGCTAATTACACTCATTAGCATACCTTTCAAAATAGCAGTACAAAGTATCCAATCTAGGCTTATAGTCTGGCTCACTAACAATAATAAAATAAACTTCTATCAAAATCAATGCTCAAAAGTTCCCGCACTGGATTAATTAAAAAATACAGTAAAACCCCGCTAATACGAACCCTGGATATAACGAACCTTTCCTTATAACGAACCTAAGGTGATTCCCAATTCCATTCCATTGAAATTACCATCGTTATAATGAACTTTGCGATTTTTAAAATAACGAACTACCCCTATAACAAACCTATTTTTGGTCCCAAAATAATAAAATCTATTTTAAAATACTATGCTTATAACGAACTTAGAATTGTAATTTTAAAAAATGAAAACAACAAAATTTTGAGCATGTTTCAGCTCACGGATTGCGAATTCAAAACAATAAATTTAGCGACATTGTTTGTTTTGAATTACACTTTATTTTTGCTGTATGTTGTATAAATTTTTACACATTATACTTTTTATTAAATGGATATCTTTGTATCCATTAAATTTGAAATAGAAAAATGCAAATGGCTTCCAAAATGAAGAAAACAAAGGCATTCTAAAAACAAAAACGTTATTTCTTTAAAAAAAAAAAAAGCCCATTTTCAGAACTTTTCGATGTGAAACAACACAGGCAAAATGTTAAGAACATATTAAAATTAGAGAATATAACTTTTCTATTATAAAAGATAAAATATAAGGATATTAACTTTTGCCATGATCGCATTCGTACGTTTTAGGACTAAAAAAAAAGTCCAAATAAACGGTTCCGTGATGAAACAAGAATTATTTTTATGCCATGAACTATGGTGATTTTAAAGTCAGCAATGTTTTGCATGACAGGTTAAAAAAAAAAAAAAAGAAATCAAGACTTAGAAGAATATGTGGAAACATGAAATGGAAGAAAAAACTTAATTTGAAAGGTGCAATGCTTGAAGAATGCTTTGAAGCAACATGGTATTAGAGCCATTTTTTCAAGTAAACTTTGTATTATATAATGTTATAATGATGTTGTAAAATATCATTTTATATCTTTGAATATATATTTAATAAAACTTTGCCTAGGATTTGTCTTGATTTTTAAATTAGACATAGAGGTACATGTATGTTAATGATAAGAAGAACCTATCATCTAATGAGTTCTATTATTATTCAGTATTAATGTAAGCAAATTGGTCAATTAAGAGAATTAAAACAAAGTGACTACTATTAAGAGGCAGCCTCTTCTTGTGTGTAGGCCATCCTTTAATTATACGGTCGAAAAATTTTGAAAAGTAAAAAAAAAATAGCCAAACCATGGCTATAGTGAACCAAATGCTCTGTCCCATTGGAGTTCACTATAGAGGGGTTTTACTGTATATGTGGAGTAAAATTTCAAAAAAGAACATGCCTATCAAAATGAGGAAAGAATTAAACACCAAGTGCACGTAAATGTTTTCATGTGCGCCTTGCATTTTGAAAAATAATTGTATTTTTCAAAGACAGCTGAATTAAAATGGGACGTAAAATACAACAATGTGTTTGTTGAAATTATGTTTATGAACATGAGGTTGCCAATTTTGTGAGCGCTCCAAAGACCAAAAAACCAAAATTATAAGCTAAATGTGATGAACATGTTGGTACTGAACACTCAACAACACTTTGCAAGAAATGTGCATAAGAACAATTTAAATTTTCATTTATAATTTTATGGAAATTGTTTATATATATTGATAGTAGAACGACATTTGAAAATTATCCTGCATTTGTTTCTTTTGAATGAAAAATCTAAATTTATTTTAAGGAGAAATAACGATTATTTCTAACCTTATTGTATTATACAGTATAACCTCGTTAATTGGACACACGACAATTCGACACTCGGCAATAATTCGACCATATTCTGATGTCCCGACCTCCCGCCTATCAAATAACAAACCGTAATTCGACAATATCAATAATATGACACTTTCAATAGTTCGGCCATTTTAAAATTTGAATTTCGACATTTGAATGTTTTTTTTACATACAACTTTACTGCTAAAAATGTATTACAGCGGCGGCAACTGCGACGATCGGCGGAAAACATATATATATATTGGGCTGGAATGGATAGTTCTCTCTATTGACGTGATTGATAATTCTACTTATCCAAGAATGAAGTGTTATTTTATAAAAGGATGCTAAAAAATTGTGGAAGATAGCGACTCAAGTATGAGCCACAGCTAACACTAACAGGAAAAATTCTCACGCTTCTAGATGGGCTGGGCGGAATCCGCCCCCACATGTAAATTTAATCCCCTCCCAAAACTGATATTTATAAATGATGGATGGAAAATGTTTGTATATCACTGTAAAATTAGAATACATAAAAGCTGGTAGCTCTCAGTAAATGAAAAATATATTTTTTTCCTATATTAAGTTTATGCATGGGCGGAATCAACCCAACCCGTCCAGTTAAGGGTTAAACACAAAATCATTAACATCTGCAGCAGCAGTGGATGGCATTAATACAATAAAATCTCTTTGTTATTTAAAAGACATTTTAGAGGAAGAAAGACATGCATGTCTTTTAAAAATAGATCATTTGGAATACATCCTGAATAGGATTTTAGTGCAAAAACGGACGTCTATAAAAGATTTTTTTAAAAGATCATGATTCTTTTTAAATAATATTTTTAAATTTTCTTTTTATTTTCCATATTTATTTCCTTTCAACTGCTATATTCTTCAATTAGAATAAAATATTATTTGTAATTACAGTATAACCTCGTTAATTCGACACGCAAATTCGAAACTCTACCTTAATTCGACCATATTCAGATGTCCCGACCTCCAGCCTATCAAATAACAAACCGTAATTCGACAGTATCGATAATACGACAGTTCGACCATTTTAAAATTCGAATTTCAACAGTTGAAACTACTAAACTTATTACTGCTAAACAGGTATTGCGGCGACGATCGGCGGGTGACGATAGGATCACACCTGCACACTTTTGGTTTCGGTTAGTTTAAGTTTCACTTTGCAGTGTGGTTGCGCAATGTTGCGAGTGTTGTTTATTTTTTTATGCAGGAATTTAGGAATCGTGCGCCAATTAATAATATTATTTTCTTTTTAATTTTCAGCATTGAAATACTTTAGTTATTTTAAAATTTACAGATAATTTCCTTTAAAATAAATAAATCTTCATAAAATGTAGCCACAATGATTATGATGACATTTTATTTCAATATTCCATTTCAATGTTATTATAAAATATTTAAACACAAAATCAATAACACCTGCAGCAGCAGTGGATGTCTTTAATACAATAAAATCTCTTTGTTATTTAAAACACATTCCAGAGGAAGAAAGACATGCATATTTTTTTTAAATAGACAATCTGGAATACTTCCTGAATAGGATTTCAGTGCAAAAACAGACATCTATAAAGGAATTTTAAAAAAGATCTTCATGATTATTTTTAAATTTATTTTTCTAAATTTTCTTTTTATTTTCCATATTTATTTCCTTTCCTTTCCTTATTTATGTTTCAAAAATATGTATTATTGCCATTTTGTCCCTGATACCAAAGTTAATCATGAAAATAAAAAATAATACAAAAAAGTACACACACAATGATTTTAATTAATATGATAAATTTATATTATAAAGCTTTTTTTTTTTTAAATATTATTTTAGCGAGTTAGATGATTAGCTAATCATCTGAATAACTTTAATTCAACACTTCCTTTAATTCAACCGAAAGCTCTGATCTCTTGGGGTGTTGAATTAAAGAGGTTCGACTGTATGTTTCAAAAAAATGTATTAATGCCATTTTGTCCCTGATACTAAAAGTTAATAATGAAAATAAAAGAATAAATACAAAAATGTACACACACAATGGTTTCAATTAATAACATTAATTTATATTACAAAGCTCTTTTTAAAAAATATTATTTTAGCGAGTTAGATGAATAGCTAATCATCTAACTTTAATTCAACACTTCCATTAATTCAACCGAAAGCTCTGATCCCTTGGGGTGTTGAATTAAAGAGGTTTGGCTGTATATATTGATAGTTTAAATATTTTGCCATATTATCAATTTTATAAAATAATAATTAATAATGAAGTTTCTATGATAAATTGACATATTTGTAAACTAGAGACTGTATTTTTTGGCTGCAAGCAAAAATTATATCTATATTTTATTTTTAAAGGATTTAATTCATTGTAGAATATTGGGGTTTGTGAGACCCCTGCGCAAGTACTAATGTCAGTAAAATGGGCGTGAGTAACTAAGGGTTAAGAGAATAAAGTGTAAAAGTTAAGTCAATGGAGCATAAATTACTAATTTAATTTAAATTTGTTACTAAAAACCCCATAACAAAGAACAATACCATTGATTATCCTTCCAATATTAAGAATGCCATATACTCCATAGAATGCAACGAATGCAAAACCAAATATGTCGGCGAAACTGGCAGACATTTAAATATAAAAGTATCAGAACATAAACGAAATATCGATAATCAAGACAGTAGATCTTTAGTATACCAACATATAAGAGAAACGGGCCTTTTGTCCCTATTAGAACCAAAGACCCATTAATCCAACATCCCCAATAGAGAGACTACAGAGACTTATAATAGAATCCATCATATCCAGAAAGCACAATAGCATTAACAGAAGAATAGATATTCCGGAAGTTTATAACATTATATTCCCTGAGCCCAGCCCATAACCCCAAGTGAAGCACACGCAACAGAAGCCCGCGTTGATTATGCCTTAAAACAAATGTAAACAATCAATGGACTTTATTTAATTTTAAATCATATTTTATTGGCGTATTAATCATGTAAAGCATTTTCTCCCGTAGATGGGCTTACTTGCCCGAAAGCTCGAGATATTTTTTAAATAAAAAATATTTTTAAAAGAAACTTTTCCCTGGAGGCTTTATGTTTTTATTTTAATATTAATTCAAGAAATTAATTTATATTATTTATAAATAGCTTTTTAAATGAAATTAAAACCAGTGGTATAAATTTGTAGGTGTATGTAAATAAATATATAAAAAAGCTTTATATTAATTTCCAAATCAAAATGTTTAAGTCTTTATATATATAAAAATGTGTATATATTTAATTAGGCCTAATTTATGGCGTTTTAAGATAATTATTTGGTAAGGCTTTATATATGACAAATATAATCATATTTTTAAATGTAAACAACCGAAAAATAGGTGGAGAATATTATATAATTATTTATATTTTTAGTTATTTTTTTATACACTGGATTACCAATTCAAAAACTTGTGTCCTGCAATTCATATTTGATTTTGGTATGGGGGGGGGGGGGGGGGGGGGGGGTTGACGGTTTTAATTGCAAAAAAATAAAACTAAGAATTACACTTGTAACAAAAATAAATGTTTTTAATGCGTTGCCGAATTGAACTATCGTTTGAAAAATGCGTAAACACAAACAAGCCATTATATAATTTTTTTTAAATTATTGTTTTCAGATTCTATAGAAACCAAAGTGTTGAAACACTTGTGAATAAAATAAAATTGGAAAAAACTCGAATACCCTAAACCCTATATAGATTTTTCTTCTGATGATTGATTAGTTTGATAAGTTTTGCACTTCGAAGTATATAGAATGCAAATTTATAGCCCAAATTTATAGGTTTTTAACTTCAAAGTAGTTTATTAATGTAATATTGAATATTTACAATATAAAAATGAATACTAACAAGAATAAGAATCAAAAAGGTTAAATAAAGCAATTTGGACAAAGCATTTAATGCAACGGTTGTTCTGCTACAGCCAGTGGTAGTTTCCTAGACATGTCAATGTAATAATTGTTGCATTCGGTAGAAGTAATAGCGGTCACTGATTCTTCAAAATTCTGTACCAAATTTTGATTATTTTGTGGATCGGCCAGCAAAT